>CM055899.1:21435019-22005019 GCA_029582155.1 Panopea generosa | reverse complement strand
AATGTAACCGTCGAGTACGAGTGAAATATAATATGGTTTGATAAACAAAACAGTGTAATAGTGTCGTTTGCACACGGCTATAACATTTGTTGTGCGAATTTCCTACACAAATATGACAACCTAGTTATAGTGAGCATCCGACACAGGTTTTAAAATAAAGGAATTTAGTTTAATCTCCAATACGTGTTTTTTTTTTGATTATGTGAAAAGGTATGATTAATAATTAATTTCCTTATCATTTTGTATAAGCATGTAACTTGTACATTTTATTTCAAATAGGTCGGATTCATATTTACATAACTTGTAAATGTTTGACAGCATCAATTATACACATTTTAACATGCTCAATTCATGGTCAATGTTGTGCAGACTGGTGGTTCTGAGTATGAGCCGGTTTTTATGTATTATTGGAGCAATTTTACTTCGATTGAGAAACAAGTTATTATAAGTTAGATAAATCCCGCTCGAAGTCTTTCTGGTTAGAACCAGTAATAAGCATATGTGGATAAAGTGTCTTGCTCAAGGAAACCACACATAGCCGTGGCGGAGGATCGAACCCACGACCCTCCGATCCTGGGTTCGATGCTGTACCACTGGAATACGCGCTCCACATGATTTTCATTTACATCTTTTGAAAAACATTCTGTCAGCATGAAAGAGACTGATTGGTTCCCATGTTTTTCCCAATCTGATTTTTTGGCTTGGAATGGTGATAGGAAAATACCTAAGCTGTTCGTTTGGGGCGTTATAGCTGAACTTTCAATACAAAGATTGGTGACCCTGTACTGATTCTTGTGGAACACCGTATCTAACCAGCACATGTGTTGACAGTTTACCATCTACGCACACCGTTTGATAGCGGTCACTTAGATACGACGCAATCCAAGCATGGGCTTTTTTGTGACTCCGAATTGGCGTTCAAGGCGGTGCAACAGTTTCTGGTGGTCAATAGTGTCGAAAGCTGCGGACAGATCCAGTAGCACTAAAACTCTAACACAGGTTTGGTCAAGAGACTCGACGATGTCATTCTGTTCTTTCATATCGCCGGTAGCAGTTACACACAGTATTGTAGGCGGGGCTTATCACTAACAGCCGACAAGTTTACATCAGTTATTTGATAATACTCTTGTCCAACATTAGCTGTAACTACCAGCATAGCCATAGAGGATACTGCCTGTTGCAAGTTAACACACTTTCTGATTTTCTTGTAAATATATTTTTTTGATATTATGGAAAATTAATCTAAGCAACAATGTTTATTGTACGTGCAGGTTTCTCAGTATTATGGATTGAAATAAAGGTTTCCCCAGATTTACTACAGCAAACACAGCACTAAAATATATTGCAATTGACATCTTATCTGCATGTATAATAAACAAAATTGCTAATTAGGTACATCCAATTTACAGTTTCATGCTGGGTTACATATAACACATCTCTGGTCATGATAAGAGAGAAATCGTGAAATTATTTGGGTCAAGTTCCATGGATTAGTACATTATTTAGAGAGAATGAAACTATTGATGAAAAATTTATGATAGACTTATATCACACAGGCATATATGTTGTAATGAATTGTAAATAAATTGCTTGGACACAAGTAAAGGGAAAACAATTATTTGTGAGACAAAACATACAAAGATTGAAAAATATAGAAACCCCTTTGACATTATAGAATGACCCATTCCATTTTGGTTCATAATTTCCCTGGCAAAACTTACAACTGGAAGAAAATCATGAAAATACTTTGAAGGTTTCAAGGGAACAGTTTCGTATATTATTCATTTATTTGATTATAATGAGTGTGACTTTGGGATCATTTGGTTACACCAGACTGGTCAATTAATGTTGATTAACTATAGTTAGACACAGAACATAAAGGAATATTTATTGTCAGATGGCAATCAGGACAAAAACTGAGGCACAGATGGGGAAAATGATGACGTAATTATGCTGCTGATGATGTTGAAAATAAATACATTCCTGTAAAACAGAAACTGTTATGGATATTGTTTTCATGTCCGTTTATAACATTTCAACATCAGTTTTGGCTAGGTAAATTTTCATTTTCTAATCAAAGAAACAGTCATTTATCAAACTGTAGATACAGAAAATACTGGAATATGTTTTAAATGTAGGCATTTGGTTCCTACTTAATTATGTAAGAAGAAAAAAAAGCAAAGAATATTGAACAAACCAAGATCTCAATTATGCCAAGTTGTGTTTTGAACCTATTACATGGTCCATACATAAACATCCAAGGCCACCTATATAGCACTTAGTGTTTTTAATTGAATCTGTGATATAAGAAATGTATAAACAATAAAATGACATTAATTTGCTTAAAAACAAACTTAAAAGTTATTTCCAAAAGGTAGCTGTGAATGGTTTCTTATTTGCATCCAAATAAAAAAGCATGTATACATGTATCTGAGATAAGCCATAAACTACAATGTATAATCATTTGTGTATATATGAAATAGACAGAAATATTATGAAGATTAATCTTCCTAAACATGTAATTCACAAACTGAAAGTCAAACACATTAATCTACTCTGAGATATCAAACATTGCATGGCTCCTCACATGTGGGTTATACACATCTCCAAGCAAGTGTTGCAGTTTACAGCACGTGACAAGGGTCAAACGGGGTTCAAAATTTAAAAATTTAGCAAATTTTCCTTGATATTTCAATTTTGTAAGGACTACTACTACTTTGTTTCAGGGAGTTTTTGTGAATAAAGGGCATTTTTATAAGAAAAAATATGTCCTTACAATTGCACTTGTTTTTGAAAATGAAGACAACTTTGTTACTATATTTTACAGAAAAACATCTCCCAATTCAACATTACTGCAAGAAAGTGCCACCATTTGAAATTATACTCCTCCCATTTCTTTTTATAGAAATGTTTGGGGTTTAAAGCCGACTCAGTTGAGTGAAACTTTCTGTAATGCAGACTGCATTCCCTCATGAAGTGTGTTATCATCATGATGATGAAGTTTGGTCACACACCACAAATGTATATCAACTGTTTTATCCTGACATTTCATATATATTTAGGGCAGACCATAGCTGTGCTTATTTAAAACACATATACTGCCTGTTGTGGTACAGCTTCTACTAGTACTACTACTACTATTACTACCACTACTACTACAACTACAACTATTATTACTATCACTACAACAACAACTTTTGCTTCTTTGTCTTACTTGATTCGGTCTACAGACTAATTCAGGGTGGTGATACGTCTTATATGCATTTGTATACATGTTCATCCTTTTTATGATGACTACGGGGCCTGGTTTGTTCACAATAGTGCTACGTTTCTACCCCTATCCATAAAGTATATATCTTTAAAATATGAATACAACATTAGCGGAAAGTTAATTTAATTGAATAGTCAAATCTTCGTTACACATATCAAGGAATGACAGCTTAAAAATGTATAACGGACTTGATTTTTTTATATTTTGTTTCTTGTTTCATAATAAACCATTGTCATTATGCATTTCAGATGAAGCTTAGATATCGATTCGTCGGATTGCTGGTTTGTGGATGTTTTCTGTTAGTAGCGTTATTTGTTTTTATAACGAACGTCAAAAATACAAAAACAAGCATCAATGGGCTTGCTATATTTAAAACACAAAATGATTCTGACAACATTGACATACGGCCGACTACAAACCAACATAACTCCTCACGTTACGATGGGCGAAACACAACACTCAACAAGGGTATTCAGAAGAGGCCAGTAATTACCAATCATATCGTCATTCGGAACAACTCAACAAATGTCACACAAATTAAAGATTATTATCGATTGCCTTTTATCATCGAAAATACAGAGAAATGTAAGGGTAATGTTAGTTTTGTTGTGCTGGTTAATAGTGGTGCCGACTATCACGCACGACGGACCGCCTTGAGGAATACGTGGGCTGACCAGAAACTATTTGATAAACATGAAATGAGAGTTGTGTTTTTATTAGGAAAGTCTGAAAATGCTACAGTACAGAGCAATGTTTTTGGAGAACATTTTGCTTTTGGGGACATTGTGCAAGGGAATTTTATAGACACTTACTACAATGTTACGTATAAAGGAATGCTGGGATTCAGATGGGTTCTAGAACACTGTTCTAATGCAAAACATGTTGTGAAAGTTGATGATGACGTTCATATCGATGTGTTTCAATTAATGAAGATGCTTACAACCGATATTGAAATGAAAACACCTGATAAAAGTATATGGTGCGAGAAACGTGAACGTTGTTCCATTTCAAGAAGCGGTAGATGGAAGCTAGATGAAGATCAATTTTATGGAATGAAGACATACCCTGTTCCATTGTGTACAGGATTGCTAGTAATAATTCCGACGTGTAGAATACAAGATCTTTACCTGGCGGCTTCAGATGTTGACTTTATACGCATGGATGATGTCCTTCTGTTTTCAATAGTGCCCTACATGGTTGGACTGGAAAAACGTCCGCTCAATAAGTACATCTTAAGGGGTGGTCAAACTTTAATCACGTGCAGTCAGAAAGGGAAACCGGATGTTTGTAGAACTAACTTTATGGCAGTAATGATGGCAAAGTCGGACGGTAAGATTGAGGTAACAGACTTCTGGACGCAGTCATTGACGAAAATGATTGTGAAAATATGGATACTTTCTCTAAAAACGTCTGATTCCTTTGTAAATGCATATGGTAACAAACAGTATATTTCTGCTAAGGTTAAACGTCTCCATGATAGCCTAGAAAATGGAATCTCACAAATTTAACATTTAAACAATACCTTATATGTCACTTTACGTCTCACAACACAGCAATCAGACTAAAGTACATGATCTTCCTAAATGTAAGACTAAATTACATGATCTTCCTAAATGTAAGACTGAAGCACATGATTTTCCTAAATGTGAGAATAACGTACATGCTCTTCCTAAATAAATGATTAATGTACATTATCTTCTTAAATGTAAGATTAAAGAACATGATCTTCCTAAATGTAAGATTAAAATACATGATCTTCCTCAATGTTATACTAAAGTACATGATCTTCCTAAAAGTAAGATTAAAGCACATGATCTTCCTAAATGTAAGATTAATGTACATGTTCATCCTAAATGTAAGATTAAAGTACATGATCTTCCTAAATGTAAGATTAATGTACATGTTCATCCTAAATGTAAGATTAAAGTACATGATCTTTCTTATGTGTGAGATCTGATGACGACCTTTTTAAATACTTCTTCTAGAATAACTTGGTTTTTAATTTAGCTATTTTAAGCTATTTTAGTTGGTTGCGTTAGCAACTCACCAGAGTTGACATGTGCAATCTGAAGCAACGTCAAAAGTATGTATACCTCATATCGCAATTTAACAACATACCAAAAAGATAGTGAAAAGAAAAACAATTACATAATGTTCAATATATAAAGACAAAAAAATCAATATAATTTAGGTACATGTACCCTAATACATTATATGCAATATTCATTTATTTGCTTCAAAAGTGTAAATAGCCTATGTTGAATGTAACTAACATGTGTTGAATGTATATGCAATTACTACGCCATTAAAATTTTCGATTGTGTACATTTATGAATGACAGACACGATGATGTAGCGTATAGAGTGTTGGTCTATAAACTGAACAGTAGCAGACGATAAAATTCTGTTTACTAAACTAAGTATATTTTTATCTAGCTAATCGTATATTTGTTTTGAATTACAATTTTTAATAATTTAATAAACTACATCAATTTTATAGAAGCTGAAATAATTATATTATATCTGTTAAAGTTTAAAAAAATTGTTCTCTCAACCTACTTAATTGATGTTCAGCCTATTTATGAAATAATATAAATAGTTCATATATGTTTATTGGGCATGTTAATTGTCAATTCCTTGGTCAATTTAGTTTAAACATATTTTATTGCCAAATAAACACATATTACAATATTTATCATGCATATAAGTCAAATACAATATAAGGTAAAAGGGTCTGGTCAATTAATTTCTAAAATAGTGCTGCAGGTGATGTAAAGCGATTACATAAAATATTTGTAAAATCTGACCATTTATTTTCATATAAAGTTATGTTATTATTTTTTACAAAATTGCATTTAAGGACCCCTTATGATTTTTCAAGTCGTTTCTTGAGTGTGTCTAAGCACTTTGATTCCGTTTAGTATAAAATATGTAGTATTTAGTTTTAAGTATTATATGAAGTTCTGTGTTAGATGATTTATTTCCTGTATTGAATATAAATGATTCTTCTATCAGTGTTAATTTGAAATGTTTTATGGATAGCCAAAGTTTAAGTTCCTTTAATAGCGATTGTGTAGCAGGACATGGCACCAACATGTATGTCAAGGTTTCTTCAATTTTACAATATTTAGAATGTTTATCATGCTAGAGTGACCTCCCTTGGAATGAGATGTTTATTTTTTACACGGAGAAAAGTGAAAAACGAATATTGAAATTGAGACTTTAAAATTGACAGGTATGCTCTGAAATTGGCAGAACACTTTATAATGACATGTTCGCTGTATTCATTCATTTCTTGCTGAAAAGTGAACGTAGATAAACTGTTTTTGACCTTGATAAAAAATGTATAAACATCTTATAGTGTCCACCCACCCGTGAAGCTATCATAGCAAGTTAAACCGGAGATTTATCTGTAATATACGGCAATCCTCGGCTGATTTTCCAGTGAGGCCCGTCACGGGTTTTTCGACCGAGATATGGCGAGGACGTATAGGATGCTTTACTCAGCTGCGCAAGAACAGGGGTAAAATACAAACGCTTGCTTTAAATAGAAGCTACGTCTGTCTGAGTGTACGCATTGCTCTTTTCCTGCTGTTAACCATGATTGGCGGAGTTGAACCTAACCCAGGCCCCCAAGGAGGGCAAGTACTAATAACACACGCGGTGCTACAACTAGAGCAGGTGGGAGGGGCGCTGGCAGTCTATCTAGACACGAGGTAGGAGAATACACCGATAATGTTATTTTCGAAGATTCTCAATCATCCAGATCTTTAAACACACAACCCACCATGAACGACTGGTTTCCCAGTGTAATCCAGCCTTCAAATAGTAACTCTGATACGGCATCTGCATGTAATGACTCTAGACGTGCTACCACACTTTATAGCCGCGACGCGCATTGTGCACCGACTTCCGATAATAGGTCCATGTCAATTTTGTTAGACATTCAAACGCATGTTCGGAGTGTGGACAAGAAATTTGACACACTTGAGCGATCAATCAATGACTTAAAATCCGAGAATGTAAAGCTTCGTGAACAAAATTTGAAACTATCAGATGAACTCGCAAACACTGCTTCTGAACTCGAGGCTTCAACACAGTCGTTAACTTTTAAACATGAACAATTAGAAAGTCAGTCAAGACGCCAGAACCTAATATTTTATGACATCGAAAAATTACAAAAAAAAACATGGGAACAGTCCGTATTGGTGCGCTATTATATTCGTATCGTACTCCAGAACCTAATGTTTTATGACATCGAAGAATTACAAAAAGAAACATGGGAACAGTCCGAATTAGTGCGCGATTATATTCGTAACGTACTCAAACTCGACGAATCAAAAATTAAAATTGAACGTGCGCATCGTCTACATGGTCAAAACAAACCTCGTCCATTGATAGTTAAGTTCTCTTTTTACAAGGATAAGGAGTCTGTGCTTAGGAAATACCGCGAAATCACTTAAGCAGCTCGTTTGCAGCGCTGTAACCATGACGATGATAAAAGTCGGACAGGTCCGGATCAACAGAAGGACGTGGGTAACGCTTCCGCTACGAGCACTAGGATAAGCGAGGATTTCCCAGTAAGAGTGAGGAAAGTTCAACTACGCTTTGATAAACTTATATTTAACCAACGTGCATATACATGCGACAGTGTTAAAGGATGTCCAGTCCCGGTATCTAAATAGGACATCAGCCGAGACCCATATACTCTTGATGTTCAACAAACACTTTTGTTAATGAACCAGCCTTTATAGATCACCACAACGTTGACAATAATAATCCACTTACTTTAATAAATGATAATTCTCTAAATACTTGGATTAAAATTTGCTGCTGGAATATTGAAGGGTTGAAAAGGTATGATAAAAATATGGATTTTATATCTTACTGTCTTATTGTTGATATATTTGGGTTCTGTGAAACTTGGGGTATCTGTAATAATGAATTTGAAGACTTTTTTTACCCTGATTTACAAACTTTAACTTTTACAGACAAAAAAAGAGAACAGCTTTAGGAGGTTCAGGAGGTGTGACAGTTTTTGTTAAAGACTGGTTGATTACAAATTGTGGTTTAAAACGCATATGTAACCACACACCTGAATGCGTTGTATTATTAATAGATGCAAAATCTAATATTCATGTTAACGAGATCATACTTATATTCACATATGTATCTCCAGAATACTCTCCTATTTATTCAATTGAAGATAATAATGGCATTGAAATTTTAAACACAAATATAAGTCAAATTAAAAGTTATTATCCCAATGCGGATTTATTTTTGGCGGGAGATCTAAACTCTCGCATTAAAAACTTAAATGATTTTGTATTAAATGATAATATATCATTCATATTTGGCAAAGATGTGCCCTATCCGGAAGATGATTTTAAAATGCCTAGATCTTCCTAAAGATATAGACTTTAATCGTTTTGGGCTATCATTAATTGAATTGTGCTGTATTTATGGTATACATGTTTTCAATGGCCGTCTGTCTCATGATATTCCTGGTAGTTACACTTGTTTAGCAAATAATGGAACCAGTGTTGTCGACTATATGGCAGCAACTACAAATTAGTTTAAATATGTTGTATTCTTTAAATTCGATGATAATGACGAGTCTGTTCATTTTCCTGTTATTTGTCATTTTTATTTCCCTACCGTACTTAATCTAAATGATTATAGTGTTGATAATGAAGAAAATTTGTCACCTTGGCTGAAATATAAATTGAAGCCAGAACTTAAAGAAATTTTTGTTAATAAACTTACATCTAAATTTCAACGATTTAATCAAACACGTCTCAGTTTCGGAAATCGAACTTTGACCCGTTTATACCAGAGTTTGTTAATATTTTTAAAATTTCAGCTGATAACATGAAATGCAAACGTAGCAAAAACGTAACGCTTCAGCTACCACAGTGAGATAACCAGTGCAAAACCCTTAAAAGGGAGAAAACTCGTTTTCTTCGACAGTTCATTGTTTCAAATGATAGACATGATTTACTGAAATATAAAATATCGAAAAATAAATTTAAATCGTTGTGTAAAAATAAAAAGTATCCCCATTGCAAAGCTAAACGAAAGTTGTTAGTTGACTCAAGAAAAGATGCTAAATACAGATACATTTGAATTTATAATCGAGATACTTTTACTGATTATACAATAGTAAGCTCTAGTTTTCTTAAGTTCATTGCATGATACAAATATTTTGCAATTGACAAAACTTCATCTATTTTTGTAGACGACATAAGGGAGTAGAATAAGTTATGAGAACCGTTTTGTAACCAAATATCTTTAAAATAAATATATCTCATATTGTTATACAATGGACATTCAAAGAAAAAAATGGTATCCATTCTTCAATAACATAAGTATTTGTCTTTAAGCAGAGAGAGCAATATCTTAAGTGTCTATTTATACCAATGTGTCTTCCATTTTCTATCATTAGGTTATGACATGAGCAACGAAAATTTGAAATAGTTTTTCTATATTTATATGGTAAATCTAGAATCAAATAATCTTCATCATTTAGTAGAGACTTTATTTATAAAGTATTATGTAAGGCTTTTGGTGAAGTTTCAACATCATCATCCCAATTTTGTGAATAACAATCAATTGTTAAATAAGCGTTGCTTAAACATACAAATAAACCCTTACTCATCCCAAACGTCATAGGATTCCACACATATCCAAAGCCAAATCTGAAAAGTATATCTTTAATATGCCCTGCCAAAGTTTTTCTACCAGATTCATGTTGACGTTTTAACATTAAATAACAATGTTTTGGATACCTATGATCTCCCAAATGTGTCAATTTTAACCAATATTTAATACAGTTTGTCATATAAATAGTACACAGTGGTAATCAACCACATTCACCAAGAGCAAAATAACTTGCAGTGTTTTGCGATAGATTACAATATTGTTTGCAGAATTTTACTTCTTTTTTAACAACATAATTGTAGCCCCAGATTTCTGATGCATAGCATAAAATAGGCTTAACCATTGAATCAAAAATTTTAAACATATCAATAGGATCAATATGACCGAATTGTCTTTGAAAGTTAAAAATACAAGCGGATGCTTTAAGACTCTGTTACGAAAGGATTTCTTGGGTTTTAGACCATACTAACCTACGTGTGAAAAAGACCCCCGAAAAATATATAAAATGGAACAGCTTCGATAGGTTTGTTATTGAAAAATTTGTTACAACATGTATATTTGTCACTCTAATGTCAATTTGTACTTATATTTATACATATTATTTTAAAATATATATGATCACAGCAGTACATTTTATAGAACACAACAGTAACTACGTTAGAAAATATATATGGTAAATTTCAAGACATGTTTATAAGTATGCAAATGGCAATTCATAATGATGGAGTTTAGTACATTTAAACACCAAAGTTACTTGTAAGCACTCCCGTTTGCCTTTCCCTACAGCCGGAATTTGGCCATGTCAGTCTAGTCGGGATTTGGGATCACCCGTGAATTTAGTACCCTGTGCGCAGTGTGTTTATTTTTCTTAAATTAAATATGCCTTTTACTCAAATAGTGTATCTTTACATCATTAAACAAGTCTATAACGTACAAACCAAAACGTTCACATTCTTATTGTCATCTTTTTTATAAGAACTAACCATCGGATGCTTTTTGAATGCAGCAAACTTGTTTTGAATGGCATATGTTATTTAAGGTAAATGTACTTTGTTCTTTATTGTTGTACATATGGTGAAACATGAATAAATAAATAAATTTGATTTTGCATTGTATTTATATTACTTCAGTAATGTGTTAATCATATACAACGGGGGAAAAGAATAAGAATGAAAACAAAATGCTTATCGTGTTCCCCTTCCTACAGCTCTCCCGATTGGGTCCGTTAAATAGCAATGTTGAGAAAGCCCCAATCGAGCACATTGATTGGTCAGTTGTGTCAACTAAAAGTTTGAATGACGTCACAGTTTAGCAAGCGTTCAATTCCTATGAAGTGTGGGTCAGGCATATAATTCTCGGCTCTTTCATTGGTGAATCGACCTGTTTCGGGAGATATCAGGTTCTGGGATTGACTACCTTCATACGTATGTCGTTCAAAGATAGAACAACGATGTGTTCGTATAAGCAGACCACATCATATTTCAATAAATAGGTTTATACCTATCTGGAAGCATGCTTCTAAGCGCCGCACAATTATTTCGTTTGCCTTTTAGCCATACTTCCGATTGTGCAATGTACATGTATTAGCTGTAAATGCATATTGAATTGTTTACATTCAACGGAATAGAATAAAAAATGACTATACACGAAACAACTCTTAACATATATATAACCTTAGTGCCGGTAGCAAGATTCTTGCGCAAGAGAAATTAGAGCTGTGTAAATTGTTTGGGCATGCCATGTGTCTTTCTACATTTCCAAGAGTTCTAACAAGTTTCGGTGACATTGGGTGCTTGTTTGAAGAGGATATGAAGGTGCGTAGTGATGCACTTTAACAGATGGACGGAAATACCAGAAAAGAAGGGGTGTCATGAAAATATTTTATATTCTTAAAATGGAACCTGGTCAACCACATGTTTATTTTCTGCATATTTGGAGAAACAAATGACTTTCTATGGAAAAATGACATTGGTGATGCATTCAGTGATCAAGCGTACATTTCTTTATATTATGTAGAAAAGTGAAAAAGTTACTATTGTTGGGGATGTACACACATCATTTAAGTCCAGAATCTAATTAGAATGAACTAAATGACTAAACGAAATATACGTTCTAGCACAATAAATGGATTTAAAATCAAAACTAGTCAGGGGTAATTTATTTTATTTCACTTTCTTCAGGGAATAGAAGAAATAGTAATGTATATCAAGCGTTCTGGCATTAATCTATAGTCTTGTTAATGCGACACTAAACATCTACCAGCCCTTAACATCTCCCCGCTCAAGTATTTATACCCCAATGAAAGAACATGGAACTTTACTTAAATGTTTACATATAGAACACAATAATACTTTAGTTTTGATAAAAATTTACTAATATTTTTACACAAAAACACACGCAAGACGAAGATTATTGTCTCGAAAAATAATTTGAAATAATAACAAATTCTTGAATGTGAAGATAACATACCCTGTTACAAAAGTAATATACAAACTACTTAAATTCTTACAAATAAATGTACTTTTAAAAAAAGCTTAATATTGTAAGATTGACACACTAGGTCGTTCATAATAACATCTTTTTATATTTCATGTACATCGTGCTCAATGTACGTATTACAACGAAATGTTACTCATCTTGTATACCATTTGAGATACATTATGAATTCTATCTATCTTTGGTTACGTTCCATGTTGACTAGGCGACATTTTTATATTTTTGATTGATGAAAACAATCTTTAGTTTGACAAAGAAACTTTGGTTTCCTTTGTAACCTGTCTAAATAGCAAACGAATTGAAATAAAGTATGTAAACATATACAGTATACGTTTGGTTATTATAGTAGATAATATCTGATAAAAGGATCAATGAAAGTAAAGAACGCTATCTAGAAAAGAATAAAAGCAAACTCGGTTTCATTCAGTTAGTTCATGAGGATAAATATATTGTGCAATATACATAACGATCCTCCATAGTACCGACTTAGGTGATATTCTATTAATTAACACTATCGAATTAGCACTACGATTTCAAATAAGAAAGTCTAACAACAGCATGGAACAACGGGCGACTTTTAAGACCTCTTCACCGTATTTGTGATAGTCAACAACATCTGGTATACGTATATCTTGTCGGTTAAGTTCATGGTTTCATTCGAACATACTGCATGCAAACTCATTTCTCATGAAACATTAAACTTCCTTCCTTAATAAAGCAGACATTGTCGACGTGCCACTTAAATGCGTTGGACACGATTTGAAATATAGCAAAAATGTCAAGTTAACTAATTCATTAAACGTTGATAAATGTGTCATCATTCTCAGAAAGCAAAAATCTCGTTTCAAGGTAGACATGCACTTCGGAAGTACTTTCGTGATCATTCTATTTAATTTATTTTTTTGATTCGTTTCAACGTGTTTATTTTATACGATATCGTATGAATTAATTTTTCAAGGCTCATGTATGCATATATGGATCTCAATGTCTGTTTCATGGGTATAACAATTTCGAAACAAACACAGACAAAGTGTTTCGTTCGCCGAGTCCACGCATGGTCCTGGCGAGGATTTAACACTTGACATGATGACTCCCGGTACTATGCTCTATCTCTAGAGTACACAACTTGCGGCTGACGGGTAGACGCACTACCTCTAGAACACGTGACATGCTGACTCCCGGTAGTATGCTCTATCTCTAGAGTACACAACTTGCCACTGACGGGTAGACGCACTACCTCTAGAACATTTGACATGCTGACTCTCGGTATTATGCTCTATCTCTAGAGTACACAACTTGCCGCTGACGGGTAGACGCACTACCTCTGGAACACGTGACATGCTGACTCCCAGTACTATGCTCTATCTCTAGAGTACACAACTTGCCGCTGACGGGTAGACGCACTACCTCTAGAACACGTGACATGCTGACTCCCGTTACTATGCTCTATCTCTAGAGTACATAACTTGCCGCTGACGTATAGACGCACTACCTCTGGAACACGTGACAAGCTGACTCCTGGTACTATGCTCTATCTCTAGAGTACAAACTTGCCGCTGACGGGTAGACGCACTACCTCTAGAACACGTGACATGCTGACTCCCGATACTATGCTCTATCTCTAGAGTACAAACTTGCCGCTGACGGGTAGACGCACTTCCTCTAGAACACTTAACATGCTGACTCCCGGTACTATTCTCTATCTCTAGAGTACACAACTTGCCACTGACGGGTAGACGCACTACCTCTAGAACACTTGACATGCTGACTCCCGGTACTATGCTCTATCTCTAGAGTACACAACTTGCCTCTGACGGGTAGACGCACTACCTCTAGAACACTTGACATGCTGACTCCCGGTACTATGCTCTATCTCTAGAGTAAACAGCTTGCAACTGACGGGTAGACGCACTACCTTTAGAACACTTGACATGCTGACTCCCGGTACTATGCTCTATCTCTAGAGTACACAACTTGCCGGTGACGGGTAGACGCACTACTTCTGGAACACGTGACATGCTGACTCCCGGTACTATGCTCTATCTCTAGAGTACACAACTTGCCGCTGACGGGTAGACGCACTACCTCTAGAACACGTGACATGCTGACTCCCGGTACTATGCTCTATCTCTAGAGTACATAACTTGCCGCTGACGGGTAGAAGCACTACCTCTGGAACAGGTGACATGCTGACTCCTGGTACTATGCTCTATCGCTAGAGTACAAACTTGCAGCTGACGGGTAGACGCACTACGTACTATGCTCTATCTCTAGAGTACACAACTTGCCGCTGACGGGTAGGCGCACTACCTCTAGAACACTTGACATGCTGACTCCCGGTACTATGCACTATCTCTAGAGTACAAACTTGCCTCTGACGGGTAAACGCACTACCTCTTGAACACTTGACATGCTGACTCCCGGTACTATGCTCTATCTCTAGAGTACAAAATTGCCGCTGACGGATAGACGCACTACCTCTAGAACACGTGACATGCTGACTCCCGATACTATGCTCTGTCTCTAGAGTACACAACTTGCCGCTGACGGATAGACGCACTACCTCTAGAACATGTGACATGCTGACTCCCGGTGCTATGCTCTATCTCTAGAGTAAACAACTTGCCACTGACGGATAGACGCACTACCTCTAGAACACTTGACATGCTGACTCCCGGTACTATGCTCTATCTCTAGAGTACATAACTTGCCGCTGACAGGTAGACGCACTACCTCTGGAACACGTGACATGCTGACTCCCGGTACTATTCTCTATCTCTAGAGTACACAACTTGCCGCTGACGGGTAGAAGCACTACCTCTAGAACACTTTACATGCTGATTCCCGGTACTATGCTCTATCTCTAGAGTACACAACTTGCCGCTGACGGGTAGACGCACTACCTCTAGAACACTTGACATGCTGACTCCAAGTACTATGCTCTATCTCTAGAGTACAAACTTGCCTCTGACAGGTAGACGCACTACCTCTTGAACACTTGACATGCTGACTCCCGGTACTATGCTCTATCTCTAGAATACAAAATTGCCGCTAACGGGTAGACGCATTACCTCTAGATCACTTAACATGCAGACGCCCGGTACTACTGTATGCTCTATCTCTAGAGAACACAAGTTGCCGCTGACGGGTAGACGCACTACCTCTAGAACACTTTACATGCTGACTCCTGGTACTATGCTCTACCTCTAGAGTACACAACTTGCCGCTGACGGATAGACGCACTACCTCTAGAACACTTGACATCCTGACTCCCGGTACTATGCTCTATCTCTAGAGTACACAACTTGCCGCTGACGGGTAGACGCACTACCTCTAGAACACTTGACATGCTGACTCCCTGTACTATGCTCTATCTCTAGAGTACAAACTTGCCTCTGACGGGTAGACGCACTACCTCTTGAAAACTTGACATGCTGACTCCCGGTACTATGCTCTATCTCTAGAGTACAAACTTGCCTCTGACGGGTAGACGGACTACCTCTAGAACACTTGACATGCTGACTCCCGGTACTATGCTCTATCTTAAGAGTACACAACTTGCCGCTGACGGATAGACGCACTATCTGTAGAACATTTGACATGCTGACTCCCGGTACTATGCTCTATCTCTAGAGAACACAACTTGCCGCTGACGGGTAGACGCACTACCTCTAGAACACTTGACATGCTGACTCCCGGTACTATGCTCTATCTCTAGAGTACAAACTTGCCGCTGACGGGTACACGCACTACCTCTGGAACACGTGACATGCTGACTCCCGGTACTATTCTCTATCTCTAGAGTACACAACTTGCCGCTGACGGATAGACGCACTACCTCTAGAACACTTTACATGGTGACTCCCGGTACTATGCTCTATCTCTAGAGTACACAACTTGCCGCTGACGGGTAGACGCACTACTTCTAGAACACTTGACATGCTGACTCCCGATACTATGCTCTATCTCTAGAGTACAAACTTGCCGCTGACGGGTAGACGCACTACCTCTAGAACACTTGACATGCTGACTCCCGGTACTATGCTCTATCTCTAGAGTACAAACTTGCCTCTGACGGGTAGACGGACTACCTCTAGAACACTTGACATGCTGACTCCCGGTACTATGCTCTATCTCTAGAGTACAAACTTGCCGCTGACGGGTAGACGCACTACCTCTGGAACACGTGACATGCTGACTCCCGGTACTGTTCTCTATCTCTAGAGTACACAACTTGCCGCTGACGGGTAGACGCACTACCTCTAGAACACGTGACATGCTGAATCCCGGTACTATGCTCTATCTCTAGAGTACAAGCTTGTCACTGACGGATAGACGCACTACCTCTAGAACACGTGACATGCTAACTCCCGGTACTATGCTCTATCTCTAGAGTACAAACTTGCCGCTGACGGGTAGACGCACTACCTCTAGAACACTTGACATGCTGACTCCTGGTACTATGCTCTATCTCTAGAGTACAAACTTGCCGCTGACTGGTAGACGCACTACCTCTAGAACACGTGACAAGCTGTCTCCCGGTACTATGCTCTATCTCTAGAGTACAAACTTGCCGCTGACGGGTAGACGCACTACTTCTAGAACACTTGACATGCTGACTCCCGGTACTATGCTCTATCTCTAAAGTCCAAAATTGCCGCTGATGGGTAGACGCACTACCTCTAGAACACTTGACATGCTGACTCCCGGTACTATTCTCTATAATCTAAAGTACACAACTTGCCGCTGACGGGTAGACGCACTACCTCTAGAACACTTGACATGCTGACTCCCGGTACTATGCTCTATCTCTAGAGTACACAACTTGCCGCTGACGAGTAGACGCACTACCTCTAGAACACTTGACATGCTGACTCCCGGTAGTATGCTCTATCTCTTGAGTACAAACTTGCCGCTGACGGGTAGACGCACTACCTTTAGAACACTTGACATGCTAACTACCGGTACTATGCTCTATCTCTAGAGTACAAACTTGCTTCTGACGGGTAGACGCACTACCTCTAGAACACTTGACATGCAGACTCCTGGTACTATGCTCTATCTCTAGAGTACAAACTTGCCGCTGACGGGTAGACGCACTACCTCTGGAACACATGACATGCTGACTCCCGGTACTATGCTCTATCTCTAGAGTACAAACTTGTCACTGACGGGTAGACGCACTACTTCTAGAACACTTGACATGATGACTCCCGGTACTATGCTCTATCTCTAGAGTACAAACTTGCCGCTGACGGGTAGACGCACTACCTCTGGAACACGTGACATGCTGACTCCCGGTACTATTCTCTATCTCTAGAGTACACAACTTGCCGCTGACGGGTAGACGCACTACCTCTAGATCACGTGACATGCTGACTCCCGGTACTATGCTCTATCTCTAGAGTACAAACTTGTCACTGACGGTTAGACGCACTACCTCTAGAACACGTGACATGCTGACTCCCGGTACTATGCTGTATCTCTAGAGTACAAACTTGCCGCTGACGGGTAGACGCACTACCTCTAGAACACTTGACATGCTGACTCCTGGTACTATGCTCTATCTCTAGAGTACAAACTTGCCGCTGACGGATAGACGCACTAACTCTAGAACACGTGACATGCTGACTCCCGGTACTATGCTCTATCTCTAGAGTACAAACTTTTCGCTGACGGGTAGACGCAATACTTCTACAACACTTGTCATGCTGACTCCCGGTACTATGCTCTATTTCTAGAGTACACAATTGGCCGCTGACGGGTAGACGCACTACCTCTAGAACACTTGACATGCTGACTCCCGATACTATGCTTTATCTATAGAGTACACATCTTGCCGCTGACGGGTAGACGCACTACCTCTAGAACACTTGACATGCTGACTCCCGGTACTATGCTCTATCTCTAGAGTACACAACTTGCCGCAGACGGGTAGACGCACTACCTCTAGAACACTTGACATGCTGACTCCCGGTACTATGCTCTATCTCTAAAGTACAGAACTTGCCGCAGACGGGTAGACGCACTACCTCTAGAACACGTGACATGCTGACTCCCGATACTATGCTCTATCTCTAGAGTACACAACTTGCCGCTGACGGGTAGACGCACTACTTTTAGAACACGTGACATGCTGACTCCCGGTACTATGCTCTGTCTCTATAGTACACAACTTGCCGCTGACGGGTAGACGCACTACCTCTAGAATACGTGACATGCTGACTCCCGGTACTATTCTCTATCTCTAGAGTACAAACTTGCCTCTGACGGGTAGACGCACTACCTCTAGAATACGTGAAATGCTGACTCCCGGTACTGTTTGACTGTTTTAGCCCCGCCCCAAGGCCCATGAGTGGTTGGGACAATGCCATTCACAATTTTGATTCACTCGTAGGTACCAAAGCTGCAGCCAACTATTTCAGTTTAAGGACTTTAAATTAACACATTACAATTTGCCATATACGGATGTTGTTGTAATTAATTGATGCCGTCTTGAATAATATCATACATAGATAGCTGATTACCATGTTATGGCTTATGTTTGCCCTACTGTCTGTTTGGGTCATGACTCATGATATGTCTTTTGAACAAACACTTGTCGACGGTAAGTCTACATTACATGGCTTAGAAGTTAACATTTCTAAAACCGAGTTTAAATGCACAACATTTGCTTAAATTACTGTGCCGTACAAAGCTATCATCATATAATCTTTGTTAACATCCAATACTGAAGAGTTTCAAAACATATGAGAAAAATGAAAAAGCACGTAAAATTATACAAAACATAATATACAGTACATTACAATACAATACAGTACAGTACAGTACAGTACAGTACAGTACAGTACAGTACAGTACAGTACAGTACAGTACAGTACAGTACAGTACAGTACAATACATCAATAAAGTAACACATATTTTCACGGCCGAACACACGCACGCACGCACGCACGCACGCACGCACGCACGCGCGCGCGCCCACACACACACACACACACACACACACACAATTATACAAAACATAATATACAGTACATTACTATACACACACACACACACACACGCACGCACGCACGCACGCACGCACGCACACACGCGCGCGCGCGCACACACACACACACACACACACACACACACACACACACACACGCGCGTGCATTAATCAAAAGCATCTAAATATCACTAGAATGATGTTATTACTACTCTAATCGTTTATTTAAGTCTCATCATAGTTTATACAATATAATCACATGCAATAATAAAACAAAAGCATACATTATGTTACTCTTTGAAGAGTTGCAAGAGACTGAGAGGTATAATTTCTCTCATAAAATCATACAAAGTTTACATTAAATATTTCGTTTTTTTAACAAATAAAACATGTACAGATTTTCCATGAAATTGATTTACATTGTATATATACCAATATATACTAATAAATACATTATACAATTTGATCTTCAATCGTTAATCCCGAACAAGACGTACCTATAATAATACATACGTAATGCTCTAAAAGTGATCTTAAAAGAATCATTTGAAACACTGAAATTTTGAAAACTGCACCATGATGTCTTATTGTTAAATGGAATAACACAGCACCATCATGTTACACCACAGAAGCATATCACGTTGTACTAAGATAATGATCTTAAATATTTACCAAATCAAATTATGTAAATTAATAGAAATTAATATTAAAAAATAGCCCAATTTTCTGTTTAAAAAATACACTCTTGTAACACACACTCACAGCACTACATGTTTTCTAATACTGCATGTATACAATATAATATCAAATTTTGTGAAATTAAAAACCAGGTTGATTCATCTTTTTTTCTGGTGGAAAATGCTTTAACACTAAGGAAGCTAGTCTTTAATAAAAATATACACATTTATTTCAAGTCTTGTTGAAATATCTAAAGTATCAGCTGTGTGTTTTATGGCATTTTTCACATAAATACATGTACTTTATAAAATGATTAAATTTTGATTTCTCGGTCCCAAATAAATGCCTTCCTTTGTAAAATGAGTTGCACCTTGGGAGTTTATTCAGGTTATACATTAAGTCAGTAATGTGTCTGACTGTCAATTCAAGGGTTGAGTTCCAATTCCCATCTAGCCATAGCCTCTGTGGTGATTAGCCTTGAACTTTGTTCTACAGCCATAAGCCTCCCAGGGTGCATTAAATAACTGTTTACCAGCCTAGCGAACCCAAGTACGATGATTTATCATTGGGTGTACTAACCGACGTTAAGTAAGTGATATACTGTTGAAACAAGAGGCCCAAGAGGGCTTGAGGACGCTCTACTGACTCATATTGGCCATAGCACTTTTTGAAAATCTCCTATGCAATAGAAACATCGGCACGGGGTCATTTTTAACCCTAGGGACACCATTTGAACAAATCTAACTTAACTATAGTTGGTCATCATTACTAATCAGACATAACGGTTCTTAAGAAAACGATTTAAGTAATTCCCAATTTATACCCTTTTGGGACCCCTCCTGATCCCTTAAGACATAGGAACCCAGTTATTTTTACAAATCTGAACCTCTTTCACATATCAATGCTTTTGTGAAGATATAGGCAAAATCATTTACATTTAGAAAAAAAGAATAATAAATTGACATGTGTTCCCTAATTGAACCCCTCGGGGCGGGGTCATTTTTAACCCTAGGGACACCATTTGAACAAATCTAACAATCTGTCGGGCCGTTCAGGAAAAACGATTTTTTAAGTTTTGGATTATTTTCAGTAACGGCGGCCAACCTGAATTTCAGATCGAAAAAAAAATCTTCTGTATAGTCTTCTATGCAATAGAAACATCCATGTGAAGTTTCAGTTTAATTGGCCTAGTGGTTTCAGAAAAGATGAAAGAAAAAGAGAATTTTCTATTTTCCCATAGTATCCCTATGTAAAATTCTAAGTCCCTTTACAAGGCCCCTATAATTCTTATCTGCAATTAAACCCCTACACATAGGGATAATTTATGCCAAATATGAACAAATCTGACATACTGTTTCTTAAGAAAACGATTTTAGAAATTCTTAATTTTTATCCTTTTGGGGCTCCTCCTGACCCCTTAAGACAGTGGAACCCAGTCATTTTTACATATCTGAATCTCCTTCAACAATGCTTCTGAGAAGATAAAGGCAAAATCATTTCCATTTAAATATATATATATATATATATATATATATATATATATATATATATATATATATATATATATATATATTATAATGACATGTGTCCCCTAATAGAACCCTCGGGGTGGGGTCATTTTTACTACATAAACATTTTGAAAATCTGTTCGGCCGTTCATGAGAAGAAGATATTTTAAGTTTGGGCTATTTTTAGTAACGGCGGCCATCCTGAATTTCAGATCGAAAAAATTTTTTTTATATAGTCTTCTATGCAATAGAAATACCCATGTGAAGTTTCAGTCTAATTGGCCTAGTGGTTTCAGAGAAAGTGCTGCTAACAGACGACAGACGACGGACAACGGACAACGCGCCATCGCATAAGCACTTCTGGCCTTTGGCCAGTAGAGCTAAAAAACATAAAACCCATTAATACAAACATTAACAGAACAAGAGCTGTCGACTTTTCCAATTTTTATCACAAGAGTACCAATTTGATTGAAACCAGTTGATTAGAAATCCAAACAAACAAGAGTTATCTAACTTATTAAATTAAGTAGGTCTTATAACTGTAATACCTTGTACAAAGTTTCAATCAAATACATAAAATGGTTGGTGATATAATGACTTGATGGTACTTGCATGCAAAACTTTTACCAGAATTTCTTAGTCAAACAAGGGCAATGATTTGCATTTATATTCATGCAAGAGTTATGTAACTTAGTTATTGTATGTTTGATGACTTGTGTAAAGTTTTAAGTCGATACATGCAATGGGTACTGAAATGGGGGACTTGCACGCAAAACTTTAACCAGGGTGTGACGCCGAGGTCCGGATGCGTGGAATAGCTCTCTTTATTTCTTTGAATAGTCAAGCTAAAAAAAACATTTGGAAATTGTTGACGCTCTGTCAGAATTTACAATATATTTACCTTATTTCTAATGAAAACAAAACAAAAGGCCAACTAACCATGGGCAATAAATGTACGTTGTAAGTACTGTTCTCTGATTGAAATAATTACATCATGACATGAACAGGGAGGTATATATATATATATATGTGTGTATGTGTGTGTGTATGTGTGTGTGTGTGTGTGAGTACATACATAGTTGGAAACCGTAGTTTAAGTGTTTTTTAAACAAGAGGCCCATGGGCCTTAACGTCACCTCAGATTATCAAAAAAAAAATTCACATAACGTCATAAGTCTATTCAGTCATACAAAATAACGTTTTTTTTTGTCAATTTCTCTTATATACATTTAGTGAAATACACCCAAGGGCCCAAACCGTGATACCCAGGGACATGCAATTCACATTTTTTATAAAGGACCCAAATACATCCATAATCATGCTGAACATTTGTATTCTAGTGCTTCATACATTGAGAACATTTTCAATGTTTACCTTGTATTCACTGTTTTAGCCCTGCCCACAAGGTCTCCGGGATATGGGGACCATGCAATTCTATTATTCACAATTTTAATTCACCCTTAGGTACCAAAGCTGCGTACAACATTTCATCACGAATGAGATAACAATTTTTGAAAAGAAGCCGAAAATGTCAATTATTTATGGCACATGACGATGGACAAAAGGCGATTGTAAAAGGTTCCTCGAGACAAAGTCTCAGGTGACCTAAAAAGACAGAGATTGTACTTGAGGGCATTTTGGTAGATTGAACGAATTTAAATCACATCTCTCAATAATTAAAGATTTTATAACTGTTGTATCAACCAATATATGTCGCACCATGTGTATCAATATAATTGTTTGATATCATCAAGATTGACCAAGCTATTTGCCATATTTGGTCAGGCCATCTTCATAAAAATGTTGGTTTGCGGTACCTCGACCTAGAATTTTTCATATGGGTAGCTAGGAAGCTTATTTTTTTTGGTTACCAGATTTTGATTTTGCATAGTCATTTTAAAGAAAAATGGACAGAAATCATGAAAAATAAAAATTAAATGGTATGAAACGTAATAACATTTTTTGAGTAGCTGCAATTTTCAGTGAGTAGGGAGGGGTGAGCAAACACGTTTTTTAAAGGACGGCCCCACTTGTTTTATTTTGGTGCCAGAGTGCAACCCTCCAATACTGAGAGCACTTCCGTGCTAAGTAAAGATTACGTACCTGTCACATGTGAAGTTGTTAGTTCAAGTCAAGCTATATACATATAAATTGATTAAGAATAACCCAATTTTACCAGGAAGGTTCTACTCAGAGTTTCAGGAGACCTTCTGATACCATTTTACCACAGAGTACAGTGTTGCATTGACACTACAAGGCACTGTTCACCCACTGTCAACTTCTAATTTATTTTCACATGAACACTTTAAGTCTGTTATCGCCAATACGGGATGTTTATGTCAGACTTTGTAAATGTTAGGTAAGCTACTTTCGCGGCACACACCATGTCAACTACAGATATTAAACAAAAGTTGTTGATTTGTATAGCAGGATAGGAAACTTTCATCTTCTGACTAAATGGTCACATAATAGCACACGAAGGATTACTAATTTGGCAAATTAATCATTCATAATTCACAGACAACTGATTTATTGTACATAACTGTTAGTTGTAGGTAATCTAAGATGTTTAAACATATTTTGATCACACAAAAATTATGATTTTGAAATTAAGATATTGGGGTTTAAAGGCAGGGCTCTCATTTGCCCATTTTTAGGGCTGTTATTCGGCCCTATTCCCAATGGCAAATATTATATTCTCCCCTCCCCCCTCCACCCCCACCCCATCCAAAATAACAAAATTCCCAATGTCAAAATGCAAAGAAACCAAAAGATATACTTAGGGGAAATGTTTGGAGATATCTAAATAATATGTTTTTAATTTAGTCTTTTAGGAACATCATATTTTTTATACATTCAAAATACATTACACATATATTGTTTCGTATACTGAAGAAACCTGTGCTATGTAATTTTCCCTTTTTTTTTTTTTTTTTAAAATAACGCTTATTTTCCCAAAACCAGGGGCCAGACCTCATTCCCAAAAGTGCAAGCAAGAGCTCTGTATAGGGACATGGTTGAATTGCCCCGATAGTATTGGCAGTTAAGCAACGAAGTACGGGTTAGTACTTGGATGGGTGACAACTGTCACTTTAATGGCAACAAGGATTAACTATGAACCTGCGTCTGCATAAATATCTCTTTCCTTGGGACGGGACGGAATATGGCAAGGAATCGCGGGAAGCTGTGTTATGCAGTTGGGGCTAAGCCCTTAAGGTATACCTATTTCCGCGAGTCTAAAATTTTGTCAACCATGTAAATATTGGCATCAATAATAACAGTAATAAAGTTACTTACAGTGTGGTGAGTAATAAACAGTTGCCGGTACGAAATGTATACAAATATCTCTGCAAACGGAAGTCGGAGCTTTGCACATGTTTGGAATATTCTTATCTGTCTCTGTACGAGTACGTTGAAAACCCATTTCTGGCATATGATCAACGGAAGGGAAGAGCGCATGTAAAATTATTAGACCGAGAGGAGGCGAGATTTTCACAGATTTTGCAAGGACTTGTTCGTCCTGTAGGTGGTTCCAGTCTATAATAGTCCTGGGAAAATAAGAGTTCTTGAGTGTTTCTGTTTTTGTAATAATAGTTTGGTGACAACGGCTATTGTTGGTTACACTATTTTCAACGATATTTGCTAAGATAAAGTCGTTAATACGCCTTGCTGTCACTTTGCGTTTAATTCTCACTGGTTTAAGATAAGGCTGAGACGTTATAGCCGGTACCAGCCCCTCCACCACCTTGAACCGGAAAGTCAGGCGTAGCTCCTTTCTGCGCTGTTGTAAGGTTTGCAGGTCCAATTCCCTGAGCATGTCAGTGACGCATCCAGGGGTTCTTTTTCTGTAGTCGTGTGAGATCAATCGGGCAGCCTTCCTTTGAATCCTCTCCAGCTTGTCAATGTCTGACTGGAGAAATGGGTCCCATATGATGGCTCCATATTCCAGTGTTGATCTGACGAGCGAGATGTAGGCCGATTTCCGTGTTGCGGCTGGGCAGTGGTGGAGGTTCCGCCTAATAAAGCCTAAGGTGGAACTGGCTTTTTTACAGATGTTATCGATGTGGGTTCCCCATCGGAGATCAGACGAGATGGTGATGTCAAGGTAGGGGCTAGTCGGAACTCTTTTGAGGATAGTGTTGTTCAGTTGGTAGTAGTAAGATGACTTCTGCTTGATGGTGAGGATGTAACACTTACTGGCGTTGAACCGCATGCCCATTGCTCGGCCCAAGCCTCAAGGTTATTGAGGTCTTGCTGGAGGGTGATGTGGTCCTGGTGGGTGCGTATGATCTTGCAGGCATTCATCTGGGAATAGACGTACTTGTGACTTAACGGCATCAGGCTAGTCGTTGATGTGGCACAAAAATAGTAGAGGGCCTGGGACTGTTCCCTGGGGTACTCCGGTAGCAACAGGGACTTCTTTTGAGCATTCACCTTCCACTACTGTCTTCATGTGCCTTGGCAGAGATATGACCTGATCCATCGATGTAGATTGCCACGTACGCCACATGAGTCCAGCTTATGCAGCAATCGAGATATTAGGTATATACGATGGATACTACTTGGATGGGTGACCGCTGTCACTTTAGTTTAACATTTTTTTCAGGTTTGTATCAAAAAATGACTTTATTACTTGTATCGGAAGCATTATTTTTTGTATTTTTCATTTCATTCAATGACCACGTGGATACTATTTGTAAATAGTGCCAATTTTGCAGGAAATTTAAATATACGTACGCGATATTCATAATTCTCTGAAGTTGTTGAATTCAGGTCGTGATCAAAAAACAAATCACACCATCAAACAAATCAAGGCATCATAATTGTAAATATCAAACCAATATTCATTTATTTACCGCTCTCACAAGCTGGGCATAGATATTTTGCGAGCCGTTGACAGGAAAAATGATACAATACTACATAACAAGTATCTATACACACATACATGTATATACCTTTGATAACACCAAGGAATTATATAGATCTAGAGGTCCAAGTCCTTGCTAACACGAACTGTTGAAAATGCGCAAAATATAAACAACAATCGGAATACTTTTTATTTGACCGAAACTTTGAGAAATATATTAACTGTATAGCAAGAACGGTGTTGTCTGCAATCTGACCATCTCGGCCTTTATGCTACGCTTATCAAGTTTTCTTGGGAATGGTGTCTTTTATCAAAGCGGCATAACCAGTAACTAAAGATGATTATTCTGGCTATACTATGTTACAAAGTCCTCTCCTATATGGCCGATAAAGGAGTGTGGTTAGGTTGAAGGGAGATGGGAGGGGTGTCTTTTATTAAAGCGGCATAACCAGTAACTAAAGATGATTATTCTGGCTATACTATGTTACAGAGTCCTCCCCTATATGGCCGATAAAGGGGTATGGTTAGGTTCAAGGGAGATGGGAGGGGTGTCTTTTATTAAAGCGGCATAACCAGTAACTAAAGATGATTATTCTGGCTATACTATATTACAGAGTCCTCTTCTATATGGCCGATAAAGGAGTGTGGTTAGGTTAAAGGGAGATGGGAGGGTTGTCTTTTGTTAAAGCGGCATAACTAGTAATAAAGATGATTATTCTGGCTATACTATGTTACAGAGTCTTCCCCTATATGGCCGATAAAGGAGTATGGTTAGGTACACGGGAGATGGGAAGGGTGTCTTTTATTAAAGCGGCATAACCAATAACTAAAGAGGATTATTATGGCTATACTATGTTACAGAGTCCTCCCCTATATGGCCGATAAAGGAGTATGGTAAGGTCAACGGAAGATGGGAGAGGTGTCTTTTATTAAAGCGGCATAACCAGTAATAAAGATGATTATTCTAGCTATACTATGTTACAGAGTCCTCCCCTATATGGCCGATAAAGGAGTATGGTAAGGTACATGGGAGATGGGAGGGGTGTCTTTTATTAAAGCAGCATAACCAGTAACTAAAGATGATTATTCTGGCTATACTATGTTACAGAGTCCTCCCCTATATGGCCGATAAAGGGGTATGGTTAGGTTCAAGGGAGATGGGAGGGGTGTCTTTTATTAAAGCAGCATAACCAGTAACTAAAGATGATTATTCTGGCTATACTATGTTACAGAGTCCTCCCCTATATGGCCGATAAAGGAATATGGTAAGGTACAAGGGAGATGGGAAGGGTGTCTTTTATCAAAGCGGCATAACCAGTAACTAAAGATGATTATTCTGGCTATACTATATTACAGAGTCCTCTTCTATATGGCCGATAAAGGAGTGTGGTTAGGTTAAAGGGAGATGGGAGGGTTGTCTTTTGTTAAAGCGGCATAACTAGTAATAAAGATGATTATTCTGGCTATACTATGTTACAGAGTCTTCCCCTATATGGCCGATAAAGGAGTATGGTTAGGTACAAGGGAGATGGGAAGGGTGTCTTTTATTAAAGCGGCATAACCAATAACTAAAGAGGATTATTATGGCTATACTATGTTACAGAGTCCTCCCCTATATGGCCGATAAAGGAGTATGGTAAGGTACACGGAAGATGGGAGGGGTGTCTTTTATTAAAGCGGCATAACCAGTAATAAAGATGATTATTCTGGCTATACTATGTTACAAAGTCCTCCCCTATATAGCCGATAAAGGAGTATGGTAAGGTACATGGGAGATGGGAGGGGTGTCTTTTATTAAAGCGGCATAACTAGTAACTAAAGATGATTATTCTGGCTATACTATGTTACAGAGTCCTCCCCTATATGGCCGATAAAGGAGTATGGTAAGGTACATGGGAGATGGGAGGGGTGTCTTTTATTAAAGCGGCATAACCAGTAATAAAGATGATTATTCTGGCTATACTATGTTACAGAGTCCTCCCCTATACGGCCGATAAAGGAGTATGGTAAGGTACATGGGAGATGGGAGGGGTGTCTTTTATTAAAGCGGCATAACCAGTAATAAAGATGATTATTCTGGCTATACTATGTTACAGAGTCCTTCCCTATATGGCCGATAAAGGAGTATGGTAAGGTACACGGGAGATGGGAGGGGTGTCGTTTATTAAAGCGGCATAACCAGTAACTAAAGATGATTATTCTGGCTATACTATGTTACAGAGTCCTCCCCTATATGGCCGATAAAGGAATATTGTTAGGTACAAGGGAGATGGGAGGGGTGTCTTTTATTAAAGCCGCATAACCAGTAACTAAAGATGATTATTCTGGCTATACTATGTTACAGAGTCCTCCCCTATATGGCCGATAAAGGAGTATTGTAAGGTACACGGGAGATGGGAGGTGTGTCTTTTATTAAAGCGGCATAACCAGTAATAAAGATGATTATTCTGGCTATACTATGTTACAGAGTCCTCCCCTATATGGCCGATAAAGGAGTATGGTAAGGTACAAGGGAGATGGGAGGGGTGTCGTTTATTAAAGCGGCATAACCAGTAACTAAAGATGATTATTCTGGCTATACTGTGTTACAGAGTCCTCCCCTATATGGACGATAAAGGAGTATGGTAAGGTACAAGCGAGATGGGAGGGGTGTCTTTTATTAAAGCGGCATGACCAGTAACTAAAGATGATTATTCTAGCTATACTATGTTACAGAGTCCTTCCCTATACGGCCGATAAAGGAGTATTGTTAGGTACAAGGGAGATGGGAGGGGTGTCTTTTATTAAAGCGGCATAACCAGTAACTAAAGATGATTATTCTGGCTATACTATGTTACAGAGTCCTCCCCTATATGGCCGATAAAGGAATATTGTTAGGTACAAGGGAGATGGGAGGGGTGTCTTTTATTAAAGCGGCATAACCAGTAACTAAAGATGATTATTCTGGCTATACTATGTTACAGAGTCCTCCCCTATATGGCCGATAAAGGAGTATTGTAAGGTACACGGGAGATGGGAGGTGTGTCTTTTATTAAAGCGGCATAACCAGTAATAAAGATGATTATTCTAGCTATACTATGTTACAGAGTCCTCCCCTATATGGCCGATAAAGGTGTATGGTAAGGTACAAGGGAGATGGGAGGGGTGTCGTTTATTAAAGCGGCATAACCAGTAACTAAAGATGATTATTCTGGCTATACTGTGTTACAGAGTCCTCCCCTATATGGCCGATAAAGGAGTATGGTAAGGTACAAGCGAGATGGGAGGGGTGTCTTTTATTAAAGCGGCATGACCAGTAACTAAAGATGATTATTCTAGCTATACTATGTTACAGAGTCCTTCCCTATACGGCCGATAAAGGAGTATTGTTAGGTACAAGGGAGATGGGAGGGGTGTCTTTTATTAAAGCGGCATAACCAGTAACTAAAGATGATTATTCTGGCTATACTATGTTACAGAGTCCTCCCCTATAAGGCCGATAAAGGAGTGTGGTTAGGTTGAAGGGAGATGGGAGGGGTGTCTTTTATGAAAGCGGCATAACCAGTAACTAAAGATGATTATTCTGGCTAAACTATGTTACAGAGTCATCCCCTATATGGCCGATAAAGGAGTATGGTAAGGTACAAGGGAGATTGGAGGGGTGTCTTTTATTAAAGCGGCATAACCAGTAAATAAAGATGATTATTCTGGCTATACTATGTTACAGAGTCCTCCCCTATATGGCCGATAAAGGAGTATGGTAAGGTAAACGGAAGATGGGAAGGGTGTCTTTTATTAAAGTGGCATAACTAGTAACTAAAGATGATTATTCTGGCTATACTATGTTACAGAGTCCTCCCCTATATGGCCGATAAAGGAGTATGGTAAGGTAAACGGGAGATGGGAAGGGTGTCTTTTGTTAAAGTGGCATAACCAGTAATAAAGATGATTATTCTGGCTATACTATGTTACAGAGTCCTCCCCTATATGGCCGATAAAGGAGTATGGTTAGGTACACGGGAGATGGGAGGGGTGTCTTTTATTAAAGCGGCATAACTAGTAACTAAAGATGATTATTCTGGCTATACTATGTTACAGAGTCCTCCCCTATATGGCCGATAGTTTTTTGATATTAGCAGTTAAACTGCACATTGATATCAAACATCATGTATTATAGATACATTTTAGTTTATCTCAGTAGTGTAAAATCCCTTAATTTTGTAGACAAAGTACTAAATCGCGTACCGCGAAAACGGAAAATGTCGACCTGTGTATTTACATTTTTTTCCATAAATAAGAAAAACTACAAGGACGGAATCAAACATTGCTTTCGAATGGAACCTTATTCTGTGTGATACAATAAACTTTCCATCATTTACTGCACAGAAAGTTATATGTGATGCATCTTTAATGTGACAGATGCCAAGAAAACAACCAAGTCAAGTTTATTTGGTATATCCCATATTTGAACTACAGGACTTTATGCAGTAATTATATTTACGCAAAAATAAGAAACAATTTCACTAAAAGAAATGTAATATTTAAAAGATGCAGACATCAAAGCCGCTGGGCACAATTTATAAACACGGAATTATCAAGATAAGTATAAACATAGAGAGGGACTGACAACGGGGTACCAACATATGGTATTTTATGTAGTTTGTCTATATTGGTTAGATTTCAGATTTCAAACAAGAAAGGTATATATGATAATTATATGCTTATTCAACTGTGAAAATCTTCAACAATTTGATTGATGCAGAGAATTTGTTTTTATTTCAAAGATGCAACTATTCCATAGACTGAAGTGTTTAAAAGTTCATATAAAATATTTAAAAAAAATGAAAAAAAAAATATAATTGATAAATGTTTTTATTTCATTTTCTTGGGACAATTTACATTTCTCCGTCTGCTACAGAGCCATTGACCTTCTTCCTGTTCTCGTCTGCCATGGCCTTGACCTTCTGTCGCCGTTCTTGAAGACTGGGGGTTTCCCTACGTAAACAGAGACAACAAGACATAGAGTACGCAGTATTTAACGTATTCGTGATATTTTCATTGTCACTTAACACCAGGTATGTGAATAAATGAATAGTGCGAGTGAGTACTGGAAAACCAGAGCAGAGTTTGTTTGTTCCCATTCCCCACCCTACGCTTCACCTCCACCTCCTCAATTTTACTAAACTATCTTAAATGTTTTATGTTTAGTGTTATACACAGGTAAAAATCCCACGTATGATTAACATGCGTGGTACTATTCCTATGAAAACGTACGTTTTGACCGTACGTCAAACACATGTTTAACATACGTTAAACGTACGACAGAAACATAATTATGTTAAACGCGCGTGGTACTATTTATATGAAAAACGTACGTTTTGGCACGTTTAACATGCGTGGCATTTTTACCTGTGTAGTATGTACAATCATTAAATTGTAGGCATGCGTAAGGTTTAATTAATAAATAATGGTAATGTTTATTAATCATGAGCGTGCAGTTAGTAGGTAGTTGGAAGTTGGTAGTTGGAAATAACCAATTACCGACCAGTTGCCAGTTGGGATATAGGATTTTTTTAAGTCGATAATTCATTTTTTATAGAACAAAACAATTTAATAGAAAAAAAAACAGTTTATAACAATAAAAAAAATCAGCCTCGCGTTCTTTCTTCAATACAATTTGATTGTTAATAACATATGTTAGACAAAAAACTGTATAGTTTACGTCTCAATAAAATCTGTAACTATCTGTACATTGAGCATAATCACCAGAAGGCGATTCAAAATTTAGGCCGAATCGCCACTACCAACCAGCTGCCAGTTGGAGATTCAGATTTCAAATTAATATACATCCGTTTTCTATTGATTATCTTTTTAAACATACAAACACGAGTAAAATATGTAAATTAAATAGTGATTATAAAAACTACCTACTAATTTTACGCTCATTTATTAATCAATTATCATAGGTAACATGTATCAGTGACGGGTCTTTAAAGCAATTGTTCGTGGGCATCAGATAATATTCATAATCGGTACACACATATTTTAACAAATATTTGCCAGGATTTAAAGACCTTGAATACTTATCTAAAGCAGACGTGACCCTGCTCTCGTGCGTCAAGTTGAATGCTGCGCGTCGTCTGGCAGCGTCGTACTGCTTAATTTCTCGTCTGGCGTTCACGCGACGCTCCTGAAGAATGTCTTCACGCATCAGTTCCGCCAGGAGCTCTCTCTCCTCGGCTGTGTATTCAATCTGAATGGAATAAGTAATGATAACTTGTTGTTTTGGTGTATTTTAAAATCTTACCATTCTCCGGAAATTTAATTAGAATTTTACTAACTACTGTTATTACAATACAAATATAAATTACATTAAAAATAAAACCTGGTCATCCTTCAACTATTGCTTTTCCCCGGTGTAAGGTGAATTAGTATGTAAGGATGTTCGATAGAAATCATTTTAAAAGAATAAAACTATACAAATTCAACAAAGATGTTTTGACCAGCTGTATTTTGCACGGCAAACAGGTACTTTTTAAGTATGGTCTCAGTTGTGTATGATAGAAAATATCAGATATTTAAGTAGATAAAACTGGTAAACATTTAATAACTAAGCTACAACGACTGATAATGTTGGTCATTATCTAATGTGTCTTCCTTTCTTCTATACACAATATATCTAGTTGTGGAAAATAAATCAGAAATAATGCCATAACAGACACGTTTAAAAATAGCTCACCTCCGTCTTAAATTTATTCTTATCCTCCGGTGGGATAGCCCCGTCCAATCTGTCGGCCAGTCTGGACGGCATCCTTTCTGGGTCACCCTCCGTGAAATCCACGGTGAACGCTAAACCACCATTGCTAACTTTGGCATCTTGCTCTGAAACCAAACAAATGCTTGGAGTCATTTTTCTGTATCAATGTACGTCAGCGGTTAATAGTGACTAGTTTTAACGAGAACTCGTTGTCGTCTAGAGGTTAGCATACTTGCTCAAAGACCCAGGAGTCTCGGGATCGGTTTCGTCCAGTTTTTTTTTCAAACGCACTCCCATAGTGCCTTAATCGGGCAATCCCTCAAAGGAGATTTGAAACAGTTGTTCCATGTACAGGGAAGGCCATACACTGTATACGTAAAACATCTCACTGAACTTCTATGTTAATAAGTGACATACCCGCAAACCTCCCCCGAAAAACAATACACAGAAAGTGATTAGTTAAGACTAATTTATTTTAGCTCGATTTTGATAAGAGCAGCTTATATGAACCGCTCTCGAGTCCGCTTCCTGGGTAGAATCAGTACTGAGTGTTGTTTTATAAGAGCCATCAGGTCGAGCAGGGGATCGAACCCGCAGCCACTGGCGTGCGCGGCCAACACCCTATCCATTACACTACCGCTCCCGCTCTCGGAAAACAATTGCTGGAAGTAACGCGAAAAGAATTCGAAAAACTGACATTCAGGAAGGGTAGGGTTGTAAATATGATTGAAATTAGTAAAACAATGGAAAAAGATTAAAATTAAAGGATCGTGAAGCCATATATAAGTACCGTCTTTGAGCTGTGACATCATATCCTGCTGTTGATCAGATCTGGGACGCTGGAATGGCGTAGACCTTCCAAGAATTTCTGACATGTTTTCATCTTTTTCATTTTTACTGACAGGAGACGGACAAACTTTGTTTCGTTTGGACAATTTTGGGAGACAATTTCCCATTTTTTTTTGTTTTAATACCGCGAATCTAAATCAAATCTTCTTGTTAGCTGTGATGTTATACTTCTGTTTTCTCTTTATTCAAGGATGTATTTAACAAGAGCACACGAACATCACTTTGGTGAAATACAAACAGAGGAACACAAATGCACGTCTGTTAATCTTCGATGCTTAGCAGCGAATGAGTTGGTGTTGACAACCGCACAACGTCGTTGCCATACAGGATATGACGTCACTGACGTCGAAATAATTGATTGTACTATTTATAGAACAAGATATTGCCGAAATTAACGTTTAAAACTACCAAATAAACTAAAGCTTATCAATAAAATAAGGGAAATCTTGTTGGTGTTCAATAATTTGAAACTGAATCACGGTATGAAATATATCATAATTTTATCATATGTTCATGTCTTTATTAATTGTAATTTCCCAGATTTAGGCAGCTATGCTTTTATAATTTGTAATTATTAGTTGACTCTGTAGACATGGTTTATGTAAAACAAGTTAATGTTTTGATGCAGATTGTTCAGATTGCCATTATATTATGAAGCTTGAGAAACCCCAGTGCCATATAAAACAGGGGCGTAGCTTGGTTGAAAACTATTTGTAGGTACTGTTGTAGGGGGTTCCGGGGCAATGTTCCCCCGAAAAAAAATCAGACAGACTGTCGCAGGTTCGTTTTGACGTATATTTCTTATGTTTTTTAGGGAACTGGTTATCCTTAATATTAACCTTGGATTCACTGTTCAATAACCAGATAAATTGATAAAAGAGGTTATGTTTTCAGGTTTGTTCAAATTTACAAGGAGTTATTTAAGTGGGAAATGAAGTTTTAAGTGGTTACTATTTTCATACAACAGGTGTTACAATGTTTACAGTTTAACCATATATTTTATTGCATTTTTTGTCATTTTTATTTTTTCGACTTCTCAGAAAAAAAGTGTAGGCACGTTCCTACAGTGCCTATAGGAAGCTACGCCGGTGGAAAAGAAAGGCGCCTGCCACCACAGGTGTGTCTTATGATTTTTTTTATGAAGTTAAAACCAGTACTGTTACAGGTATAAACTATTCTTCTAATCTTAGTGAGTAATCTAAAACAAAATGGGATTTTATATTATGGCATTTTAAAACTGATTTAATTCTGACGTATTTTGTTTACGCGTTGAACTCATAGATATTGCGTACCTATGTTCTATGTAGTTCGTTTGGGGTAGATAGTGTTACGCATGAGCGTATCGGTATGCCCAGCTACGCCACTGTGACATGGATGATTATTTTTACTACGCCTCACACACCAATTAATTTTGTACTGTTCTGCATATAGAGACAAATGAACACATTGCCACTGGTTCTAAAATTGTCTTGTTTCCATAGATTGTCCTCTGTTAGTCCAACTATGAAAAAAACACGGGGTTGACCTGGTTGATTTTTAACAATTTTGTTGTTTTGATGACACCCCTTCACTTTTGACAATTCTGCCCATTTGTTGCAGTGAGTCACTACGCATTTTCAAACTACTACATATGACCAGGGCTTGCTTTTGGCCACATTAGGTATTTTAAATTTTAGTTGCGAGCCTCCTGGTCACAAGCAAAAAGATCTATAGTCCGTTTCAATTGTTTGTGTTGTGATGTCAGTGTATCTGTTTGTATATATGTATGTTTTGCACGAAGTAATTGAGCGAATGAGTGAGTGATGAGTGAGTGATTTTATTGCATGATGGGTAAATATTGCATGATGGGTAAATTAACAATTTCCAATTCCCGCCAAACTGACCATCTAGGCACTTTTCTTCTGACAGTTGAACGATAATGACATATAGAAAATCTTCACTTCACAGATTTTCTAATATAAAAAATTGTCTTGTTTCGCTACTTACTAAATCAGCCTGGTAAGCAATTATTTTTTATTTTTATACTCATTTAAAACCGTATTTGTATTATGTGAAATGTGTAAATTATGTATCGCGTGAAATGGTTTGAAGTTTGTCGTAATCGTTGTTTTCGTGTCCTATGATATGTTTCGTTCTGTGTCGTTGCAGGTTTTTGTCTATAGTGTAAACAGCGTATAAGAAGTGCATTAAACCCAAATAAACCCCTCACCGATCTTAGTTCTTGATATAACTACCATCGGTCAAAAAATAATGTCTAACCTATTTACACAGCTCTTATTTCTTTGGCGCAATAATCTTGCTACCATCACTGAGAGGAGGTAGTTGGTAAGTGAGACCTTCTAAGGCTTAAATAGTCCCGACTCTTTAACTGCACTTTATTTTACACTTAAGAACCTATAACAATATCTCTAAGTATTACGTACGTAGACCGCGTATTTTAAATGTTACCCCTTTCTTAAAAAATAAAACAAATATAGTCAGGATAGTCAAGTTAGAAAATATGAGTAAAATATCATAGCCTCACCAAACTTCCGAAATGCACACGTTTTGATAATAAATAAAATTATTGTAATTAAATGTGTTTATAGTATTGCTAAAACCATTCCTGTAGACCCCTTAGTGACTGTTTTTAAAAGCGAGAAAATAAATAACTTCGATCGAAATGTGTATTTCTTAGACGAGCGGACCGAGCTTTTAACTTTTGTTTACATTTTTGTAATTCCGTAATGACTCGGTTGCTTTCCAACTGTATCTCCGCCAGTGTTCGGAAGTACACAAATGAATACTGCAGTGGTAGTGTGAGGATTAAGACCGTTAGATAAGGGGTTCATTAACAAGATAAGAAAAGTTATGGCTTAACTAATATTATGTATCGTTATTGTGTTTTCTTTTTAGAAAAAATATATATTGATGTCTGCAATAAAACTGTATCAAACGTAGTACGCATAATATTATTTATACGCACTGAAAAACAATGAGTATGGAATACTAGTTTGGTCTAGTAACTCTTGCTCAGGATCCTCCCTTGCATATACGCGTGATACTATCGCACGCGCGCTATTACAGCACAAATTACTTTATCGCAATCAAATTGAGAGGTTACCAAGGGTGGTTTGTTTAGTACAGTTATTGAAAAAGTAATTTTATTTTTAATTTTATATGAACGATTCGTCGCTTACGTGCAATACATTCCAGTTCATTAATACACTGAGGGGAATAAAGGGGATGTTCTTAAAAACTATCTAACCGCAAGCGGTTACTTACTTTTTAACTGCATCCCCTACAGTTCCCCATACTATGTTTCTCTCTAAATTGAATTGATCATATATTACCGACCGACACGTTTCCGAAACAAGCTTCGTAACTCCCCGTTTTCTGCCGAAGGTGCTTATCGGAAAGAGACGAACATTAATTTGTAAACAAAACCCGTTCTTAATTATGTACTAATAACGTGCTTTATTTTTATTGTTTCGATTGCACAATCTCTCAGTGATCAAATAAACATGTATTCTATACTCTGGTAGTGTATTTAACTGACTTAAATTAAAACTAAAAACGACCGTTTCGGAAGTTTAATGAGCCTTTAAAATTTGATATTTACTTGAAATGTTTTATCATGCCGATGAAAATAATGAAAATAAAATATGTTTTACACTTTTTTGTCATGTATGGCCACATTATGTAAGATACACACTAAAAACTGCTAAAACAAGATACAGTTTATCACCAGTAGATATATTATTCACCGTGTTTTATGACAGAGGCATAGTCCTGGTTATGGCGACGTGATCAAACTTCGCAGTCCTGATCACCGCCAAAATGATCAAACAATAACATAATATTGTGGACATTATGTCATTTTAGAATGTTCTATAACATAAATCAAATGCTAAAATATTACCAATCAAATGAGGAAGGCTATCAGTACATTTAAGTACTTTGAATCAGCACTTTTACCGTTAGTACTTTGGTTATAATTGCCAGCACTTTAACTATTATTACTTTGATTATAATTGGTTATAATTGTCAGCACTTTAACTATTATTACTTTGATTATAATTGTCAGCACTTTTACCATTATTACATTGATTATTATTGTCAGGAATGTTATCATTAGTACTTCGATTATAATTCTTAGTACATTGACTATAATTGTCAGCACTTTTACCATTAGAACTTTGATTAAAATTCTTAGCACTTTTACCACAAGTACATTTATTATAACTGTCAGCACTTATTCTAGTAGTACTTTGATTATAATTGTTAGCAATTTTACCATTTGTACTTGGATTATAATTGCTACCACTTTTACCACTAAGACTTTGATTATAATTTTCAGCACGTTAGGTTTAGTACTTTGAATATAATTGTCAGCACTTTTACTACTAATACATTTATTATAATTTTAAGCAATTTTACCATTAGAACTTTGATTATAATTGTAAGCACTTTTACTACTAATACTTTGATTATAATTTTAAGCAATTTTACCATTAGAACTTTGATTATAATTGTCAGCACTTTTACTACTAATACTTTGATTATAATTTTAAGCAATTTTACCATTAAAACTTTGTTATAATTGTCAGCACTTTTACTACTTATACTTTGATTATAATTTAAAGCAATTTTACCATTAGAACTGTTATAATTGTCAGCACTTTACCACTAAATCTATGATTATACTTGTTTGCACTTTTTACCACAAGTACTTTGATTATATTTTAATTGTAAGCACTTTTTACTACTTATACTTTGATTATTATTGTCAGCACTTTTACCACAAGTACTTTGATTATAATTTTCAACACTTTTTACCACAAGTACTTTGATTATAATTGTCAGCACTTTTACCACAAGTACTTTGATTATAATTGTTAGCACTTTTTACTACTAATACTTTGATCATTATTGTCAGCACTTTTTACCACAAGTACTTTAATTATAATTGTTAGCACTTTTATACTACTAATACTTTGATTATAATTGCCAGCACTTTTACCACAAGTACTTTGATTATAATTTTCAACACTTTTTACCACAAGTACTTTGATTATAATTTTCAACACTTTTTACCACAAGTACTTTAATTATAATTGTCAGCACTTTACCACGAGAACTTTGATTATAATTGTTAGCACTTTTTACTACTAATACTTTGATCATATTGTCAGCACTTTTACCACAAAAATTTCAATTATAATTGTTAGTACTTTTACCACAAGTACTTTGATTATAATTGTTAGCACTTTTTACTACTAATACTTTGATTATTATTGTCAGCACTTTTTACCACAAGTACTTTAATTATAATTGTTATCACTTTTAATACAAGTACTTTGGTTATAATTGTCAGCACTTTTACCACAAGTACATTGATTATAATTGTCAGCACTTTTACCACAAGTACTTTGATTATAATTGTTAGCACTTTTAACTACTAATACTTTGATTATTATTGTCAGCACTTTTTACAACAAGTACTTTAATTATAATTGTTATCACTTTTATACTACTAATAATTTGATTATAATTGTCAGCACTTTTACCACAAGTACTTTGATTATAATTGTCAACACTTTTACCACAAGTACTTTGATTATAATTGTTAGCACTTTTAACTACTATTACTTTGATTTTTATTGTCAGCACTTTTACCACAAGTACTTTGATATTAATTGTCAGCACTTTTACCACAAGTACTTTGATTGTAATTGTTAGCACTTTTATCACAAGTACTTTGATTATAATTGTCAGCACTTTTAATACAAGTACTTTGATTATAATTGTCAGCATTTTTACCACAAGTACTTTGATTATAATTGTTATCACTTTTATACTACTAATAATTTGATTATAATTGTCAGCCCTTTTACCACAAGTACTTTGATTATAATTGTCAACACTTTTACCACAAGTACTTTGATTATAATTGTTAGCACGTTTTACTACTAATACTTTGATTTTTATTGTCAGCACTTTTACCACAAGTACTTTGATATTAATTGTCAGCACTTTTACCACAAGTACTTTGATTATAATTGTTAGCACTTTTATCACAAGTACTTTGATTATAATTGTCAGCAATTTTAATACAAGTACTTTGATTATAATTGTCAGCATTTTTACAAGTACTTTGATTATATTTGTCAGCACTTTTACCACAAGTATTTTGACATAATTGTCAGCACTTTTACCACAAGTACTTTGATTATAATTGAGCACTTTTACCACAAGTACTTTGATTATAATTGTTAGCACTTTTTACAACTAAAACTTTGATTATAACTGTTAGCACTTTACCACCCGTGTTTGTGCGATTACATTTGTGTCATACAAATGGAGTAAGATAAAACTATGTTGCAAAAGTGTCTTTCAATTGTATGTTTTTCTAAAATCATATGTACTTTCTATAGCATATGTCGCATGCTCCAGTGTGATAAAAAACGATTAATGTAAGTACAGACATATCAATAAAAAAAACACAAGAGTTTTGTCTTTTTGCAATTAGGAATGTTTTCAATTTATACAACATCAGAGATAACAAAAATAAGAATGGAATATAATTAATAGATTATTTTCTAAATATATATTTTTTTGATTTTGATTTTTTTACAATTTATATTTTCTCGTCTGCTACAGAAGCAACGACCTTGACGTTCTTCCTGTTCTCGTCCGCCATAGCCTTGACCTTCTGTCTGCGTTCCTGAAGACTGGGGGTTTCCCTACGTAAACATAAAAACAAGATAAAGAGCACACAGTAGAAGTGCTACATGTATTAAACATAGAATTGAATAATATTGATATTGAAATCGGCATGCAGTAATATTTAAATAACGATGATAATAGTAGTGCTAATGAAATAGAGCACAGAATTGAACTGATAATGTAATAAAGCGCACAGCTAGAATAATATTGAAATAGAGCATAGAGTAGAAGTGGTATTGGAATAGAGATCAAAATAATAGTGGTAATAAAAAAGAGCACAGCACAGTAATGGCAATGACATAGATCACAGAGTAGAAGTGGTATTGAAATAGAGAAACAGAGTAGAAATGGTATTGAAAAAGAGCACAGTAGAAGTGGTAATGAAATAGAGCACATAGTAAAAGTGCTATTGAAATAGAGCACAGTACAAGTGGAATTGAAATAGAACACAGTAGAAGTGTTTTTGATAATAAAGCACAGAGCAGAAATGGTATAATTGAAATAGAACACAGTAGAAGTGGTATTGAAATAGAACACAATAGAAGTGGTATTGAAATAGAGCACATAGTAAAAATGGTATTGAAATAGAGCAGAGTAAAAGTGGTATTGAAGTAGAGCACATAGAAGTGCTATTGAAATAGAGCATATAGTAAAAATGGTATTGAAATAGAGCAGAGTAGAAGTGGTATTGAAATAGAGCACAGTAGAAGTGGTATTGAAAGAGAAACAGAGTAGAAGTGCTATTGAAAATAGAGCACAGAGTAGAAATGGTATTATGATAGAGCACATAGTAGAAATGGCATAATTGAAACAGAACACAAAGTAGAAATGATATAATTGAAATAGAACACAGTAGAAGAGGTATTGAAATAGAGCACAGTAGAAGTGGTATTGAAATAAGAGCACAGTAGAAGTGGTATTGAAATAGAGAAACAGAATAGAAATGCTTTTGAAAATAGAGCACAGAGTAGAAATGGTATTATGATAGAGCACATAGTAGAAATGGCATAATTGAAACAGAACTCACAGTAGAAATGATATAATTGAAATAGAGCATAGTAGATGTGGTATTGAAATAGAGCACAGAGTAAAAATGGTATTGAAATAGAGCACAGTAGAAGTGGTATTGAAAAAGAGCACAGTAGAAGTGGTATGGAAATAGAGCATACAGTAGAAGTTGTATTGAAATATAGCACAGAGTAGAAGTGGTATTGAAATAGAGCACAGTAGAAGTGGTATTGAAAAAGAGCACAGTAGAAGTGGTATTGAAATAGAGCATAGTAGAAGTGGTATTGAAATAGAGCACAGAGTAGAAGTGGCATTGAAATAGAGCACAGAGTAGAAGTGGCATTGAAATAGAGCACAGTTGACGTGGTATTGAAATAAAGCATATAGTAGAAGTGGTATTGGAATAGAGCACAGTAGAAGTGATTTTGAAATAGAGCACAGAGTAGAAGTGGTATTGAAAAAGAGCACAGAGTAGAAGTGATATGCCAATAAAGCACAGAGTAGAAGTGGTATTGAAATAGAGCACAGAGTAGAAGTGGTATTGAAATAGAACACAGAGTAGAAGTGGTATTGAAATATAGGACAGTAAAATGGAATTGAAATAGAGCACAGTAGAAGTGGTATTGAAATATAGCACAGAGTAGAAGTGGTATTGAAAGAGAACACAGTAGAAGTTGTAATGAAATAGAGCACAAAGTAGAAATGGTAATGAAATAGAGCACAGAGTAGAAGTGGTATTGAAATAGAGCACGGTAGAAGTTGTAATGAAATAGAGCACACAGTAGAAATGGCAATGAAATAGAGCACAGAGTAGAAGTGGTATTAAAATAGAGCACGGTAGAAGTTGTAATGAAATAGAGCACAAAGTAGAAATGGCAATGAAATAGAGCACAGAGCTGAAGTGGTATTGAAATAAAGCACAAAGTAAAAATGGTATTGAAATAGAGCACAGAGTAGTAGTGGTATTAAAATAGAGCACAGAGTAAAAGTGGTATAGGAACAGAGCAAATAGTAGAAATGGTATTGAAATAGAGCACAGAAGAAGTGGTTATGAAATAGAGCACATGGTAAAAATGGCATTGAAATAGTGCATATAGAAAAAAATGGTATTGAAATAAAGCACAGTAGAAGTGGTATTGAAATAGAGCACAGTAGAAGTGGTTATGAAATAGAGCACAGTAGAAGTGGTTATGAAATAGAGCACATGGTAAAAATGGTATTGAAATAGAGCACATCAGAAGTGGTATTGAAACAGAACACAGTAGAAAATATATTGAAATAGAGCACATAGTACAAATAGTATTGAAATAGAGCACAGAGTAGAAGTGATATAGTATGCAACCCGTATCCCAATACTCATGCAGGCACGCACGCTCGCACGCACACGCTAACCATTAACCAATTTCAAGCATTGTTTTTATTTTGAAATTTTCGGTAAATTAAGATGTAGCTGAAATACTGCGCAAGTCAGCAGCTAAGAGAACAACTCTATAGTATACAGTATTTAAACCATGTGTAAAGCAGTTATGGCGTTTAATACTTATCTAAAGAAGACTTAGTCCTGCTCTCGTGCGTCATATTGAACGCTGCGCGTCTTCTGGCAGCGTCATACTGCTTAATTTCTCGTCTGGCGTTCACGCGACGCTCCTGAAGAATGTCTTCACGCATTAGTTCCGCCAGGAGCTCTCTCTCCTCGGCTGTGTATTCAATCTGAGGGAAAGTTGATATAATATGTTGTTTTAAATCCTTCCAATTTAATCAACTAATGTAAATGTTATGCACTTTTATTTAGCTGAGTTTACTTTTGTTAAAGGACGATTATTGAGAGTATTAGTAGTTTTCGTTGTTTAGTTATAGTAAGAATGTTACTTTTATCACGGTGAAAGGACACGAGTCACTCTTCCCACCATCGAGCGGCTGCATTAAGGTTTAATTGAAGTTTTCTGTGTCAGATTTGGAAGTTATGTTTTAATATAATAATACTATCATCCGCAAAGAGTCTTACAGTATTGAGTGAAAATTACTTATGGAAATCGTGTATGTAAACTATAAATGATATTGGTCCCAAAACGGTCCCTGGGAGTACATCAGAATCAACAGATATAAAACCAGTGTTGACCCTCAAGTAAGACTGTTTGTGTTGTTTTTATAAAAGTTTGATACCCAAGATGTGACCTTGTTATCAATGACATAGTGATTTAATTTGTGATAAATTATTCTGTGAGGAATCTCAATAAATTGCAGATATGTTTAGGAACTTTTTTTCAAATATTCTCATAGTTCAAGGTAAACTACTCACTGCTTTTAAAACTTTTAACACAAAGAGATCGCCGATTCAATGTAAATACACACGTATAATTAAATACAGATACAAATTTGTATCTTCTAAATTAACAAATTCCATAGAGTTCTAAAATACTACACACGATTATGTAACATGGCTATCTTTTTTTCATACAACCATGTTGTAAGAAAAGAAAAATCGGTCAAATATATAAAGTGATAAAAATCTTACCTCTGTCTTGAAGTTAGTTTTGTTCTCCGGTGTGATAGCCCCGTCTAATCTGTCGGCCAGTCTAGATGGCATCCTTTCTGGGTCACCCTCCGCGAAGTCTACGGTGAACGCTAAACCACCATTGCCAACTCTGGCATCTTGCTCTGAAACAAAACAATTTCTAGGATTCAGTTATCAATATAATACATATCAGCTATTACTACAGTCCGGATATGACTACCTTTTAATGACAAACTCTTATTTTGGAAGGATATGTGTTGTAAGCATATATAAAATTAATAACAAAAATGGAAAACACGTAACGCATTGATTTATTACAAATAACTACCGTCTTTGAGCTGTGACATCATATCCTGCTGTTGATCAGAACTGGGACGCTGAAATGGAGTTGACCTTCCCAGAATTTCTGACACGTTTTTATCTTCTTCCTTTTTACTGACTGGAGACGGACAAACTTTGTTTCGTTTGGACAGTTTTGGGAGACAATTTCCCATTTTAAAATTTTGATCCAGCGAATTTAAAGAAATTTCTTGTTCTATCTGTGATGCAATACTACTTTAATTCTCTTGTACCGAATTTATAGTAAGCAAGAATACACCAAGAGCACTGTGATGAGATTCGAACAGAGAGACAAAAATGCACGTCTGTTAGTCTTCGATGCTAAGCAGCGAAAGAACTGTTGTTGATAACCGCGCAACGTCGTTGTCATATGAGATTGACGTCACTAACGTCGAAATAATTGAGTGTGCTATTTATAGAACGTTATTTGGTCGATATAAATAAAAGCAAAAATATCAGTTATAACTAGGTTAAATTTAAAGCTTTTAAACAAAATAATGGAAATCGTATTTATTGGTGTTGAATATTTGACGTTATTCGAAACTTGGCCACGAACATGAGCGCAGACACGGTTGCTGCAGCCACCAATAAATAATATTTTCTAAAATTTCCTTAGCTAATTTCTAAACTTTTTTTTTTACATTTATTATGTATACTGTTTTATAATTATCTTGTATTCGGACGATGATGGCATTTGTCATTCCTGTAGGACTGCCACCACCGGTGCTGCTCGTTTTAAAGTCTACAACATTATAAGTTTTGTAAAATATTTAGCCGCACCAAGGACTTGTACCTCTATATAATTCCTTGTGCGCACCAATGTCAAATTCGTGCCTGGCGGACTCAAATATCCGGAGTCTGTCACGTGTAAAAGGTGAAGATTGAGGCTTAAATTGTACCGAGTCTTTTAACTCCGCTTGATGATAGAGAAGCTAGGCTTTTAAATTGCCTTAGGGTCACGTGTTATGGTCTTCAGGAAAGCAATTTCATATGTTTTAAATTCACAAAGTCAAAATAAAGACAAAAAGTAAAGCGATTTGCAGTGAAAACATTCAATTAACCAGTATGGCAGACATCGGTGACTTTCAAGACAAGATGACGAATATGACGAAATATTTAAATGACATGGTCAATATAGTGAAATACGAGCTGCATTCTAAACACAATATACTTCAGAAAAAATTTAAAGACGATATCAAAACTATCAAGTTATTTAAAACTTAATAATACTAAACATTTTAAGATAAAATGTCTTGCACAAGGACACCACACATAGCGTTGGCGGAGGATCGAACACATGAACCTCCAATCTTGGGTCCGTTGCTTTACCACAGGACCACGCACTCCACACCAAACTATCAAATACATGTTATCCACATATAAATCTAGCATTGGACGTTTGAAAGCAACCAAATATGACATTGAACCAAAGGCATCTCTCAATGTAAAATGAAGGTGCAATACATAACTAACGATAACAAATTAATATTTTGTTTTTGAATGAGGTTTAACGCTATTTTTTCACACATTTTAGGCTATATATCTCATATCTAGTTGTTACTGGTCGAGGAAGACCTCAGAATGAATCTGAGTAGAACCACCGTCCTTCAATAAGTAACTGGCAAACCTTCTCACATAAAGTTTTTGGAGCAAGCGAGACTCGAACCTACGACCTTAGCTGTGAGAGGTAAGTGATCTTTGACGGCTTTGATCACTCGGCCACGGAGGACCACAACTTAGCAAAGGTTTTCAGTCAATCAATACACATTTATTGCAGGTGTAAAAAATATACGTTTGTATGCTATCGGTTATAGCGTATTTTAGGTATATTCCATTTACTTGGACTAACAATGCCACGTGGTCAGTGGGCGGTGCGATAATACAAAACATTTTAGCCACTCAGTTCATAAAACATGAAATCATGAGGTCATACATAATTGCAAGTATGTTAAGCCTCATATAACATGGTTAGTTATTAAGCAATGCATGTTAATATTTGATTATACATTTCCAAAATTTGATGGAAGAGTTCCATGTCATGTATTCAAATCCTACTCGTTTACGAGCGCGCATACACACATATATTTTTAGAAAAATAGTTATTTAAACTTACTGATTATCAGTTTGATAAATTCCCACTTTTTTATACTGATCTTTTTCTGATATATTCATTACGTTTTTAAATTTAATTTTATTTGGTCGTTCGTAGTACTTTGAATACTTATAATGTATTGGAATGTGTCTTTATGTTCAACATTTATCAAATTACATTCTGAAACACGTCGGATCGTTAAAGCACATTCTATCATATATTAGACATGTCCTGTGATTTAACAGGCTGGGACTCTTAAATGTGCAGGCATTAAAATTTGCATATACATAATACCGTCGGTAAAATAACAGAACAGAATAGATATTTTATTTCAGACTTGTACATAAATACATCGTCATATATACATATTTACAACACATACAATGTAATATCACGTAATTGTTAATTAATACATAATTTGTACCGCCATATTTCATTTATATTTTAAGTAAGTTCATATATTTTTTATGCCCCCCAAACATTTTTTGGGGTGGCAAATAGTAATCGCAGCATCCGTCCGTCCGGTATTTCGTTTCCGGCCTGTATCTTTGTCATGCATAGATGGATTTTATTGATACCTGGTACAAATGATCAACATAACATGACGACGTGTCGCGAGTTAGACCCACAACCGTATCTCAAGGGTCAAGGTTACAATTTGAGTTTGTTTGAATACGATTTGAGTCTGTGTGTCATTTCGTGTCCGGCCTGTAACTTTGTCATGCATGGATGTATTTTAATGATACTTGCTACAATTGATCAACATGTCGCGAGTAAGACCCACACCCGTACCTCAAAGGTCAAGGTCACAATTCGAGTTTGACAACACTTTGAGTCTGTGTGAGATTTCGTGTCCGACCTGCAACTTAGTCATGCATAGATGGATTTTTATAAATGCTTGTTATAAATGATCAACATAACATGACGACATGTTGCACTTAATACACAAACTCCCACTTCAAAGGTCAAGGTCACAATTTAACTTTGTTTGACAACACTTGCCATCATTTTGACATTGCTTGTCCGGTCTGTCATCTATGGATAAATTTTAAAAACACTTGGCTCAGTTGATCAACATGACATTATTAAGTGTTGCATGTAAGACCCAGAACCTTTCCTCAAAGATCAAGGTCACATTTTCAATTTGTTTGATATTGTGTGTCTGGTCTGTGACTTTGCCTTTAACTTGCTCAATTTATCAAGATGACATGACGACGTGTCATAAGTAAGACCTAGACCCATACCTCAAAGGTCAAGGTCACACGTTTAGTATGTATGACAACACTTTGAATCTGTTTGATATTTCAAGTCCGTCCTTTTACTTTATCATACATGGATGGATTTCAAAAACACTTGGCTCAATTGATCAACAATTGATCTGTAACATTGTCTTACATTTAGGGATTTTAAAATAGCGTGACACAAGTGATTAACATGTCATGGTAATGTTTCAGCAGCATTTACATCAGATGTCAAGGTCAAGGTTACACAAAGGTCGAGGTCACGCTTTAATGTAAAAAACATGAAATTACATGTCTAGTCTGAAACATCAGTCCATTACTCTTGATATTCATGGATACATCTCTACCTATTATAACATAAAATATATTGTTATTTTTCGACGACCATTTGGGGGGCATGCGACATTTACCAGTGACATTTTTTGTTATTATCAATATCGAAATAATGCTTGAAAAACTTTTAAGTCATAAACTCCTAAAAATAAGAGTATGAACAAATGTATTAAATATTTAAATGATTTTCTTACATTGATTCAGAGATTGTTTCCGAAAATAGATAAAAGATACATAACCTATTAAACGTTTAAAATGCTGTTTCTTAATTTCATAGATTTTTTAATATACTGAAAAAATCTGACTAAAACACTTTTGTCATTTGTTTTAAGCAATTCCATAAGCTTGTACATGGACGGTCATTGAAATACATGTTTATTTATATACCTCTTTCTAAAATCACAGTAGCAAGGACAGATGCAAATGAAATGGTATATATATTCTACCTCAGTAGTGTTACAACAACGACAATATCTCTCATTTCTTGGAATGTGATTTCTTGCATAACGACCTGTTTGAATTCTAAGAGTATGTGCTGATAATCTAATTCTAGCAACAAACAATCTTAAATCATTTTGGAGAATATCTAAATATTGTTCGTATGCAAAACTACTTTTGACATATTTATACTCTTCTATAGCACGACTTTTGTTAACTGAGCATTCTTGGATAAAACAATCAATAACACACTTTTTGAATATACAAGGAAATGTTTTTTTATCAAAAGAAGCATCTGTAAATAAGTAAGAAAACTCATAATCATTTAATAGTTTCTTAACACTGGAAACCCAATTTTTACATCCCTTTGCATAATCATTTACACTTTGTTGATATAATTTATGCATAATGATATTGTCAGTACTAATAATTTTACACCAATACTTTAGAATTCTACTAGATCGCGTAATGTAAAGCGGATAACGTCCAAGTTCACCGTAATCCCCAGCTGTACTTAACACTTAACCTAACGTTTAAAAGACGTTTACAAAATTTTAAATGAAGACGTTCAGTTTCCTTGGACTTAGTGAAACCCCAAATTTCAGAAGAATAACACAATATTGATCCAACAAATGAATCAAATAACTGACACAAAATTTTGGGTTTTAAATGTATTTTCTTACAATTTATCAATAGAACGTTTAAAGCCTTCAGAGCTTTACCTACTAAATGTTCGTTATTCAATGAAAAATGACCAGTATGATTAAAAATGGTACCTTTGTAATTAAAATCATCTACAACCTCAAATTTTGCCCATTATATGACCAATTTTCACCATGTACTAGACATCCGCGTTTTCGAAAGACCATAATTTTTGTTTTAGAACTATTTACTTCCAAACTCCAAATATTACAATAAGTATGTAAAATGTTTAAGTTATTTTGTAACTCTTCTGGTGATTTGCCTAAAAAGCAACACTATTAATACTATATCATCAATCAATAATCAATTTCAAGTAACTGGAACAAGTCAACATTAACATTATAACTGGTGAATCCTCTCCCCATATGTAAATACCGCATATATAAACATTATTTTCAAAATGAAAAATGTTACGATCGAGTTTTAACCAAATTATGGTGTCATGATGATTTTTAACAATCTCAATACTGTCTTTCAGTTCTTCTTTATAATAATGTGCAATACCACCGCTACATCTTTTGGCCTTACAATTTTGAAATTTTCTGAAATACGTATCCTGAAAGTTCAATGTCGCTACCCACACTTGTCCATGTTTCATATAAAAGCTAGTATGCTTACAAAGTCATCACTGCTCTTCTTTACTGGGAACAGAACAGACCAATGACATTCCATGACATCACGTTCAGCTCACCCTCATCGTACCCCTAGTTCCTCACACCTCTGCCGTTGACATACAAAATATCGTGTGCAATCCAATGTCTCGACCTCTTGCTGCGCAGCATTCATCCTCGGAACCAGCCTTCTCCTCTCTACAATTTCCCTGGAGAATTGTTCGTTTACAAAATATGGAGTCACTTGTAACGCCTTCCACTGTTTCCACACCAACTCATTCTCCTTGTACTCATGAAACTTGGCAACTATGTTTCGACACCTGCCAGAAACCTTTGAACCAACTCTATATACCCTCTCGAATACTATCTTCTCCACTATTTCTTTTGCAATATGCATCTTTTCGTTTATAAGATCCCTCAGTTTCGTCTCAGCGTCCTCGCTACTCTCTACCTGGGTCTCCGCAATGTTGGAAAAAAGCAAATTGTTTCTCATTGACTGAGCTTGCATAAAACAATATTATCTTTCAGGGCATTTTTCTCTTTCCCTAATGAAATAACTTTGTCATTTAGAATGCCTATAGAAAAGTCAGCGCTATCAGTTTTTTTGTCCTTCACCCTATTTATCCTCTCGTCTGTCAACTTATTTCTGTCCTCTATAACAGTCCACAACTTCTTTAACTCCTTGTCAAATTTAATTTTCATCTCTTCCAAAGCACCCAGCCTCTTATCCATGCTATTTATTCAACTGTATCTGTTTCAAGCATGCCATAGTGTCTGCATTTGTTTGCTCATTACTACGCAAACCCCTCCAGTCGCCATGTTTGATTGTACAGTAGTAGTAGTTTTGAGTAAAACTGAGTCGGCATCCGATTCTTTGGCACTCTCAGAAATAAATGAATTAAAGGCTTTATCATTTAATAATGAAACTTGTCTCATTTGTATCGAATAACATGGAGTTTTTTTGGTTCAAATGTCACTCACTACTACTTCACTAGCCTCCGGCGGGCCTTCTGATTTAAATGCCTTGCCTTGATGACATTGATGACTTTCACTAACATTACTTCTACTACTCCCATCTATTTTTCATTTTCGCCTTTTCTCTCATGACTTACTAATCAAACATGGTCCAAACAATTTCTAGTCCAATTTCCAGAAGAAAAAAAAACCGCACTAGTTACAATGTGAATTCATCGGGATTGTTAAAACTTTTAAAATTGGCTAAAACACTTTTTTTCTTATATATCATACTTACTTACTGACCCCGTATTGTAAAAATGGTATCAATTCAAAATCTATATTAAAAGGGGATTTCCTAACCTAGGCTATCCCTTTACTTCATAAAGACGCCTTTGGACACCTCTAATATTGAAAGCATTTATTCACCACGCATCAGCAATGGTTGAATTATGTTTATATTAACTGACAGAGTGGAAAACAGTGCAGGAAGTGTTCAGATTGCTCGTTACGAGCAATCTGAACTCTTCCTGCACTGTTTTCAAAGGCCTTCTGTGATTGGTGCGGGAAAATGCATATCTATGGAGTAAAGGGCTATGCACCTAAGTTAGACTAAAATAGATTTCCCGCTTAAAAATGCAAAATATTTTGTGACGTATCAAATGAGTGATTTCAATTTGACCTGTTATACACAGGGGCAGATTCAGGATTTCAGTTGAGACGGGGCGCAACACAAAATCTGGACGGGCACACATATTTTTCAATAGAAATATATTGAATTCTAATAAAATATGGAAGTTTAGGAGGGGGCGTACGTTGAGTATTTTAAAGAGTACATCCGCCTTGATACAGGTTTACATATGGTAAAAATTGTTTCATCTTAGAAAGAATTCGAATGACGTCAAGCAGTATTTAAATTTTTTAGATTGGGGATTTCTTATTGACGCCGGGTACAAAGCTTTACATGTAGTACACGTGACGGCAAAGTGTTAACTAAACTCCTGATATGACATGTGTCGGCATTACGTGTATCCAATAATCAGACGAAAACAGTGGGATTTAAGTAAGAAATTACTAATAACTTATTTTATTATTGAATCAATTTACAAACAATATAATAGCAAAAAAAAAAGATGCCAATATGTTCTCCTTTACACGATAAAATTATGTATGAGTAGAATGCTTTACTTTTTGAGAACACTTCCACAATATTTCCGAGTATTTTGATGAAATAATTTTCATCTTGCATTATATAACCTATGCCATAAAACATTCTCTTGCATGAAACACTAGCTGATCTTTCTTGGAACAGAACTTCTCTTATAGTCTTGTCCAATATCCAATCCTACAGATAAAGGGGTCTTTGAGCTGCTGAACGAGTGGTGGCGCTCTAGATATACGGAGCTATATAAAAGGCATTGTAAACATTCAAATTGAATTATGGGAAAGAAATGTGATCATTTACTGTTAAATAACCATTAAAGCTGCTTGCTTCTGCAAATAAATACATCTATATATAGCGTATTATTACACCAAAACTTATCCCACCGTGTTAGATAGGGAAATATCCTGCATAGTGTCATATAGCGTATTATTACACTAAAACTTATCCCATAGTGTTAGATAGGGAAATCTCTTGCATAGTGTCATATAGTGTATTATTACACTAAAACGTATCCAACAGTGTTAAAAAGGGGAATCTCTTGCATAGTGTCATATAGCGTATTATTACACCAAAACTTATCCCACCGTGTTAGATAGGGAAATCTCCTGCATAGTGTCATATAGCGTATTACTACACCAAAACTTTTCCCACCGTGTTAGATAGGGAAATCTCCTGCATAGTGTCATATAGCGTATTATTACACTAAAACTTATCCCACAGTGTTAGAAAGGGAAATCTCCTGCATAGTGTCATATAGCGTATTATTACACTAAAACTTATCCCACAGTGTAAGATAGGAAAATCTCCTGCATATTGTCATATAGAGTATTATTACACCAAAACTTATCCCACCGTGTTAGATAAGGAAATCTCCTGCATATTGTCATATAGCGTATTATTACACTAAAACTTATCCCACAGTGTTAGAAAGGGAAATCTCCTGCATAGTGTCATATAGCATATTATTACACTAAAACTTATCCCACAGTGTAAGATAGGAAAATCTCCTCCACAGTGTGGAATTAACAAATACAGAGTGACAGTTCACTTAAACACACTAGAGTTAACAAATACAGCGTGGCAGTTCACTTAACCATGCTGGGGTTAACAAATACAGAGTGTCAGTTCACTTAACCACACTGGAGTTAACAAATACAGCGTGGCGGTTCACTTAACCACGCTGGAGGTAACAAATACAGAGTGGCAGTTAACTAAACCACACTGGAGTTAACAAATACAGCATGGCAGTTGACTCAACCACACTGGAGTTAACAAATACAGCATGGCAGTTCACTTAACCACGCTGGAGTTAACAAATACAGCGTGGCAGTTCACTTAACCACACTGGAGTTATCAAATACAGCGTGGCAGTTCACTTAACCATGCTGGAGTTAACAAATACAGAGTGGCAGTTCACTAAACCACGCTGGAAATTACAAATACAGAGTGGCAGTTCACTTAACCACACTGGAGTCAACAAATACAGTCTGGCAGTTCTCTTAACCACACTGGAGTTAACAAATACAGCGTGGCAGTTCACTTAACCATGCTGGAGTTTACAAATACAGAGTGGCAGTTCACTTAACCACGATGGAGTTAACAAATACAGCATGGCAGTTCACTAAACCACACTGGAGTTAACAAATACAGAGTGGCAGTTCACTTAACCATGCTGGAGTTAACAAATACAGCGTGGTAGTTCTCTTAACCACACTGGAGTTAACAAATACAGCATTGCAGTCTACTTAACCACACTGGAGTTAACAAATACAGTGTGGCAGTTCACTTAACCACTCTGGAGTTAACAAATACAGCATGGCAGTTCACTTAACCATGCTGGAGTTAACAAATACAGCATTGCAGTCTACTTAACCACACTGGAGTTAACAAATACAGTGTGGCAGTTCTCTTAACCACGCTGGAGTTAACAAATACAGCGTGGCAGTTCATTTAACCACACTGGAGTTAACAAATACAGCATTGCAGTCTACTTAACCACACTGTAGTTAACAAATACAGTGTGGCAGTTCACTTAACCACGCTGGAGTTAACAAATACAGCGTGGCAGTTCACTTAACCATGCTGATGTTAACAAATACAGCGTGTCAATTCACTTAACCACACTGGAGTTAACAATGTTAGTACACTGATGTATATGACAGAAAATGACAAATGGACATGATAAACATTTTAGAAAGTTTCTACCGTCGGCAAAAACAAACAGTGATCCCGAATTCTTTACTGGGAGCCACGTGGAATGAACGATAAGTGTAGACTACACAGCAACACAAATTAATAGGGGTGAAAACATTTTCATTTTATTTCTTTAATACAAGTTTGACTTTACTGATAAGTATTAATACATAATTATTTTCATTTCATTAAGTTAAATGAATAATGCAAAGGCAATTTACAAAAATAATGACATCTAAAATGCATTTTTAAAATATTTCATTTCCCCCAGAAGTATACAATACATAAGTAAAGTAACAAGTACATATTTCAAATAGTACTAAGTTTAAACATATCACACTGTATAACAACAATAATGCCTTATAATTTGTTATATACTAGAAACAATACATTCCAGAAAATGAAACAACTCTCACACACATTTTTACTGGATTTACTTATTGACTGAAATGAATAAATCAATTAGTTCTTCCATAAAGGTGAAATACAATATAGTCAAACCTGTCTTTAGCCTACAGTCAAGAGGTGAAGTAAAACTGTCCTTTTAGGACAGATTGTTGCTGAATACAGGTTAATTTGCTCTGAAAGCATAAAAATAGGAAACAGCAAATGTGGCTGCTTACTACTGCTCAATAGAGGTGACTGCTTACACAGGTTTGACAGCTCAATAGAGGTGACTGCTTACACAAGTTTGACAGCTCAATAGAGGTGACTGCTTACTGCTGACTGTATTTACGAATTCTGCCCGACAGGTTTGTCATAAATGATCAGAAATACACAGGCAGTGATATTTTAATATATAAATACAAGTACACCTGCTGCTTGTGACAAACACTGCACAGATAGGTTTATTCTGGCTATATGGTTGAGATTAAGATATTCCGATTTGAGGTTTCACATATATTTTATCGTAATGGTAACTCTGTAGAAATATCATTATACATAATTACATACTCAGGTTTTATTCTTTGTACTATATACCACTAAAATAATTTTAACTCTACCTTTGACTTTAAATCGGATGAAATGAACAGCAACAACTTAACCCTTTGCATTAATTAACCACATATCAGCAATGGGTGAATTATGTTTATATTAACTGACAGAGTGGAAAACAGTGTAGGAAGTGTTCAGATTGCTTGTTACAAGCAATCTGAACTCTTCCTACACTGTTTTAAAAGGCCTTCTGTGATTGGTGCGGGAAAAGGCATATCTATGGAGTAAAGGATTAAATCAGATGAAATCAGATGAAATGCACAGCAATAACTTAAAGGCTGTAGTAAGGGATCGACCCGAGAGATTAAAATATATCAAAGAACTGGGATCAACCCGAGAGATTAAAATACATCAAAGAACTGGAATTGACCCGAGAGATTAAGATACATCGAAGAACTGGGATCAACCCGAGAGATTAAGATACATTGAAGAACTGGGATCGACCCGAGAGATTAAGATACATCGAAGAACTGGGATCGACCCGAGAGATTAAGATACATCAAAGAACTGGGATCGACCCGAGAGATTAAGATACATCAAAGAACTGGGATCGACCCGAGATATTAAGATACATCAAAGAACTGGGATCGACCCGAGAGATTAAGATACATCAAAGAACTGGGCTCTGCCAATGATTGCATTTACTAATCCACAATTTATAGTCAATATAGGAATGTTTTATATTTGTCACAGAAGACAGTGAACCTCTCGCACCACTATCACATTTCCCATAGGGCTCCATTGTAACATTTATGTCCAAAGCACAGTGAAAAATCAAAATCTGCAACATGTGTCTCGGCTCAAATTCTTCACCGATTCAAGATATGCAATTATAAAGAAAAAAAAAATACCTTGACCACGTTTTATTTTTTTAATTCAATGCTTTTATGAGACATATCAATTTCCAGAGTAATAATATGTCAACTATTCACCCATGAAGTTGTTCGAACCAACAATTCTGAAATGACACAAAATTATCCAGAAAGCTGGTATCAGCATCAAAATTTCAGTGGTGATTTCTAAAATACTGACCATTTAACTCATGCTAGGAAAAATAAATCATTGCAGTACAAAGCCCTAAAAAAAGAAGAAAAAGAGAACTAAAGTTACATTTTTACCTCCTTCATCTGTAGGTCCGGAGTACTCAAGGGAGATAAAAGTGGTGCGAGTCCTGAATGACAACGGTATCTATACAGTAAACTTTAACAGTAATTATCTGATTTGGCCAGTACAAAAAAGTTATCTAAGAAATTGAGCAACCAAACTCAGTGTAGTTAAGTAATGAAATACCTAAAGCATATTAAATGATTTAATTTTCGCAAACAATTTGTGGACACCATATTCTGCATACATGTAAGGCATAAAGCTTAAAAGGTTTATATACAAAAAGTATTACAACATGGTATAATTTAAAATAGTATAAATCTATATGTATAACAATATTTGTCAGAATACAACAAAGCTTGCCGATGGGATAAAACTCACCACCCATGCAAAGATTGAGATTGGAGGCAAACACCAAAACTTAAACGCATCTAAACACAAAAGTTTAACCCGGTGTCATATTATATTTTCACCCACCTAAAAATTCACCCGTGGGTGAAAATATTATAGAATACTGCTATAATATATTCACCTCCCCTCAACCCCCAATTTTTTTTTTTTTTCAAAATTGATCACCACTACTTATTAGGATAAAAAAGCATTAAACTTCAATGTTGATATGCATTTCGAAAAAAAGAGAGGCGGGTGAAAATATTATAGAATTTTGCTATAATATTATCACCCCACCTCCCCAGCCCCCTCTTAAAAAAATAATTTTATCCCAAGTTGATTATCTACACTATAATGACTATACTTAAACAAACGAAAAATTAAGTCTTAAAAGGCCATAACTGTGTCAAAATGCAACCCAGAGTTATGGTTCTTGTCTCTGTATGTTCCACTGATGATGGTGAACACACATGCGAAGTTTCAAAAATATACAATGACTGGTTGCATAGATATCTTACCTGATAAAAAAACTTTAACCTGAAAAATTAAGTCTTAAAGGGCTATAACTCTGCCAAAATGCAAACCAGAGTTATGATTCTTGTCTCTGTGTGTTCCATTGATGATGGTAAACACACATGCGAAGTTTCATTCACATCCAATGAGTGGTTGCATAGATATCTGAAATTTAAACGCAACTAAACGCAAAGTTTAACCTGGCTGTCCAAGCCCAAAAAGGCCATAACTGTGCCAAAATGCAACCCATAGTTATGGTTCTTGTCTCTGTGTGTTCCATTGATGATGGTGAACAAACATGCGAAGTTTCAATAATATACAACAAGTGGTTGTATAGATAACTTACCTGATAAAAAACTTTAACCTGAAAAATTAAGTCTTAAAGGGCTATAACTCTGCCAAAATGCAATCCAGAGTTATGGTTCTTGTATCTGTGTGTTCCATTGATGATGGTGAACACACATGCGAAGTTTCATTCACATCCAATGAGTGGTTGCATACATATCTGAAACTTAAACGCAACTAAACGCAAAGTTTAACCTGGGTGTCTAAGTTCAAAAAGGGCCATAACTGTGCCAAAATGCAATCCAGAGTTATGGTTCTTATCTCTGTGTGTTCCATTGATGATGGTGAACAATCATGCAAAGTTTCAATAACATACAACAAGTGGTTGCATAGATATCTTACCTGATAAAATACTTTAACCTGAAAAACTAAGTCTTAAAGGGCTATAACTCTGCCAAAATGCAATCCAGAGTTATGGGAAGTTTCATTCACATCCAATGAGTGGATGCATAGATATTTGAAACTTAAATGCAAAAGTTTAACCTGGGTGTCTACAGACGCGGACGCCAAGGGGGTCATAACAATAGCTCTCCTTGGACTTCATCCTGGCGAGCTAACAAAACAATTTATAAAAAATGATTTGGCTCGAAAGAGCAAAGTGTTGGACTGTCACCAACCCTGGTTAAAATCCATTTTATCTGTAATTGAGTACAATCAAATCTGTTCTAAGCAGCCAGTCAAAGGAAAGTCCAAAAGTGCTAGTTTAAGACAGGTTGTTGCTTAATACAGGTTAATTTGCTCTGAAAGCGTATACATGGAAAATAAAAAAATGTGGCTGCTTAAGACAAGTAGCTGCTTAATACAGGTGACTGCTTACACAGGTTTGACTGTAGCTGGACACTGTAGGTGGCCAAATCCTTCATCACTACGCTTAGGCCTAAATAAAAATAGTGTTTGTTTCCCCTGGCGCGAATGACCCATGAAAAAAGCACCGACTGAAAAAAATTTATTGGGGAAAATTTCTGATTTTTTTTTTTTTTTAATTTTTCGACCGTTCCGGGCTTGTCTTAAAAATCGGAAAAGCGAGTTTTCACAATACACAGGTCTGCAAATATATCTATTCTATACAACACATGTGAAACTGTTGCTTATAGACCATAACTAATCAGTAGAAACAATTAACCCCCGCGGTGTTTACCGCATGCCCGATAATGCGACTTCGGAAAACCTCTCATGCATATTCAATTATCTATTTTTATTTCTTTAGTATGATTGGGGGATAGCTTTGAACATAAATTAATGTATTTTAAATAACCGCCATGATTGGTCAGATATCTCCGACCAGGGGCCAGCAAAAGCACTCGTCCTTACGACTGGTTTTTGTCTGCGGACGAGTGATTTTTACCAGTAACTAGTCCATCGGACAAGTAAACCTTTTGGCAGAGATTGAAAAATAAACAATCTGAAAACTGTAAAAAAGTAATGATCCAAAGTCGTTACGGTATTTATTCTTTCTATATTTCATTGCTGTAAATATAATTTGTAAATTTGACATTTAACGATCATCAACAATAACTTTATCATACAATTTCTTGTCGAGTCCCAAGGACATTTTTATAAGAAACCATTCGGCATAATTTTTTATATGGTATCGAGACAAGCATGCGCAGCTTTTTAATACCGTTTAAAAATCAGACTTTTCGGTCTTTGGAATATTTCTCGGTCTTCGGAATATTAACAGTCTTTGCGTTTTACGTGTTACGGAGGCTTAAATGCATTAACTTTTTATGTTTACCCCAAGCTGTTTGTATTCGGAACAAAAGCGATATATAAACATCAACAAACTTAATGTTTATTGCATGTTCATAACGGTTAAGCTAGTGGTGTACTTACTGTAAATGAAGTAATAAAACTATTTAAGGTAAGATAAGGTTATCACAACGTGCTTCTAAAATAGACACTATTTTACTATAACTTTTTTGGACAAGTGAGTTTTCCATCCAGAAGAGTATTTTTTACTAGTCCACTTGCCCAACAGACGAGTGCTTTTGACAGTTTTTCCCAACCCCTATTGTGAAAACGTGAACATTGATATTTAAATCGAGTATATGGTAAAGAAAAATGTGGTAGGGGTATTATAGTAATACATTTATTGCTTTTTGGTTGTGTGGTTTCAGCGTATAATTTTCTTTGGCAGTCATATCATGATTTAAATATAGTATTGAAAACAACAATTAAGATAAATTCAAATTGTCTTTTTAATATTTGAATTATAGTTTACTAGTTGCACTTTTCCAGGTCATAGACTGCCAAGTACTCTTGGATGAACTGAATAGCTTTGTAGGCTTGACATTGCCATTGTTGTATGTTATGACATTTAGTAATCATAAGAAAAGAGAAAGATATTTAAAATAATGATTTGAATTAACACCTGCTCCCACACTGCCACAGAGTGACAGAACAGAAATGATAGTCAATAAAGAACAAAGACTAAATCAACATAATAAGTCGGTCATACTTATAGAGACATAGTCAGTTCTCCCTGAAATTCTCTCAATTCTCACGGTCTTGTTCAAACTCTAAAACTTGTGATTTTCACATACATAAAGTGAATCTTTGATCAGGGCAAGTTAGTACTACTTCTGCTAGTTTATTTTGATAAACGATGTTCAGAAACTGTATAATTATATTGAATGACTAATACTAGAAAATTTGACTGCAGTTACTAAAACTGTTGCATTTAAAAATGCCAACAAACTATATTAAATAATGCCAACAGATTAATACTTATAATTCTATATACAGTTTCATTTTTTGATATAGTTCTGTAGGCATTTTTAAATGCCAACAGTTTAAATAACTGCTGTCAAATTTACTAATACTAGTTATTCTGTATACAGTTTCATTTTGTCAATCAAAATAAACACAGTACAGTTTATTATATATAAATGTTATACAAATACTATTAATTTTTACAGTTTTCTTAGTTTTCAATCATACACTTTTACGAGCAATGCAGTTAGTATTTAGCACATTTAATATATGTAATATAAATCATGTTGTTGTATTGGAATAGCCATATCAGTTAATAAAACGTTGAGTTTCTCTGTTTATCAATACATGTGTTTTTTATGGATTTCGAAAAAAAAAAAAAAAAAAAAAGCCTACCTAACTACCCTGTTCTTAAATCTAGGGTCGGGCAAGGGGAAACAGAGATATTTTTAAGTGTGGCCTTACTTCTGCCTCCATACATTTTGAAGTAACTGGTATATAATATTATGTATATCAAATGTCGTCTGCAATGCAGAATAAATCCAGTTTATATAAAATTATTTATAACAAGAAATCCATTAGGAAATCACACACACCTTAATATGTTGCAACTCAGGCGAATTAGTTCCTAGTGTGACTATATAAACAAATTAAAAAAATATGATAACAAATGGTATATCAAAATAAGATGTTTTGTATTTCATAATTTCGCAATTTTCACCTCAAGGTTATAACTTTTGTGATATCATTAAGGCTGATGCTCCAGACAAAAAATCAAAGCTATAGGTAGCACAGCTGCCATGATGTAGCATTCTTTTACTTTTTCCTACGGTTTGTTTCATTAGAAAATTATTTATAAGGTCATTTTGTTACCCAAATATCACATCATATATAATACCTCAACAATCAACAAATTTGATTTTTTTTTTTTCGGCAACACGTTTCAGGTTATATATGGTATATCCAGTTTGACTGGTGGAGGAAGACCTCAGACTGAGTAGAACCACCATCAGCACCTTGCCAACTTTCTCACATAAAGTTTTTGGAGTGAGTGAGACTCAACCTATGACCTTAGTGGTAAGAGGTAAGTTATCTTGAGGTGGCGCCTTAGACCACCCGACCACGGAGGACCCGCTAAATGATAAATATAACAAGAGAAAAGAAATACTAGATGTAATCTTCGGTAGACCAACATAAGCCAAAAGCTCGCACAAAATGTCAATGCTCTGGCATCCTAGTTGTAGAGGAGAAAATATTTTAAGTTTATACTGTAAGTTCTGAAATCCCGGGCAGGTATTTCTGCACCCAGTGTCAGAGAAAAAACTTCCTACAAAATATGGTTAAAATGTGATTTCTGAATGGATGTCATTTAAGACAAACTATGAACACAGTGTGAGCAGAAAACTCATCTAGAGCTTTGCTCAGCTGAGCTAAATAAGGTGAAGTGGAAGTATTTTACACTGTTGGTCTCCAAATCAAACTTCACAACATTTGCATTTCTTTTACCACATAATTTTCACTACCATGATTCAAAATTATCTGTCTGTGTGTAATTGTCTCTCCAGCCTTAAAGCTTTCAGTCACACTAATGAACTATCTTAGCCACCAATTCACTTGCAGGTCACTTATTTCCACCACAATGAAACTCGACAAATTGTTGCTATCTGCACATCCTTTCTTTCTGTTGCACACACTGATATCATCTCTATTATGCTTCCACATCATCATTCTCGGCATCATGGGATTCGATTCTTTTGTCAACATTTTTCTTTCTGTCTCTGACTGAGAAACTGAGACTTTCCTTGTTAAAGCTCATTACCATGACGCCAAGATCTCCGTCAAATCTATTCTTTGTTATCTGAATATTATAAAAAAACAAAGCATTAGAAAAATGATTATGTGTCTATACCAACAGTGCTTTTCCTTTCCACTGCCACCAACACAACCACCTGTTTTCTTCTAATCCAAAAATGGCGTTTTATTCTGACAGATTTTATTTGTTTGCTTGTATGGTATTTAGCATCGCTTTCAAAAGTTTTTCAGCTGTTTTGCGACATTGTCTACTTGAGACAGTTTTCTAAGCGTTTCCACACCGGAGTATCATGCGAGTAACAGATATATGGTATGATACCCCACCAAGTCACATTAAACTGACACCGGGTCTACTAGACCTAGAACTTTCCTCTAAATGCTGAGCGCCAAGCGGGGAAGCTTCTAGTACCAAGTCTTAGGTGTGACCCAGCCGGCGATCAAACACACAACCTTCCCCATGCGAGGCAGACTCTCTACCCCTGGACCACCTGAAGATTAATTTAATATATCGAAAAAATTTAATGTCATCTTTCGTGTCATGCATCAGTCTTAAAAATTATTCTACCTAAATACATGGAGCTTTATAGCTGAAGAATTATATACAGGATGAAATTTATAAGCAGGGCAATACATATAATTATGTAGTAAGGTTTACATATTTTGTTAAAGCAGGTGGATTCATGTTAATACAGGGGAATTAATGTAAATGGTGGTGGATTTGTGTAAAGTTGGGAAGATTTGTGTAAATGTAGATAGATTTATGTAAAGTTGGAAAGATTTGTGTAAATGCAGATGGATTTATGTAAAGTTGGGTGGACTTGTATAAATGCAGATGGATTTATGTAAATTTGGGAAAATTTGTGTAAATGCAGATGGATTTATGTAAAGTTGGGAGGATTTGTGTAAATGCAGACTGATTTATGTAAAGGTGTTTTATAGAGGTATTAATATAAAGGTAGATTGATTCATGTCAATGAAATGAATACAGGTGAATTAATGTAAATACAGGTGAATTAATGTAAACACAGGTGAATTCATGTAAATGGGGGGTTGATTCATGCAAAGGCAATGTGGATTCATTTAAAACAAGAAAATATTGGTTGAACCAATGGTACTCCCCAAGTGAGTGTTTGACTCTGTACCAGCTACTTGGATGATAAATACCAAACTACATAGCAGGAACAATATGTGTCTGCACTTCACAGAACTCATTTGCAAATCATTGAAAAGGAACAAAATGACAATATGCACAGATCCTAGCTAGTTTTACAAAATCAAAACCAGAGGTTGTAGCAAAATAGCGTCATGACCACAATAAGCACATCTCCACTTGGTAATGATGAATCCTAGCAAGTTTCAGAAAATTCCAGCCAGAGGTTGTAAAGAAATAGAGCAGTGAAGAATTTGGTCACAGACAGAATGAAAGGGTCATAACTCCGTGAAAAATCATCGAACCGGAACACAAAGACAATATGGGCATCTGCACTTGGTAATGATGCATCCTAGAAAGTTTCATAAAATTCCAACCATAGGTTGTAGAGAAAAAGCCCGGACAAGAATTTGGTCACAGACAGAATCAAAGGGCCGTATCTCCGTGAAAAAACTCATCAAACCGGAATACAAAGACAATATGCGATCTGCACTTTGTAATGATGTATCCTAGTAAGTTTAATAAAATACCAACCACAGGTTGTATAGAAATAGCCTGGATGAATCCTAGCAAGTTTCAGAAAATTCCAGCCAGAGGTTGTAGAGAAATAGAGCAGTGAAGAATTTGGTCACAGACAGAATGAAAGGGTCATAACTCCGTGAAAAATCAACGAACCGGAACACAAAGACAATATGCACATCTGCACTTGGTACTGATGCTTCCTAGCAAGTTTCATAAAATTCCAACCATAGGTTGTAGAGAAATAGCCCGGACAAGAACTTGGGGACGGACAGTAGGACGCACGCACGAAGCGGTGACTATATGCTTCCCCCTTTGGGGGAGCATAAAAACAAGTTACATACTAGACACCTAAGGACTACATTGTCAGTCTGCCAGTACAGACCTGAGATCGAACATTGTCTGATTATGGTGAACATTTCTGGCACATTATCTTAAATTGTGTCAAGTGATTTACATTATAAAATTATGGAGCAGACACAAATTATGTACATGTACCAATTTATGACCTTAAACCTCTAAGTGCGACTTTAACCTTTGACATACTGGCCTTGGTCTTGCGTACAAAACATCGTCTGATGATGACCATTTATTTAAAAAATTGTCAAGTGGTTTACATTTTGTATGTAATTCTGACCATGAACCTCTTAAGTGTGAGTGTGACCTCTGTTTGACCTATGGACCTGGATCTTAAGTGTGACACATCCTCTGATTAAGGTGAACATTTGCTCCATATTATTTAAAAACTACAAGATATGGAAAGAACACAAAATTCTGTACCTATTTCTGACCTTACATTTAAATCTGACCTTGACCTTTGAGCTACAGACTCTTTAGTCTAACACACAGCACTTAGTCCCATTATAGTGAACATTAAAAATCTCTCAGTGTATGAGAAAGTTATAGCCCAGACAAAATTGGACGGATGCACGCCCACATGCACATAATGAATCGCCATTTTGTGCTCACTGCAAGCAGACTTCACAATTAAGGTAAGATTCAAGTAAAGATACATAGATTCATGTAACAACAGAAGGTTTCATGTAAAGATACATAGATTCATGTTATAATAGAAGGTTTCATGTAAAGATACATAGATTCATGTAACAATAGAAGGTTTCATGTAAAGATACAAGGATTCATGTAACAATAGAAGGTTTCATGTAAAGATACATAGATTCATGTAACAATAGGTTTCATGTAAAGATACAGATTTATGGAAAAAATTAGAAGGTTTCATGTACAGAGCAGAGTAATTTATATGCATAATGGAAGAGAGTTACTGAGCAGAAGGGGTGATAGGTTCATGTGCTGAGTGGAATGATACTCATATTCATATTCCAGGACTAATACCAACGTACCTGTAAATACTTTCTACTTGTAGGTTTTGTCAGCCTCTGGTCTTGTATAAGTAAAATGTTATCTGCCTCCTGAGATACCTTGGCACTACCAAATATGGATGCAGTAGACAGCTCCTCTCCTTCATTCACCTGATTTGTTGAAAATTGTGATGTTGAAGCAGAGACAGTACATTATTTTCTAATTCAATTTGCTCAAACGAAAACAAATCATTTATTTTCTTTTCAAAGCAATCTGCGGGAATTAAGACATTGTATAGGAATTGTCACTTGCATTGCCGCTATAAAATCTGTGTCTGCTTATAATAGTGTTAAAGGTATGCAGCAGATACATTGTATATACCACCCAGTCACACTATATATTCACCGTCAATGCTTGGACAGGTTCTAGAATATCCTCATAATGCTGAACGAGAAGGGAGGAAGCCTTTGGAATCATTTTTAGACTTTGGCATTACCAGACTCGGGAACAAACAGAAAACCTCTAACATGTAAATCTGAAGACCTACAACTGAATCAATGCTGTCATATCGTTGTTTTTTTTTCATGGAGTTTAACATCATTTTCAACAGATTATATGTTATGAAATCCTTTTTCAATATATTATGGCATGTTTAACCCTTTACTTCATATAGACGTCTTTGGACACCTCTAATATTGAAAGTATTAATTCAGTCATGGGTGAATTATGTTTATATTAACTGACAGAGTGGAAAACTCATTACGAGCAATCTGAACTCTTCCTGCACTGTTTTCAAAGGCCTTCTGTTATTGGTGCGGGAAAACGCGTATCTACGGAGTAAAGGGTTAAATACATATCCTTTTGGAAAAAAGGGGTCGGTGAGTATATATAGGCATGATATATTGGAAAACAATCTTTATAAGAATTTTATAATTTTAAAAATTCATGATAATATTCCCTTTAAACAGGAAGAATAACAAAATCAACAACATTGTAAGTAACTAATGGAAGTTTAAAACGTAAAACTACAACAACTAACCTTCCTGGGATGTATGATCAAGGTTACATGACAATTTTTCTCCGTGGCAAACGAGCGGAACAAAGACACAATGTGGTCCTGCTTTATAAAACGATTCTTCTCGCTGTAGTCCATTCCCATCATAAACTGTAGATTGTCCACAATAATGTGACTGATATCATGGACATACACTGCATGTGACATAGCCTATAACAGAATATACAGATACTGTGGACCGCATGTGACATAGCTTACAATAGAATATACCGATATTGTGGACTGCATGTGACATAGCCTACAATAGAATACACACATATTGTGGATCCCAAGTGACATAGCCTACAATAGAATATACAGATATTGTGGACCGCATGTGACATAGCTTACAATAGAATATACACATATTGTGGACCATGTGACATAGCCTACAATAGAATATACACATATTGTGGACCATATGACATAGCCTACAATAAAATATACAGCTATTGTGGACCGCATGTGACATAGCCTAAACAGAGTATACACATATTGTGGATCGCATGTGACATAGCCTACAAAAGAATATACAGATATTGTGGACCATATGACATAGCTTACAATAGAATATACAGCTATTGTGGACCGCATGTGACATAGCCTACAACAAAGTATACAGATATAGATGACTGTATGTGACATAGCCTTCAATAGAGTTTACAGATATAGTGGACTGTATGTGACATAGCCTACAATAGAATATACAGATATTGTGGACCATGTGACATAGCCTACAATAGAATATACAGATATAGTGGAGTTTTATATGACATAGCCTACAATAGAATATACAGATATTGTGGACCGCATGTGACATAGCCTACAACAAAGTATACAGATATAGATGACTGCATGTGACATAGCCTACAATAGAATAAACAGATATAGTGGACCAAGTGACATAGCCTACAATAGAATATACAGATATTGTGGACTGCAAGTGACATAACATACAATAGAATATACAGATATTGTGGACCACGTGACATAGCCTACAATAGAATATAAAAATATTGTGGATATAGCCTACAATAGAATATACAGATAATGTGGACTGCATGTGACATAGCCTACAATAGAATATTGAAATATTGTGGACCACATTTGACATAGCCTACAATAGAATGTACAGATATTGGGAACCGCATGTGACATAGCCTACAATAGAATATACAGATAATGTGGACTGCATGTGACATAGCCTACAATAGAATGTACAGATATTGGGAACAGCATGTGACATAGCCTACAATAGAATATACAGATAATGTGGACTGCATGTGACATAGCCTACAATAGAATATACAGATAATGTGGACTGCATGTGACATAGCCTACAATAGAATGTACAGATATTGGGAACAGCATGTGACATAGCCTACAATAGAATATATAGATAATGTGGACTGCATGTGACATACCCTACAATAGAATATTGAAATATTGTGGACCACATTTGACATAGCCTACAATAGAATGTACAGATATTGGGAACAGCATGTGACATAGCCTACAATAGAATATCCTACAATAGAATATACAGATAATGTGGACTGCATGTGACATAGCCTACAATAGAATAATCAGAGTGTTGACAAGTGACTGTTTTTAATAGGGGTTAATGCGGTATCTAAAGAAATGCACCAAATGAAATGGAGTAAAACAACGGTTACCATCTTTCTTCAAGTACATACCAGTATGTAGCTTACAAATATTTCTGCTTTTTTTTTTAAATCTAGATTAGCTCAAACCCATGACCTCAGTTAGAGGTAAGTGATGGTGTCTTACACCATTCAGCCACTGAGTATCCCGGTATGTGACAGAGTCAACACTAGAACAAACAGATATCAAGTACAGATGCTAGCAAATAAAACAATAAGAATGATATCTCACCTCAATAACTTTATTGACATGCTCCTGCCCGAAGTATGTCATAAAATATAAAGGTAGAGTGGAAAATTCATCAGCAACCGTCTCAAAGTCGTGTAGATTCTTGGCCAAATTCTTCCTGAAGTCAAATTTAATTCAAATATATTTTCATTTTAAGTTCCAGTGATAATTGATTAAAGCACCAATGTGACTCCTACATCTGTGTGTACTTCAAAACTTAAATGTGAACCTCACAATAGATACAATACAGTCAAACATATATGAAGCAGACATTGAAGGGAACGCACAAAATGACCCCTTAAAGCAAGTGGCTGCTCAATACAGTTTGATTAATATTTATAATAATGGTTTACAGAAAATGTTATTGTTTACGAAAAATGGTTGCTTAATAGAGGTGACCACTAATGCAAGAATTGATGTGCGTACAAAAGTGTTTACTCTAGTTTAGTTAATGTATTAAAGAAATTCTATATATTGTACAAATTAACTATTTAATGCCTCAAACTAAAAAATCTACAAAAACAAGAGATCTCAGTAAAAATACATGACCCGCACCGCTCACACATGATAGGGTATAAGGTAACTTAAGGTCCTTCAGGGCCATGACCCCCTTAAGACCTTGGCCTATCTGAGCAATGGAGGAGCGTCAAAGCTTCTTGTATTATACCGACCCCTTGGAGCATGTACTATATGCATGTGTGTGTGTGCGTGTGTATGGTCATGCATGCTTGTATGCACTGACCCCTCGGAGCATGTGCTATATGCGTGTGTGTGTGTGTGTGTGTGTGTGTGTATGGGCATGCATGCTTATATGCACCGACCCCTTGGAGCATGTGTGTGTGTGTGTGTGTGTGTGTGTGTGTGTGTGTGTGTGTGTGTGTGTGTGTGTGTGGGCATGCATGCTTGTATGCATGTGAGAGAGAGTGATTCTTAGGTTTTTAGTCCTTCCGCCTTACAGTCCTTGGGTAGTGTGCTACGTATTTTCATGTGCTATGGATTTTTACAATTCATATACTTATAGCACCCTGATGTTCTAAGGGACAGATATTACTTATTCTACGTCACAGTTGAGTCAATCTTTCTACCACATTACATAAATATGGAAGAAAAACAAATATAACCAAACACTGCAGTAGAGCAGCAATGTAGTGGATACCAGTAGGGTGTTGACTGCTGACAACACAATGAACTCTCAAAAACACAACCAGTACATGCTGTACCCAGGAAATGGACTCAAGAACAATTTATAAAAATGTTGAGTTAACTTCTCTATCAAACTAGAATATATTTGTGTTTACTCTAGACCAAATACTCACCCAGCAAACTGCTGCATCATCACCTTTGCCAGCCGGACATTACTTATCTCAAAACTGCCCCATAATGTGTTCACCTGTCAATGAAATTTTCTCCCTTAATTAAGCCAGTTCGTGTATATTTACCTTGTACAATAAACATTACTAAAGGAAAATGAAACTATAAAATAAGAAGAAATCTAAAAATTATCTCAAATATATAGATAATGGTTAATAGCCATTTTTTCCCCAATAATTTCATAATTGTGATATTTCAATTCTTGGGTGAAGGGGTTGATCCTGAATACTGACTTGACTCCACACCAGACTAATGGTTTAATTATTCATATACTTATATTATCAGTAATACAATATATTTTTAAATTAAATGTTTTATTACAAAATTCAGTACAAATGTACATGTTATATTCACAAACATTACATTTATGATATATATTTACAACAGAAGGTAGTACAGTCTGTTTTGTCTGTAATTATTGCAGTTTTATGTATACATTATCAAAATTTTCACAAGGATTTTCTGTCATCATATCAAGATTTCCGTGTTGTTAAATTTGCCCAGTAATATCTTTTATATCCTAGTTTTGACAACCCTTGTATACAAAGAGTCCCAAGTTTTAATGCAAGTGATTTATCAAGCCGTGTAGTGGGTATAGTGTTGGCCACTTAGGTTCTACCTGACTGCCTTAAAAAAAACAAAAACAACACTCAGTACTGGTTCTACTCAGGAAATGGACTCAAGACAAGGCTAGAAAATTACACTCGTCCGATTGCCATAACGATTGATTCTTTTGGTCTAGATAAGCAAGATTTAAGAAACTGACCACAATATTTTTTTGATTTTAAGCATTCAATTAACAAATGTTGAAAGGGAGGACAAGTAGCTTTTATAAGAAATTTCAAGCCCTGCAAGAGCAATTCATTCAAGCTCTGAGCTTTCTCCATTCAATAATCAAAGTAAAATAAATTTAGTATAAATCTAATTCTGACTTACTTGCCAAATACTTTTTTGTATAAAAAATCTAGTGTTTGTTTGTTTGAATATTTAGCATAATATTTGACACCAACAACTAACTGAAAACCATTTAACCCAACCACTCTTCCCTGGGATCCTGGAAATTATCTAGTAAGTAACTGATTATTTTCCCACTTAAATCAGTGGTAAGAGACAAATAACAATGAGAAGCAATGTATATATAAATCATCATGGAAACTGTTGCCAAGGAGGGATTCAAACTTACCAGCATTAAGTCAGTCAAGGTCAGGTAATACACATTATATGTACACAATCATGTATGTTGAAGGACATTGCATCAATGTAATTTCTCCAATTCTTTGTCTATTTTGGTCTCATATGTCTGGTCGAAGAACTCGTCTGAACTTTCATTGTCAATAACATGTTAGGTCAACATCCAATGAAAACTACAGGTGATACAGTGTTTACAAGACAAAAATCTGCATTTTTATTCATGAATTAAGGGACATAATTCTATTCTGTCAATTCTTGTTCTATATAGACGGTTCAAGAACATGAGCATAAACAGTGTGAACAAGTTTAGTCACACTCAGATGACAACTGAGAGCTACAGTGTTTGCGTGACAAAAATCAGCCTTTTCTATCAACCAATGACCATAACCCTGTCCATTCTGGTCCTATGCTCAGTCCTGGGCTTTCATGGATAAAAACATCCTGACCCAGTTTGGTCTTGATTAAATGAAAACTGACAATGCTAGTATTCTCAGGAAAAGTTAACTGTTGGACCAAGGACGAAAGGACAGCCCTACCTATAGAGCTAAAATTGATAGGAAGGACAAGTGTGTTAGAAAATAATTTTCCTGCCCTGTGTATCAGCGTTGTTTTAATTTTTATTAAAGTACTTTACTCCAAGACAGAGACAGGCATTCCCTCCACTGCACAATGCTATCCACTCACCCCTTGCATGCAGAGATCGAGAGAGTAATCGGACACAAAAGTCGTCTTGCCACATCCTGTTGGTCCAGTAAGAATGGTCAGTTCTCCACGGCGATGACCTTTCAACAAGTCATTTAGTTTCGAATATCTCTTCCACTGTAAACAAAAAGATAAGATGACTTTGAGATTCGTTACGCTATACTTTCTAATGTCTACAAGAATAACAACTGGAAGGTTTGCTGGTAACATTAGTACATGTAATAATAAATTTAATGGGAGTACTGAGTATATCAGGAAAAAATCCTATAAAAATATCATTATCATTAATAAAAATCTGAATGGTTTGGTATGTGAAATCCACCAAAACATGACAAAATTGATATTTAAATTTGATGAGTAAACTTAAAATGAATTTCCCATTTTAAAAAATAAACAACATTTAAATACTGTTTGACGACCTTCACATTGTCTTTCAGAATATGAAACAATTTTTACTTCGTATAAACCTGCATAATGGATCAAACTGAACTCAAACTGAAATTACGCGACTAATTTTAAACAGGAAATCTATTTTAGTCTAACCTAGACGCGTAGCTGAGGTTAGGAAATCCCCTACCCCCGTTATTGTGGCATGTTTAAATAGATATGCTTTTGTCAATACGGAGTGGTGAGTATAATATAGGTATATATTGAAAAGTATGTTTTTAGCCAATATTGAAATTTTGAAAAATCCTGATATATTCACTTTACGGCAAAAATCTTGGAACGGGAGAGCAAAACCAGACCTAACAATAATCCTCCCCAGCAAATTTCAGTTAAATACGACCACAGATGTAGATTGTGTTCTCCAGACACGATTTTGTGACAGATGGAGGGACAGAAAATATACCAAGAAATGTCACTGGTAAGTGTCACATGACCCCTAAATGGTATGCAAAATAGCAACAAATTTTTATCAAACATCAAAAACTATGGACTTAAATCACAGATTAGACACAACACACTTTCATGTGTTTTACCTTAAAGTGTGACCTTAACCTTGACATATGATATACAGGCCTGGGTATTGTATATGACACATCGCTATGAAATGTTGGTCACTTGTACCAAGTTATTAAAATCCCTCCAAGTAAGACAAAGTTACAGACCAAATCTCAACTCGAACGGCTGCTGTCTCAAGATCACTTATCTCTCACACCTAATGTTGTAGGTTGGAGTCCCACTTGTGAAAAAGTTTACCAGTTACTTGTTGAAGGACAGTGGTTCTACTCCGATTCATTCTGAGGTCTTTCTCTACCAATAAAACTGGACACGCTATATATAACCTGAAATGTTTTGAAAATTGCGTTAAAATTTCAACAAGACTGAAAGAGTGACCTTGACAATTTAGGTTCTGGGTCTTACACACAACACCTCATCATGTTATGTATATCAAATGAACCATTTGTTTTTGAAATCCATCAATAAAATTACAGACCAAACACGAAATCTCAAACAAACTCATGTTGTCAAACAGACTTGAAGTGTGAACTTGACCACTGAGGTTTGGGCCTGGGTCTTACGCGCGACACCTCATAATGCCTTGTTGATCATTTGTGCATATTTTTTTAAAAAAAAAACATCCATGTACGACAATGTTACAAATTGGACACAAAATTTAGGACTTACAGACGGACACTATGATTACTATATGCCTCCCCAAGAGGAGCAAAAAAAAATATGTCTCCCCCCGAGAGATAGAGAGATAGACATAAATATCTTACAGGAATCCCTGCCACTTGTTTATAGTGTGCCAATTCAGAGTAAACTTCCTGCCGCAGGTTGTTGAAGGTCAGAATGGCTCTGTGACTAATCAAGCGAGCCTTCTCCATCACATTTCTGATGTTCTCTCCGGTACGCAGCATCTCTAACGGCATTTTCTGAACAGTGTTTGGCCTAGAGATCATAAAACAACAGACAATCTCAAATATGTGTGTATCAAGTCAAGGCAGTAAATCAGTGGTCTGTGTCGAATGACCACTTATCATATGTGAACTTTCCACTCAGTTCCCTTGGAACGTCATTAACCAAGTACCAATTAACATAGAACAGAATTATAACTTATTTAATACAATAAGGTATATTTAATTTAAAACAATTAAATGATATGTAAATGTAATTTATATAATAATTTATAGGTAATGAACAATACGATTTATACAAATAGGTATAGGTAATTAACAATAAAATAAGCATACAGTGAAGTGAAGGCAATTAACAATATATGTGATCTACTGTGCTGTTGTCCAACAACCACTTACCTTTCACTGCTGAGATGACTGGTTCGAGCCACACCGGGTGCTAAAACTTTGTGCAATAAAGTTGGTCAGTTACTTGCAGAAGGACCAAGGTTCTTATCTGATTCATTATGGTGTCTAATCCTCCACAATCACAAGTTTTAATTAGTCAATTTGTAGTCTTGAGCACACACAAATTAAAAAAATAGTAAATGAAGTCATGATCACACACCTGAAGATGTAGCATCTCTTGTCATTGAGCTTCTTGGCAAATGTTTTAGTATTCTCCCAGGCCTTGATGTCTGTGCCAATCCACAGTATGATCTTGTTGAATCCCTCCAGATCTGGGAGTATCTGTTATAATCATATCAACCGCACGATTAAGGCAAATAATTAATTGTTACACATGTTTGCTCATTAATGAATGAATGAATGAATAGGGTTTTACGGCATACCAACACATTATAGGTTATTCAACACCAACAGGAAGGAAGATTCCAGGTTCACTCTACATGTACAAAAACAAATTAACATACAGATGAAAAAAAATACATCAACAAATGAATATGCAGAATGAACCTAGAACCTTGATACCTGCAGAACTGCAGAGTTTCAGCAAATTCTATTGTATTACTCAATTTGACAAAAAAAGATAAAATGAACATGACACCCATTCGGAGGATTCCTACCCCTCTGCAGAGATCGACAGTGATTCTATTCTTTGCTCGTTAAACATGCTACATACGCATATACAGTCAAACCTGTGTAAGTGGTCACCTCTATTAAGCAGCCACTTTTCTCAAGAGGTCACATTTGCTATTTCCCATTTCTATGCTTTCATAGCATATTAACTTGCATTAAGCAACAACCTGTCTTAAAAGGTCACTTTGCTCCTTCCCCTGACTGGCTGCTTAAGACAGGTTTGACTGTATAGAAGTGTCATTTTTAGAAACAATAATGATACATGAATATAATCAATAGCCACAAGTTGCTCAATGCAGTATTGCACATTTTTGTAATTATTAGTTATACAACTATGCCATGAAAGATTTTAATGATTACGCAAGAAGCAAGCAATATGTTAAATTTTATCATTTTTTTATTTTTCTAACACTGCAGGCAATCATTTGGATATAAGCGGTAGCCGAATACATGTAAAACAAGAAATACCACCCAAATGAAATTATGTCCTTTACTTCTATTGAAATACTTAGAGATTGCATGGTCTCCATTTTATACCTTTCCCCATATATAACTTTATTGATTCCTTTGAAATACTTCTTGGAGATAAAATAACAGAAATCTGAAAGGGTAATATTTTTAACAACTTTCATTTACAACTGTTCAGCGATTTCAGATGACATTTAAACAAATAGTTAATAATGATGAAGAATTTGACATGCATAACCAGTACAGAGCCACCGTCCCTGCAATCAAGCTTTTGTTATTTCACTTGAACGTCTGCTAAAAATACATTTCTACGGTATTTTTTTCTTGACCTGACAATATAATAAAGTATAATAAACGAAATGCTGTCACTTAGCTCATATTGCTGCCTGTCACCTATGAGGTCTTGAGTTACGAGTCAATCTCCGTCCAAAATACTTGATGTGAGAAAGTGTGTAAGTTACATGTAGAAGGACGGTTGTTCTACTTAGATGTAAACTGAGGTCTTTCTCCACCAATATATAACCTGTCATGTGATAACAAGAGGTCCAAGAGAACCTGAATCGTTCTACTGGCAACAAATGGACAGATAAACAAATTTGATTTCAGGGACCTAACCTCAACAAACCTTTTAGGGGACCTCAATGCAATGCTACATGTAAAATATCTAAGGTCTAGGCCTTGAACTTTCGGAGAAAATGTTATTAAAGTTTCGCTTATAAGCACTGCAGATGCAGTGGCATTTGTTGTCGAATCACGCTGAAAAATGAAGGTGCTATGGTGTCTACAATGGTAAAGCTAAAAAATCATTTCAGTTTTGGTTTTATAGACTTCGCTGTTTTTCGGGCAGTTCTGAAAATGCTTGCACTAATTTGCATAATTTATGCCTCGAGCAATGTTCCGGAAGTTGAAGACAACTTTTTCATCAACAATCCTACACAAAAAAAGAGCAGAACTTACCCTAATTAAGTTTTTTTAGTCAATAACAGTGACCATCTTCTTCATGTAAGAGTGTATGTAAATGAAAAAAGTGTGAAATGAGTATCCAGCGTAATACACCGTGATAATATGTTGCATGACTCACGGAAATTGGTAAAATTCGGTTCATATCGGCATTTAACTGAACCTTCATTTTTCTTATTACAATGAGTCAATCAAATAAGAAACTTAACATTTTGGAAGATTGTTATTTCGAACTCGTGCCAGGCAGAGATGGAAATAATGGTTATTAGCCATTATTTACAACATTTTGACCTAAATGCTTTTTTCCCCTTACATTCACAGTGAAAAATGTCCATAACATCACTTTAAAGGATCGTCCTACTGACATGAACAGTTTACAATTGTTTATATGTCAGATGATTGCATACCTCCTGTGGTAGATGGGTCATGTTCCTCAATGATAATGTTGTCAACCCTGTCTCCTGGGCTATCGCCATGGCATTCACCTCGCCCACAGTGATCACCAACGTCTTCTTGCTTGGTCTGTTCTGCCAACCAAATAAGTTAGTCATCTCCAGTGTCCTAGTACATGAAAAATAATACATGTCTTCTTAAAAAACTAGTCAGCAAGTTTTAATTTCACCATGGAGCAGAACAGCCTGGATTTGCCTGATACATGTGTGAGGGTGGGGTAAATATGATGCCAATCATTGTTCATTATGTAGCTATATTGCCAATATTTTTTTCCAGTTCTAGACCACACAAAATGTTTGGCAGACATACAGACAGAAGGACATTGAGATTATGTAATGTCATGGCATATGGTATACACACCAAACTACTTGAGAAACGCAACACCCAGATAAACCAAAATAAAACATTTAGAGTTCTTTATCAATGTTATTGAAATTTATGTTATTTTATATCTATCAATTGTGATTATCTCTTCTTTTTATTGATTTGAATCACCCCTTCAACTAAATTCACATGTAAATTTGCTGTCGTGTGTGCATCAATGTGCAAGGGATCTATACAAGATAATGATTCTGTGAATTTAAGTAATGGAGGTTGCATGTATACGTTCTAAATCAATAAAAAGAAGTGATAATCACAATAGATTTTGATGAAAATTTCAAAGACAGTTTGAATGATATTATATTACCAAATAAAATAAATTTCAAAAAAAAGTGAAAAAGAACTTAATGTTTTATTGCTGTTTATCTGAGTGTGCTTTTCTAAAGTCTTTCTGCACGGTTACGCGGCTGACTATCAATCCAGGGGTCGTGAGTTCGAAATATTATATTTACACTTAATAAGAGTTGTGTTAGTCAATGCTTCTAAACGTTCTTCTGATGTTTTCACTGATGATGGAGACACAATTTCAATAAATTTCCACAATGTGAAAGTAAGTTATTTTGCTCAAACCCAATGATCCGTAACAATTACCTGATATGAGCAGCTTTTTAATGAGCACCTAGTGATTGTGATTATAGTTATAGAAGAGCTCCATCATGTAGGTAGTGTAATACGCTGACAAACACAAACAATTTAGCAATTGGAAAGTAAAATGTAAATAACTTCATAGTAATGTTTTCTTGTACTTGTTAACATTTATTAGATAATAGTTTGACAAAAACAAGAGGCCCAAGAGGGCCTGAGGATGCTCTACTGACTCAGAGTGGCCATAGCACTTTTGAAATTCCACAATATTTACCCTCTTTGGGGGGGTCATCTTAACAACTTATGGATAAATACCTCCACCACAAACATACTGAACAAAAACTAAATTGCTATGAAAAGGAAATACTTTAAATTCCCATAACATTCATCTGTTAAAAAATATAGTCCCCTGTACAGAACCCTTATACAACCCAGCCCCTTAATTTGTCAGAACTTCAATCACCCACTCTTAGCGATTTTGATATGAGCAGAAATGATTCAAATTTTAAAAAGAAGTTTTTTTGTACACATGGATGCAAAATGAAAAAATTCAGTTTTCCCTAAAATATTCCTATGTAAAAGTCACATTACAGGGCCCCAATATATCCCAGCCCCTTGACATGCAGAATCTTTAATCCTTGCTGATGTAAGGATAATTTATATCAAATATTAACAAGTTTGACTGAAAAGTTATTGAGAGGAAATTGTAAAAATTCCCAATATTAACCTTATTGCCCCATCCACCCCCTGGCCCCTTATGGAAATTCAATCCTCTTTATTGAACAAAATCAAATTTATTGTTACTAGACAATGCTTTAAATCTCGAATTGAACGACATGTTTACCCAAATGGACAAAAAATGAGAATAATCCATTTTCCCATAGTATTCCTATGTAAAACTCAAAGACCCCTTACAGGGCCTCTATACATCTCAGTGTCCCTTGATTTGTACAAACTTAGAACTCTTAATCATAGAGATAATTAATGTAAAATATGAACAAATTTGACTGACCGGTTGTTGAAATAAGATTTATTACAATGTTCAATTTTAACCATTTTGTCACCCAAACTGGCCCCTTTTAGAAAGTCAATCCTTTGTATCAAACAAAATCTTATTTGTTATTACTAGAAGTTGCTTCAAAACTCAAACTGAATAAAAAAGTCATAACTGAATGAAAAAAAAGAGAATTTTCTGTTTTCCAATGTTATTTCTATATAAAACTCAAAGTCCCTTATTATGAGAGGGCAATATAAATACAAGACCCTTGCTTAGTACAAACTTTAAACCCATACTCATTGGGATAATCTATATCAAATATGAACAAATTTGACTGACCAGTTGTTGAGGAGAAGATTTTTGAAAATTTTCGATTTTAACCCTTTTTTGACCCAACCTGGCCCCTTATGGAAAGTCAATTTTACTAACTGAGCCAAATCTTATTTCCTATGACTAGATGATACTTCAAAACTTAAATTGAATAATAATTTTGCCTAAATAGATGAAAAAAAAAGAGAATTTTCTGTTTTCCCATAGTATCCCCTATGTAATTTCTAAGTCCCCTTACAGGGCCCCTATAAATGTTATATGTAGCCCCTAAATTCTTATCTGCAATCAAACCCCTTCACATAGGGATAATTTATGCCAAATATGAACAAATCTGACATACAGGTTCTTAAGAAAACGATTTTTTATATTTCCCAATTTTTACCCTTTTGGGGCCTCTCCTGACCCCTTAAGACAGTGGAACCTTGTCCGTTTTACAAATCTGAACCTCCTTCACAAAACAATGCTTCTGTGAAGATATAGGCAAGATCATTTCCATTTTAAAAAAAATAAATTAATATTTATTATAATGACATGTGTCCCCTAACTGAACTCTCGGGGCAGACACATTTTTAACCCTATGGACACCATTTGAACAATCTAACAAAACTATAGTTGGTTATCATTACTACATAAACATTTTGAAAATCTGTTGGGCCGTTCATGAGATGGAAGATTTTTTAAGTTTTAGAATATTTTTAGTAACGGTGGCTATCTTGAATTTAAGATAAAAATAAATTCTTCTGTATAGTCTCCTATGCAATAGAAACATCCATGTGAAGTTTCAGTTTAATTGGCCTAGTGGTTTCAGAGAAAATGCTGCTAACGGATGACAGATGACAGACAACATGCAAGATTTTTTGTATTGTTGTTGAACACCATTCCGACTGATTATAATTGTCATCCAGTTTTATTTGTGGAGAAAGACCTCAAATTAAATTGTAGAGTAAAGATACAAGACGAGCACAAGTAAATTGAGTTTTCTAAAATTATTAAAAGTCTGTTTATTCTAATTTAAACACAAGCAACATAATCTAGCTAAGTTTTATTTAATGCGACAGTAACATGACCTGACCCCAAAAGTGCCTAAAAGTCTCCCCCCTGGAATGTGTAAATCTTCCAGCTTAAATAGCACCTTCTAATTGTTTCGTGATTCATCAATGACTTTTATTGATCGTTAATTATTAGATGTATTTACACACGACCATTTTATTAGTCATTTGATTGCTTATTACAGATTATTTCCTACGCCAGTCGTTGAGATATGACAAATTATCAATCAGCTTTACTTCCATATACACACTTTTATTAGTGTGTTTCACGGTTTATACAAATTTCTTACGTTTTGCACCAGTTCTGTTACAAAATCTTACCTAAGAACCTCCATCTTTCTGCAAGTATAACAGGCAAACTTTCTCACTTACGTATTTCAGATCAAGATGGGCTTTTACCCAGGACCTCAGTCGCAAGAGGTTAACAAGTGAATGTGAAACTGTGGTGTCTTAAGGTATTAGATCTGTAATGGTCAATATCGCAACCATGCCTAAACTTGGTGTCTTAGTTATCACCATCCTATGAGGGATGTACTTCTGAAATTTTAGAGGATTTTAGGGTCTAAAATGAAAATTATTAAAATTTTAAGTGTCACATGCCTATAACCTCAAAATAGCAAATAATTAACAACTACAAAACACAATGAAATAGCTATAATTTTCAAATATATACTATAAATGATATATAAAAGGCAGTTTTACATCAATCAACACCGCTGAATAGACTAAACCTAAAGAAACTAACATATCATGTCTCATTTTTTTATAAATCTTAAAAAATCTTACCCTACCCCCACTTCCGAATTGTACAGAGTGTACATATATTCATATAATGCCATTTTGTTGATTCAAGGACCCTAACACCAGACATTACTTATCCAATTTGGGCAGTTCAAGATGGATGCTCCCCAAGTGAATGTTTGACTGTACCATATTCCCTTAGTGCTGATGGCTACTTGGTTGAAAATTACCAAACTGCATAGCAGGAACAATATGTGGCTCTGCACTTGACAGAACTCATCCACAAATCATTGAACCGGAACAAAATGACAATATGCGCATATCCTAGCTAGCTTTACAAAATTAAAACCAGACGTTTTAGCGAAATAGCGTCATGAAGACAATATGCACATCTCCACTTGGTAATCATGCATCCTAGCAAGTTTCATAAAATTCCAACCAGAGGTTGTAGAGAAATAGAGCGGAGAAGAGTTTGGTCACAGACAGAATGAAAAGGCCATAACTCTGTTAATTATCGAACCGGAACACAGAGCTATTAATAATGTGCATCACCACTTGGTAGTGATGCATCCTAGCAAGTTTCATAAAATTCCAACCAGAGGTTGTAAAGAAATAGTACAGACGAAAATTTGGTCACAGACAGAATCAAAGGGCCATAACTCTGTGAAAAATCATCCAACCGGAAAACAAAGATAATATGCACATCTGCACTTGGTAATGATGCATCCTAGCCAGTTTAATAAAATTCCAACCAGAGGTTATAAAGAAATAGCACAGACGAAAATTTGGTCACAGACAGAATCAAAGGGCCATAACTCTGTGAAAAATCATCCAACCGGAAACCAAAGACAATATGCACATCTGCACTTGGTAATGATGTATCCTAGCCAGTTTAATAAAATTCCAACTTGAGGCTGTAGAGAAATAGCGCGGACAAGAATTTGGTCATAGACTCAATTAAAGGGCCATAACTCCGTGAAAAATCATTGAACCGGAACACAAAGATATTATGCGCATCTGCATTTGGTAGTGATTCATCCTAGCAAGTTTCATAAAATTCCAACATTTGGTTGTAGAGAAATAGCATGGACAAGAATTTGGTCACAGACAGAATCAAAGGGCCATAACTCCGTGAAAAATCATTGAACCGGAAAACAAAGACAATATGCACATCTACACTTGGTATGATGCATCCTAGCATGTTTCATAAAATTCCAACCAGAGGTTGTAGAGAAATAGCCTAGACAAGAACTTGGGGATGCATGGAAGAAGCAGCAACTATATGCTTCCCCCCTTTGGGGTAGCGTGGACAAGAATTTGGTCACAGGCAGAATCAAAGGGCCATAACTCTGTGAAAAATCATCGAACCGGAACACAAAGACAATATGCATATCTGCACTTGGTAATGATGCATCCTAGCATGTTTCATAAAATTCCAACCAGAGGATGTAGAGAAATAGCCCGGACAATAAATGGTGACACACGGACGGACACACGCACACACTGACGAAGCGGTGACTATATGCTTCCTCCCTTTGGGGGAGCATAAAAAGGGTTGACAGACGGACAACAGACAGTTTACCATGACTTAACCCTGCTGGCCTTCAACCAGTAGAGCTAAAAATGGACGCTTCACCTAACACTTCTTAAAATAACAAGCAAACTTTCTTTGTGATGGTGAAAATCTCTTTTGCAATCAGAACATAGAATTGAGAGTAACATGAATAACAGCCCCTGACTCATCAAAACATTTTATACAACTGTAACATTTGTAATTCTTTTTTCATCGAGTTTGCCAGAGCAGCAGGTTTGCGGTCACTACATTTAGCGTATCTGGTCAAAGTACTTGTTATGGCAAAAATTAAGCCCCAATAATTCAGTTGGTGGCTGCGATTATTCATTGGTGGCATTATTTGGTTTATTTCGATTTTTTTTCAACACCAATTTGATGTTTGCCTGCTGACAAATCTAGATAGATTTTGATTCTATTATCTTCTGGGGATCCCACTATTCCTGCAGCCGCGGTAGTTAGACATGTATTTCATCTATAAATAAATAATTAGCTCATCACATTTTTCACACGGCCAATAGGACGACAAAACAGGAAAACTTACTTGCTCACCTCAATGAGCAGACAAGTGGAATTTTGCTACCCTGACATAATGTATAAACTTAGTTTAAAATTATCAATTTCTCCTGGTTGGACTGTCATAAAATATACTCTATAATTATATTCAAGGTGAATAATTGTGTACTGCAAACATCTGGAGATACAAAATGAGTTATCTTTCTTAACCTCACACAAAAGTCTATATTTAGATATGACTCAGTCTTACAAGACAGTGTAAAATAGGAAATCACCAACTTCACAATTAACATTCATTAGCTTATTTAAAGTCAATCCACAAAACAAATGTGACATTTTGACAGTTACATGTATAATAAGGTACGTCTATTAATGTATTCTTCAATGATTCATTTGCAGATATCAAAGTTTGTTTTATATCAAGTTTCTTTTTCCATGTATTTTACTTCTGATATTTTCTTTTTTAATCTCCTTCTGATATATAAACCAAAACTATCATCAATGCTGTAATAATGATACAAAATTACATAAATTATTTTGTTAAATTTTATAACTTGACATTGTTTACTGCACATAGATTATAATATAAAATAAATGTCAAAATTTGCCACATGGTTCTTGGTACATCTGGTTGTGTAGATGATATCGTGGGCATAAACAGTACAGCATAGAACTGGAAAACAAAGACAATATGCACATCTACACTTGGTAATGATGCATCTTAGCATGTGTCATAAAATTCCAACCAGAGGATGTAGAGAAATAGCCCGGACAATAAATGGTGACACACGGACGGACACAGGCACACACGGACGAGGCGGTGACTATATGCTTCCTCCCTTTGGGGGAGCATAAAAAGGGTTGACAGACGGACAACAGACAGATTACCATGACTTAACCCTGCTGGCCTTCAACCAGTAGAGCTAAAAATGGACGCTTCACCTAACACTTCTTAAAATAACAAGCAAACTTTCTTTGTGATGGTGAAAATCTCTTTTGCCATCAGAACATAGAATTGAGAGTAACAAGAATAACAGCCTCTGACTCATCAAAACATTTTATACAACTGTAATTATTTGTAATTCTTTTTTCATCGAGTTTGCCAGAGCAGCAGGTTTGTGGTCACTACATTTAGCGTATCTGGTCAAAGTACTTGTTATGGCGAAAATTAAGCCCCGATAATTCAGTTGGTGGCTGCGATTATTCATTGGTGGCATTATTTGGTTTATTTCAATTTCTTTTTCAACACCAATTTGATGTTTGCCTGCTGACAAATCTAGATAGATTTTGATTCTATTATCTTCTGGGGATCCCACTATTCCTGCAGCCTCAGCAGTTAGACATGCATTTCATCTATAAATAAATAATTAGCTCATCATATTTTTCACACGGCCAATAGGACGACAAAACAGGAAAACTTACTTGCTCACCGCGATGAGCAGACAAGTGGAATTTTGCTGCCCTGACATAATGTATAAACTTAGTTTAAAATTATCAATTTCTCCTGGTCGGACTGTCATAAAATATACTCTATAATTATATTCAAGGTGAATAATTGTGTACTGCAAACATCTGGAGATACAAAATGAGTTATCTTTCTTAACCTCACACAAAAGTCTATATTTAGATATGACTCAGTTTTACAAGACAGTGTAAAATAGGAAATCACCAACTTCACAATTAACTTTCATTGAATTATTTAAAGTCAATCCACAAAACAAATGTGACATTTTGACAGTTACATGCATAATAAGGTACGTCTATTAATGTATTCTTCAATGATTCATTTGCAGATATCAAAGTTTGTTTTATATCAAGTTTCTTTTTCCATGTATTTTACTTCTGATATTTTCTTTTTTAATCTACTTCTGATATATAAACCAAAACTATCATCAATGCTGTATTAGCGATACAAAATTACATAAATTATTTTGTTAAATTTTATAACTTGACATTGTTTACTGCACATAGATTATAATAAAAAATAAATTTCAAAATTTGCCACATGGTTCTTGGTACATCTGGTTGTGTAGATGATATCGTGGGCATAAACAGTACAGCATAGAACTGGAAAACAAAGACAATATGCACATCTACACTTGGTAATGATGCATCCTAGTATGTTTCATAAAATTCCAATCAGAGGATGTAGAGAAATAGCCCGGACAATAAATGGTGACACACGGACGGACACACGCACACACTGACGAAGCGGTGACTATATGCTTCCTCCCTTTGGGGGAGCATAAAAAGGGTTGACAGACGGACAACAGACAGTTTACCATGACTTAACCCTGCTGGCCTTCAACCAGTAGAGCTAAAAATGGACGCTTCACCTAACACTTCTTAAAATAACAAGCAAACTTTCTTTGTGATGGTGAAAATCTCTTTTGCCATCAGAACATAGAATTGAGAGTAACAAGAATAACAGCCTCTGACTCATCAAAACATTTTATACAACTGTAATTATTTGTAATTCTTTTTTCATCGAGTTTGCCAGAGCAGCAGGTTTGTGGTCACTACATTTAGCGTATCTGGTCAAAGTACTTGTTATGGCAAAAATTAAGCCCCGATAATTCAGTTGGTGATGTAAAACTGGAAATCACCAACTTTCACAATTAACTTTCATTGGCTTATTAAAGTCAATCCACAAAACAAATGTGACATTTTGACAGTTACATGTATAATAAGGTATGTCTATTAATGTATTCTTCAATGATTCATTTGCAGATATCAAAGTTTGTTTTATATCAAGTTTCTTTTTCCATGTATTTTACTTCTGATATTTTCTTTTTTAATCTCCTTCTGATATATAAACCAAAACTATCATCAATGCTGTAATAATGATACAAAATTACATAAATTATTCTCTTAAATTTTATAACTTGACATTGTTTACTGCACATAGATTATAATATAAAATAAATTTCAAAATTTGCCACATGGTTCTTGGTACATCTGGTTGTGTAGATGATATCGGTGGCATAAACAGTACAGCTGGTAGTATAGTTAGTATGGTGAGTATAGAGGGTAGACTGGTTCCATAGTTGGTATGGTGGGTGAAGAAGGTACAGCTGGTAGTATAGTTGTTATTATCGGTGAAAAGGGAATAATGAGTGTTTAAAATGGTTGATATTGTATATTGAATGTAGTAAGTACAGTGAGTAGTTATGTTGGTATTGTGGATGCAGAGTGGACATTGAGTGGTGGTGTTGGTATAATGAATATAATGGTTGCAATGGGTAGTGATGTTGATACCAAGGAAGTAGTGAGTAGTGAAATTAGTAAAGAACTATAGAGGATGTAGAAGGAACAGTGAAGAGTTGAGATGGTATGGTGGATGTAGTGTCCATGTAACAGACGGTAGTGATGTTGGTATGGTAGCAGTGAGTATTTGAGATGGTATGGTGAAAGGTAGTGGTTAGTGATTTTGATATAATGTGGATTGTGAGTAATGAAGTTGGTATGGTGGATGTTTAGGGCACAGTGGGTAGTACTGATGGTATTGTTAATGTAGAAGGTACAGTATGTAGTCGAGTCTGAATGGTGGGTGAAGAGGGTACAGTAAGTAATGAGGTTCTGGTTGGTATTATAGATAATGGTTGGTAGAGAGAATACAGTACCTATATAATGAAGTAATGTAGAGGGAGCATTGGGAGTTCATATAGTGAATGTAGATGTTACAGTGGATAATGGTACTATATTGGTGGGTGTAATGGTTCAATAGTTAATTAATGATGGATGTAGTGGGTGCAATGGGTAGTGGGGTTGGTATGGTGGTTGTTGAGGGTACAGTGGATAGTTGAGTTGGTATGGTGATGGAGTCGATACATGTAATGAATATAAAGGATCAGTGACTTATGTATTTGGTTTGGCAGATGTTGAGGATGTAGTTGAAAATAGTGCTAGTATACTAGATGCAGAGTGTATAGAGTTGATGATGTTGGTATGGTGGTTGTATAGGGCACAGTGGATATAATGATGTTAGTTTGGTGGTTGTAAAGGGTACAGTACCATGGTGGTTGAGTTTGTACATGTATGAAGACTTAAAGGTGTTTAATTAATTTGGTATGATAGATTTTGAAGGTGCAGCTAGAATTGGAGTTAGTATGACAAATGTAGATGGTACAGTTGTTAGTGATGTTGGCATAGTGGGCCTATGGGGCACAGTACCCAATTACCGCGTGTTTAAATTTAAAACGATAACTTTTTCCAAATTTTTAACAAAATATAACACTAGTATCTTTTTGTCTGATTGTATAAAAATGAGGTTTTAACCAAAACAATCATGTAGTATGCAATTTGATCTCAACTGCCTATTGCACCCCAGGTATTCGTCAATAAATTTATCAGATTGAAAACAACAGTTTTATAATCTTGTTTGATATTTACTGGTAAATTAATATCAAAATGTCACATTCTTAAACATTGCAGTTAGTTACGATTATGCTGTGGTCCATATAGTATCTACATACTATATAAATTTGCTCAATATCAATTTCAAAATACGAATTAGGAAATATAATTATAACTTACAATAGTTTTGTACCAAATATAAATTCAGCTTTATTGAATTTTCAACGCAACACTATTGTAACTCAAACTTTTACAAACAAGAAAATATCAGGAACAATATGTGGCTCTGCACTTCACAGAAATCATTAGCAAATCATTGAACCGGTGTAAAAGTAAATATTCACCCCCTAGGAAATTAACCCCCCCATCCTGAAAATTTACCCCCACTTAACTTTCACGTCTGTAACTTTGTCATACATGGATGGATTTTAAAAAAAACTTGGCACAAATTATCAACATGACATGACATGTCATGCATAATACCCAGACCGGCACCACAAAGGTCAAGGTCACACTATGAGTATGTTTGAGATTTTGTGTCCGGTCTGTAACTTTGTCATACATGGATTTAAAATAAAATTGGGTGCATGTGACATGGGTATGTGTCGCACATAAGACCAAGGACTGTAGTTCAAAGGTCAAGGTCACACTTTGAGACTGTTTGACAACACTTTAAGGCTGTTTGAGATTTGTGTCCAGCCTGTAACTATAACTTTGCCATACATAGATAGATTTTTAAAAAGCTTGGCAGAAATAATCAACATGACATGTCGACATGTCACGCATAAAACCCAGATCCGCACCTAAAAGGTCAAGGTCACAATATGAGATTGTTTGACAACACTGAGACTGTTTGAAGTTTCGTGTCAGATTTGTAACTTTGTCATACATGGATGGATTTTAAAAAAACTTGGCACAAATTATCAACATGACATGGCAACATGACACATGTAAGACCCAGGCCCATATCTCAAAGGTCAAGGTCACACATATTTACAAAGTGCAATCCTTTTTAACATCAATAAAAATACACTTTATTTAATGCCCCCCTTTGCAAAAATATTACGCCCCCTGTGGCGTTTAATACAGATTTTACGTTAATTAAAATAACAAGAGGCCCAAGAGGGCCTGAGGACGCTCTACTGACTCATAGTGGCCATAGCCTTTTTTGAAATTCTACTATGCAATAGAAACATTGGCCATCTTGAATTTTAGATAGAATGAATGAATAGGGTTTTACGGCGTACCAACACATTATAGGTTATTCGACGCCAACAGAAAGGAAGAATCCAGGTTCACTCTACATGTACAAAAACAACAAATTAACATACAGATTAAAAAAATACATCAACAAATGAATATGCAGAATGAACCTAGAACCTTTATACCTGCAGAACTGCAGAGTTTCAGCAAATTCTATAGTATTACTCAATTTGTCGCTTCTTACGACATGCTTAAGCCACAGTGATCCTATTCTTGCCATCACTCATGGCTCCCTGGAACCACACAGGGGCTGATAATTTAACCACATTACTGAACATGACAAAAAATGATAAAATGAACATGACACCCATTCAGAGGATTCTTACCCCTCTGCAGAGATCAACAGTGATTCTATTCTTAGCCGGAACCACACAGGCTGAATTTTAAACAGAAAAAATAAATCTTTTGTTTAGTCTCCTATGCAATAGAAACATCCATGTGAAGTTTCAGTTTAATTGGCATAGTGGTTTCAAAATAAATGGGAAAAAAAAGAGAATTTTCTGTTTTCCCACAGTATCCGTATGTAAAATTCTAAGTCCCCTTACAGGGCCCCTATATATTTTAGCCCCTAAATTCTTATCTGCAATCAAACCCCTACACTTAGGGACAATTTATATCAAATATGTTCAAATCTGACATACTTAGTTTCAATTTAATTGGCCTAGTGGTTTCAGAGAAAGTGCTGCTAACAGACGACAGACAACAGACGACGGACGACAGACAACGCGCCATTGCATTAGCACTTCTGGCCTTTGGCCAGTAGAGCTAAAAACTGGGTATATTTGCATTTAATTCAGCTAACTTATCTAGTTTTAGTAGGTGTATTGATAAAAAAAGACTTGACTGAGTTTCATTTCCAACTGAGTTCAAGTGTACTTGCATGCATATAGTGTATTTCAATGGGTTATAATGTTGGTGCTGGCACCCAGTTAGTGCATGCATAGAACATGTGCCAGTAGAAAAGCTCTACAGTTCCCCATATAGTCTAGTTAATAAATTTGGGACTTTTCTGCATACATATTTTATAAAACATGAAGTCTAAATGAGGCCTATTTTTTTACCTATTTGCTTCAGATTACTAACTTGACCGGACTGGTTGACCATTATTCTTAACACAAAGTATATAAATAGAGAAATAATAAACTTTGCTTTTGCATATCACAATTAATGTCTCTGATAAACTTTAAAATTGTTTTATTTTACCATTGTGTTTTTTAAGTAAACGGGGTACACATTGAACAACTAAATTGGCTGATATTTATAATTTATTTTATAACATATATTATGTACATGTATGTAAATAAAACGAGTAACTCAAGTGTATGAAATTTTAAACTTGATCTAATGGTCATTTTGAACTCTTTTAACCTTCATATACAAAATAAATTGTTTCATTGAAGTACTGTTGCATATAACTGATGTAAGTAAAAACTACAATATTTTATTGTAAATATTAAGGTTTATCAATATGATGAATTTTGGATTCTTTAGCAATCCCTTGAATGACAAAATACTGTTTATACTGTACTGTACACACAAAGTAATATTAGGTTCTTTATTTTTTTTATCAAACTGATAAATTTTGGATTCTGTAGCAATCTGTACAATGACAAAATACTGTTTATACTGTACTGTACACACAAAGTAATATAGGTTAATTTTTTTTTCATAATGTGATGAAAATTCCAAACCATTTTATATTTAGGTTAAAAGTTAACATTTTATATCTTTCACAGTATCTCTCTTAAATTGAAACTGTGCAGTGAGATCTCAGAAAGGTTGTATTTCAATATGCCTGTGTTTAATGCTTCCATTGTCAAATAATTCCCCTAATATTTGTGTCTTATGCTTATCCGCATACACAATACATTTAACAAATATTACTGTTATTGGGTTTTTCTCAGGTTCTTTTTACTCTATTTTGAATTTTGAGCCCACAATCAGATCCGTTTGTCTGTTTATGGGTTTCAGGCATAATAATATCTACAGTCTTTAGATTCATTAAGCTTTAAATCAATTCCGAAGTGTCTTTGTGTATTACCCTGTACAGGCTGTCATACACTGCCACTGTTCCATCTTCACATCTGATTGAAATTACCACCTAGTGATTTTTATTGGCATTATATATCTGAATAAAACCATCCTTATGGACATCAAACTGATGTTTTTCAGATAAGCAGACATCTTGAAGACCACTAACATATACAAACTGGTCTTTAAGAAGTTTCTGAGCCTGGTTTATTTCTATATCAGTAAGTCAGTCTGCCTGTTGTTTAGCTTCACTGTCAATACATCCTTTTTCAGGATCACTCTCATTCTCATTTCTAGATGATGTTTCTAGTTCTTGATTATCCTGATGGAAGTAGGGTTTAAGGCGGCTTGTGTTTACTGTCTTTTTCAGAAGTTTACCATTGCGAAATAACCGATAACATCCTTTCCTCACTCCTTCACCAATAAAGTAAGGCCCAGAATATTTTGCTTCAAATTTGCCCCCACACCTATTAATGTTCTTCATTTCTTTAAGTAACACCTCATCCCCTTTAACATATGTTTCCTGAAGATTTCTCTTGTCAAAGTTTTTTTTCTGACGTTCCTGTGCCTTCTTTATGTTTTGCATTGCTGTTGCTGAGGCAGCTAAATGAACTCTTTCAATGGCCTCTATTTTCTTTTCCATTGAAGTTTCAACCTGTCATCTTACTTCCAGTTCATCAGTGCTCTTCATACTGTCATTTTCGACCATGACCTCTACTGGCAGTTGTGGTTGGCGGTTGTACAATAGAAAAAGAATGGACTATAACCTGTAGAAGCATGCTTAGAAGTTCTGTATGCATATAACACACTGAAGAATGTTTGCCCAGTCTCTCTGGTTCTCCAGGTATTTTAGTAGAATGGCCTGTGTTGTTTGGTTCTGTTTTTCTGCCAATCCATTACATTGAGGGTGGTATGCTGTTGTAATGCGATGATCAACACCAGTCAATCTGTGCAGTTCAGTAGAAACAATGTTAACAAACTCCCTTCCCTGATATGATATTTGTACATTGAAACATCCATGTCAGCAGATAAGTCTGTATGTGAAATTTGCTACTTCAAATTTTAAGGCACTCTTCTCATGCAGTGGCTCCGATTCAACCCATTTTGTGTAGGCACAAGTTGCTGATACATTGTAACGATACCCTTCTTCGGTTTCTGGAAGCGGGGGAATAAGGTTGATGCCAACGCATTGAAATGGTTCATTTTTAATGGTTATCGACTGCATTTCTGAAATGGTTTTTCTAAAAACCTTAATACTTCTTTGGCAAGTGTCTCATGTTTTAAGAAATTGCTGCACATCACTGGTAATGCTGGGCCAGTAAAATCTCTCTGTTACCATGCTTGGGTTTTATCACAACCTAAGTGTCCACTCATGGCTTTTGACTGCATTGTTTCCCCTATGCCTTCGTGACATGCTTTCACTATACGCAGCTGTTCGTCTTTGTTTACCATGTGGGACTATTTCAGACATCCCACTGGCTTATCGAGAGAAGTTACCCCCCTTGATATCGGTGGTTTTTACTACTTACCTGGCTCCTGTTTCACCAACATATACTTAAATACTTAAAAACTTAAATATAAGAAAAGCAGCCATGTGATCATGATTTTAGACTGGTTCCAGTAAAACTGCATATGGTGTCATTGATATTGATTATATAATAGATAAATAACCAGTCAAAACTTAGTTAAGTTTTTAAGTATTTAAGTTAAATGTTGGTGAAACAGAAGCCAGGCTAAACCGTCATATTTGGTTTACATAGAAACATATAGGAGAAATTTAATTTTATCGTTATAACTTTTTTATTATTAAATTGCCAACTTATTACAACGTCTAGCCATTAAGTTAAAAATATAACCTTTATCATGATAAAATAAAAATTAACATAAGTTTACGCTTTCTTGCTTCCTTTTTGGATTTTTAATAACAGCATATATGTTCTATATAAAAAATACTCAAAACATGTTTTCAGCCACTTTTAATGTCTTATAAACCTTAGTTGTGATTTTTCACCAACCTATTACAATGTATATGTTCATTGCAAATAAAATTCTCTTTAGGATGATATTTAGATATAGAAAATATGATAATTGCATCTTGCTTCCATTTTGATTTGAAAATGAGACAAAATGTAATTCTGATTTATTTTCTGTATGTTCAATAGAGCGTACTATTGAACCCAATACAGCATATTACAGTACCCAATTAAATACAGCATGTATGTCACTATATCAGCTGGCAGATGTTGGTCAGTACCGACATGTTTATATACACATGGTGATATTGCAAGTTATGTGTAGTTTAAAGTGTTGTTTTTATTTATATACTTTACCTATATTCTAAAGAATAGATTTATATCAATTTCATATTTTAACTAAAGAACCTTCAAAAAACTTCCAATTCAAGTACATTTCTTTTGTAAACCAAAACATTATTTAATGGTGTATTTCTTTCGCACAAATATATGTTTTAATGTCTTTGTTATGAAATAATTCAGTGGACATAGAAAGAAAATCAATAAAGATAAAAACCAGTGACTAAATAATAACAATACTTTACGCGAGGCATATTTATTGAACAAAGAGATTTGATAATGTAATTGGTTGATAAGTATGTTTATACAGTATAATTAGCATATCATTGTATTGAATTACTCAATTTAATGATCTTTTTCAGATAATTTTAAAAATGCGCAATAGCGCTCTTTTTCTTATTTATCTTTTAATTCAAAACTTGGTTGATTGCAGCTTTTAGTATAAAGATTAGCAATATTTTACAAAGAACTTTATCGTGTAAAATAATTGTGCTTTGCATTGATATGCATAAAGAATGAATGAATGAATCAATCAATCTTATAATTCTTTTAGAATGGCTTTGTTCAAGTTTAAACGTTCATATAGCTGTTTTGTTATATGACGTGTATATAGATTAGACAAAAATAAAGATAATAACAATGCAATGAATGGTGTTTTGCGGATCGTAAATAAAATTATTTAAAGAAATATAAAGGTACTGATATTACTTCATTAAGTTTAGTAATCCGAAATAGATATTCTAACTGCAAACATGTTTTATTTTGTGTATTATTATGTTTGTTTTATAGACATCGCATTGATATCGTGTAATTAACTAAATACAAGTTCGTTATGATAAACCAATATAAAATGTTTATAAATATTACAGCATATTGAATTTACACGTTTATTTAAGATCAGTAAAGTAATATGTAAATGTCTGTTTTTCAAATCTCAAACAATGGAATAAGCCAGCATTTTTTTATGACCTTAATTACCGACTACCCCTGCTCGGAGGCGAAACTTGTAATTTTATTGGGGGGTAATAATATAATTTGTAAGGATGTAGTTGAGTAATTATATTTCAACACAAGTTTGGCATCACACATTTTTTTTTAAAATTAGCTATTTGATTTAACATAGATATTCAGATAAATTGATAACAAATTCAAATTTTATAAACAGATAATAGAACAGGAGGAAAAATGTTAGCGGTTTTCAAATGTATGTATTTCTCAATTATGCGATGACTTTATTAATTAAATGTATTGGTAATAATTCTTTAAACAATTTAATATTTTTCTTAACTTACCTACATTTTAAATTTTTAAAAAAAGATCTTCTCGAAGTGGAATGCAAAACATTTTTATCTGTTGTAACATTATAATCAATAAGATATTATAACACGAGGTTCTTAAAAGAAGTTGTTAAGAATTATGGTCAAATACCATTTTAGGCTTTATTAAAAATGCTAATATACAGATGTCCGTATTTTATATAATTATATAACCGTAATAATTTTCTTTTAGAAACAACATCAAGTTTAAAATATCATTTGAATATCAGTGCAAGAAAGAAATGAGTCTGACTATCAACCCTCTGGTCGTGAATTCGAATCCCCACCCGGCACTATTCTCTGTGAATAGTGGAACGCTTAGTCCAGTGATAAAGCACCGAACCCATGATCGGAGGGTCGTGGATTAAATCCTCTGCTACGGCTATGTGTGGTGTCCTTGAGCAAGACACCTTTTCCGCATATACTTAGTACTGGTCATACCAATGAAGACTTAGAGTGTGATTTGCCTAAGTTGTAAGAACTTGTTTCACAATCGAAGAAAAATAAATAAGTTTAAAAAATAAAGACATTTTGTCTCATTGTCATTCTGTCTCTTTTATAAGTTTATATAATCAATTAACCGTAATAATTTTATTTATTTAAAGTAACACAAAATGATCAATCTTTATCTATAATAAAATAAACTATATCAAAGTATATCATAATTTGTAAAAAAATCATTGAAATCATTAATCTATGTTATATTTTTACACATTAAACTTTATCAAATGATTTTAGCGTTTAAGTCAAATTCAATAATTTCTTTTTTATAAGATCTTGTCAAATTGTACCCGAAGGCATAACACGTCACACATACTTAGTTTTAGTGTCAGAGCAGAAGGATACCTGTATGTTTTATCGCGGTCTAAGGGAAGTAATTGGATTCATCTACACTATCATCAAACTGCACAGGGGCAGTTATCGGATAACTCTTGAGAAATGTCTGAAATAGTCCAGTATGCCATAAACACAAGCTTTGCGATCTGAAGGAAAAAAATCATGACTGCAGTTAAAACTTTAATGAACTTAACAGTACGAGCCATCTAACCAAATCAAATAACAGAGTGATATAATCAGTAAACAACTACTACCCCTACTTCACCACTTCAGTTATCCTCATCATCATCACTGACTGCATAATTTATTCCCAACTATGGGACTGGTAGAGCTAGTGAGATAATGAAGGAAATGTGGATGTGACTGGTAGAGCTAGTGAGTTAATGAATGGAATGTGGATGTGATTGGTAGAGCTAGTGAGATAATGAAGGAAATGTGAATGTGATTGGTAGAGCTAGTGAGTTAATGAAGGGAATGTGGATGTGATTGGTAGAGCTAGTGAGATAATGAAGGAAATGTGAATATGATTGGTAAAGCTAGTGACATAATGGAAGGAATGTGAATGTGACTTGAAGAGCTAGTGAGATAATGGAGAGAATGTGAACATGACTGGTAGAGCTAGTGAGATAATGGAGGGACTGTGAATGTGACGTGTAGAGCTAGTGAGATAATGAAGGCAATGTGAATGTGATTGGTAGAGCTAGTGAGTTAATGAAGGGAATGTGGATGTGACAGTGACTGGTAGAGCAAGTGAGATAATGATGTGGATGTCACTGGTAAAGTTAGTGAGATAATGGAGAGAATGTGAATGTGATTGGTAGAGCTAGTGGGATAATGAAAGGAATGTGAATGTGTCTGGTAGAGTAAGTGAGATAATGGAGAGAATGTGAATGTGATTGATAGAGCTAGTGAGATAATGGAAGGAATGTGAATTGACTGGAAGAGCTAGTGAGATAATGGAAAAAATGTGAACGTGACTGTTAGAGCTAGTGAGATAATGGAGGGAATGTGAATGTGACTTGTAGAGCTATTGAGATAATGAAGGAAATGTGAATGTGATTGGTAGAGTTAGTGCGATAATGAAGGGATTGTGAATGTGTCTGGTAGAGTTAGTGAGATAATGTGATTGGTAGAGCTAGTGAGATAATGGAAGGTATGTGAATGTGACAGGTAGAGCTAGTTAGATAATGGAGAGAATGTGAATGTGACTGGTAGAGATAGTGAGATAATGGAGAGAATGTGACTTGTAAAGCTAGTGAGATAATGAAGGAAATGAGAATGTGATTGGTAGAGCTAGTGAGATAATGAAGGGAATGTGAATGTGTCTGGTAGAGTAAGTGAGATAATGGAGAGAATGCAAATTTGATTGGTAGAGCTAGTGAGATAACAGAGGGAATGTGAACATGACTGGTAGAGCCAGTGAGATAACAGCGAGCATGTGAATGTGACTGGTAGAGCTAGTGAGATAATGGAGTGATGTGAATGTGACTTGTAGAGCTAGTGAGATAATGAAGGAAATGTGAATGTGATTTGTAGAGCTAGTGAGATAATGAAGGGAATGTGAATGTGTCTGGTAGAGTTAGTGGGATAATGGAGAGAATGTGAATGTGATTGGTAGAGCTAGTGAGATAATGGAGGGAATGTGAATGTGACTGGTAGAGCTAGTGAGATAATGAAGGAAATGTGAAGATGGTCTAACAGGGTATAAGGATGTGACAGAAGGTGATGGTCTAACAGGGGATAAGGTTTGACAGGATATTATGGTCTAACAGGGGATAAGGTTTGACAGGATATTATGGTCTAACAGGGGATAATGGTGTGACAGGATATGACGGTCTAACAGGGGATAAGGGTGTGACAGGATATGATGGTCTAACAGGGGATAAGGGTGTGACAGGATATGATGGTCTAACAGGGGATAAGGGTGTCACAGGAGATGATGGTCTAACAAGAGATAAGGGTGTGACAGGATATGATGGTCTAACAGGGGGAAAGGGTGTGACAGGATATGATGGTCTCACAGGGGATAAGGGTGTGCAGGGGATAAGTGTGTGACAGGATATGATGGTCTAACAGGGGATAATGGTTTGACAGGAGATTATGGTCTAACAGGGGATAATGGTGTGACAGGAGATGATGGTCTAACAGGGGATAAGGGTGTGACAGGAGAAGATGGTCTAACAGGGGATAAGGGTGTGACAGAAGATGATGGTCTAACAGTGTATAACAATTTGACAGGAGATGATGGTCTAACAAGGGATAATGGTGTGAACAAGATAATGGTCTTACAGGGGATAAGGGTCCAACAGGGGATAATGGTCTAACAGGAAATAATGGTATGACAAGTGATGATGGTCTAACAGGGGATAAGGGTCTAACAGAAGATAATGGTGTGACAGATAATGATGGTCTAACAGGGGATTGAGGGTTTGACAGGAGATGATGGTCTAACAGGGGATTAAGGGTTTGACAGGAGGTGATGGTCTAACAGGGGATTAAGGGTTTGACAGGAGGTGATGGTCTAACAGGGGATTAAGGGTTTGACAGGAGATGATGGTCTAACAGGGGATAAGGGTTTAACAGGAGGTGATTATCTAAAAGGGTTAAACAATCTGACAGGAGATTATGGTCTAACGGTTGATAATTGTGTGAACAAGATAATGGTCTTACAGGGGATAAGGGTCTAACAGGAGATAATGGTGTGACAGGAGATGATGGTATAACAGGGGATAAGGGTTTAACAGAAGATAATGGTGTGACAAGAGATGATGGTCTAATGGGGATAAGGGTATAACAGGAGATAATGGTGTGACAGGAGATGATGGTCTAACAGGGGATTAGGGTTTGACAGGAGGTGATGGTCTATTTGACAGGAGATGATGGTCTAACAGGGGATAATGGTGTGAACAAGATAATGGTCTAACAGGGGATAAGGGTCTAACAGGAGATAATGGTGTGACATGAGATGATGGTCTAACAGGGGATAATGGTGTGAACAAGATAATGGTCTAACAGGGGATAAGGGTCTAACAGGATATAATGGTGTGACAAGAGATGATGGTCTAACAGGGGATAAGGGTCTTACAGGAGATAATGGTGTGGCAGGAGATGATGGTCTAACAGGTGATAAGGGTTTGACAGGATGTGATGGTCTAAAAGGGTTTAACAATTTGACAGGAGATGATGGTCTAACAGGGGATAATGGTGTGAACAAGATAATGGTCTAACAGGGGATAAGGGTCTAACAGGAGATAATGGTGTGACAAGAGATGATGGTCTAACAGGGGATAATGGTGTGAACAAGATAATGGTCTAACAGGGGACAAGGGTCTAACAGGAGATAATGGTGTGACAAGAGATGATGGTCTAACAAGGGATAAGGGTCTAACAGTAGACTGTGTGACAGGATATGATGGTCTAACAGGGGATTAGGGTTTGACAGGAGGTGATGGTCTAACAGGGGATAAGGGTTTGACAGGAGATGATGGTCTAACAGGGGATAAAGGTGTGACAGGAGGTGATGGTCTAACAGGGGATAAGGGTTTGACAGGAGGTGATGGTCTAACAGGGGATTAAGGTGTGACAGGAGGTGATGGTCTAACAGGGGATAAGGGTTTGACAGGAGATGATGGTCTAACAGGGTATAATGGTTTGACAGGAGGTGATGGTCTCACAGGGGATAATGGTGTGAACAAGATAATGGTCTAACAGGGGATAAGGGTCTAACAGGAGATAATGGTGTGACAAGAGATGATGGTCTAACAGGGGATTGAGGGTTTGACAGGAGATGATGGTCTAACAGGGGATTAAGGGTTTGACAGGAGGTGATGGTCTAACAGGGGATTAAGGGTTTGACAGGAGATGATGGTCTAACAGGGGATTAAGGGTTTGACAGGAGATGATGGTCTAACAGGGGATAAGGGTTTGACAGGAGGTGATTATCTAAAATGGTTAAACAATTTGACAGGAGATTATGGTCTAACAGGGGATAATTGTATGAACAAGATAATGGTCTTACAGGGGATAAGGGTCTAACAGGAGATAATGGTGTGACAGGAGATGATGGTATAACAGGGGATAAGGGTTTAACAGAAGATAATGGTGTGACAAGAGATGATGGTCTAATGGGGATAAGGGTATAACAGGAGATAATGGTGTGACAGGAGATGATGGTCTAACAGGGGATTAGGGTTTGACAGGAGGTGATGGTCTATCTGACAGGAGATGATGGTCTAACAGGGGATAATGGTGTGTACAAAATAATGGTCTAACAGGGGATAAGGGTCTAACAGGAGATAATGGTGTGACAAGAGATGATGGTCTAACAGGGGATAATGGTGTGAACAAGATAATGGTCTAACAGGGGATAAGGGTCTAACAGGAGATAATGGTGTGACAAGAGATGATGGTCTAACAGGGGATAAGGGTCTTACAGGAGATAATGGTGTGACAGGAGATGATGGTCTAACAGGTGATAAGGGTTTGACAGGAGGTGATGGTCTAAAAGGGTTTAACAATTTGACAGGAGATGATGGTCTAACAAGGGATAATGGTGTGAACAAGATAATGGTCTAACAGGGGATAAGGGTCTAACAGGAGATAATGGTGTGACAAGAGATGATGGTCTAACAGGGGATAATGGTGTGAACAAGATAATGGTCTAACAGGGGACAAGGGTCTAACTGGAGATAATGGTGTGACAAGAGATGATGGTCTAACAGGGGATAAGGGTCTAACAGTAGACTGTGTGACATGATATGATGGTCTAACAGGGGATAAGGGTTTGACAGGAGGTGATGGTCTAACAGGGGATAAGGGTTTGACAGGAGATGATGGTCTAACAGGGGATAAAGGTGTGACAGGAGGTGATGGTCTAACAGGGGATAAGGGTTTGACAGGAGGTGATGGTCTAACAGGGGATTAAGGTGTGACAGGAGGTGATGGTCTAACAGGGGATAAGGGTTTGACAGGAGATGATGGTCTAACAGGGTATAATGGTTTGACAGGAGGTGATGGTCTCACAGGGGATAATGGTGTGAACAAGATAATGGTCTAACAGGGGATAAGGGTCTAACAGGAGATAATGGTGTGACAAGAGATGATGGTCTAACAGGGGATAATGGTGTGAACAAAATAGTTGTCTAACAGGGGATAAGGGTCTAACAGGAGATAATGGTGTGACAAGAGATGATGGTCTAACAGGGGATAAGGGTCTTACAGGAGATAATGGTGTGACAGGAGGTGATGGTCTAACAGGGGATAAGGGTTTGACAGGAGGTGATGGTCTAACAGGGGATAAAGGTGTGACAGGAGATGATGGTCTAAAAGGGTTTAACAATTTGACAGGAGATGATGGTCTAACGGGATAATGGTGCGAACAAGATAATGGTCTAACAGGGGATGAGGGTTTGACAGGAGATGATGGCCTAACAGGGGATAATGGTGTGAACAAGATAATGGTCTAACAGGGGATAAGGGTCTAACAGGAGATAATGTGTGACAAGAGATGATGGTCTAACAGGGGATAATGGTCTTACAGGAGATAATGGTGTGACAGGAGATGATGGTCTAACAGGGGATAAAGGTGTGACAGGAGATGATGGTCTAACAAGGTATAATGGTTTCACAGGAGGTGATGGTCTAACAGGGGATAAGGGTTTGACAGGAGGTGATGGTCTAAAAGGGTTTAACAATTTGACAGGAGATGATGGTCTAACGGGATAATGGTGCGAACAAGATAATGGTCTAACAGGGGATAAGGGTTTAACAGGGGATAAGGGTGTGACAAGAGATGATGGTCTAACAGGGGATAAGGGTTTAACAGGAGATAATGGTGTGACAAGAGATGATGGTCTAACAGAGGATAATGGTGTGAAAGAGATAATGGTCATTGTTCTATCTGACAAAAACCCCAATCACCTGGATTTTTCTAGTGCAAGTTTTTCTATCCATAAATTGTTTGCACCAGTCATAAATAAGAAACAAATCTCATGCGTTCGCAAACTCACACAATTCTAAATCGAGGCGATTCCGCCAGTTAAAAATATTTTATAAAATGTATGTCATGCTTTATGGTTTTGTTATGTGTTTTATGAATTTATCATATTGATGATTGTGTTTATACAGTCACATAGCTCAATTATTGTATTTCTTAAGCAGAAATATTCTTGTAACTCAAACAAAAAATAGTTACAAAAAACTTCTGTAGAATGACCATACATCAGCTGTAAATTGAAACTCCCTATAACATTGTATTACAAATATAAAGATCTAGTATCCACAGAGATCCGTCACATGCTATGATGGAGGGGATTTTTTTTTTTTTTTTTAAATAATATTTTTTTTTTTTATGTTTTTTATGAAATTCAAGTACTTATATGTAAAAAAATATATATACACACATAAACCATATATAGAGACAAGGGGAAGAACATGGATAATTTCAATTTTGACCCCAACGTTCTTGTACCCCATGCTATCGCGCCACATTTTCATAATATCCGACTCATAACTACTCAACTACATGGGCAAAGAATAATACTAACAGAAAATGTATACTTTTACCACTTTAAAATGTATCACAAACTCGTAAATTATGATTTTCTATATACCAAAACGGTTGTGTTTGCAAGTCGGACACGATCGCGTTAAGCATTGACACGGTCGTGTCCAAGAGTAAACGGCAATAAATAGCGGTAGAACTTGCTGAAACAGGTTATAATTAATAAATACACTAACTGCAAACAATTACCAACGTCTGGAAGCTCTATCACAGTGTCTAAGCTGCACACTTTCTTCTCAGTTCTTTCTTTTGATCGCGAGTAATCAGGGGGATACTCAGCATTTATAACATAATTAAAAACATGTTCTATTAACTCCTCAAATGTTTTCTTCACTGTTTTGTCATCCATTTTAGAGCAATTTTAGACCAGACACACATGTACAAGAATACATAATGGCAAATAGACCAAGGGTTCCATTTTATAATAGGGGCCAACATGCACATGTAAGAATAAACAACAGTTCATTGGCTTCAGCTGAAATGTCCTTTCACACCTGTGACAGCCAGGGAACATGGCACTAGGAAGATATTCACACCTTTAAATGTGGCACTTAAGCTGTTTTTACAAGACCAAAATTGTTAATTGACAACCCTGGAACATAGCATGACATAATTGGTAGGTATACCCTTAACCCAAAGAGCTCTTCCATGTAAAGTCTGCATCAATATTAGCAAATAAAAAATATTCAACTAAACAACTAGCTCAATTAAAAGTAATAAATATATGTATATATATATATAATAAATAAAATAGACAATTAAACTCCAAAGTAAATAATCATCGTTCATCATCATCTTCATCATCATCATTGGTTTTAAATAGTTGTCTTATTTTTAAATAATCATCTTATCCGGCTCGCCAAAATGACTTAGTTCAAAGTGCGAGGGTAAACAAATACTTATACATACACATGCTCTTCCATGCTACCAGAATACAGATTAGACACTGGACTGGGTATACCGATCACAAGTTACTGACATGTGAGGTATATTACCTAATTTGACATTTTACCTGTAGATGCTTTAGACTGTTAGTACACAATCTAATATTAAATCTTTCCTATTTTCTTTTTACAAAACCTTGACAAAAACCATTGACCTGCTGAACAATCTTTGCTTTTAAAAAGTCAGATTATATGTCTTCAACTGTGAGAATACCCCCCATATACAGCATCCTTATGAAATATATTTATATACAATAGGCCCATATCGCTCTACTGGCTTATATTGGCTAATGAGACCTGGCCATTTTAAAAAAATTTTAACATTCTTTAAAGACCACATATACAGGGTGTTTCAAAATATATGTTACAGTTTCGTGGGTTTATAATTTGCATTTTTTATACAATATGTAAAAACAAAAAGCACAATTTTAAAGAGGACATTTCAAAATTTTATTACATATGAAATTTGTCAATTTTGCTTGAAAAATGAGATCTTGATCAGCAATTTCATAAAATTTAATTTTCAGATGATGTGTTCCAAGTGACGTCCGTTTTGACGAATAACGACATCAATTAGTTTTCCAAACTTCTCTATTACTGCTGCACAAGTTTCAGCTGATACTGTTTGGAACTCAAGCAAAATTGACATATTTCATATGTAATAAAATTTTTAAATGTCCTCTTTAAAATTGTTTTTTCTGTTTTTACATACTGTAAAAAAATGCAAATTTTAAACACACGAAACTGTAACATATATTTTGAAACACCCTGTACCACTTAAAAAAAAAAAAAAAAAAAAAAAAAAAAATGTTTTTTTTTTTTTTTTACTATTCTGTTGTTTGACCTCGAAATATAGTACATATTAGTTCCTAAATAACTAAAAAAAAATAATTTAAAAAATATTTAAAGGCATTTTATGTGTTAAAAAGGCCAAATTATGCATTTTTTGATAATTCAGGGGCCATAACTCAGGCTGTAATTGACCAATTTGGCTGGTTCCAGAGCTTAAAAGACAGTTCATGAATATGAACATTCTGACCAAGTTTGGTAAGGATTGGTAAAAGAATAAGGGTACTTAAGTGGCCAAAACTATTTTTTTGACAAATCAAGGGCTGTAACTCTGGCAATTATGGACAAATCTGGTTGGTTCACGAACTTGAACTGTAAGTCATGAATATATATAAACTGATAAAGTTTGGTTAACCATTTACTTCATAAAGATGCCTTTGGACACCTCTAATATCGAAAGCATTAATTCACCCCGTATCAGCAATGGGTGAAATATGCTTATATTAACTGACAGAGTGGAAAACAGTGCAGGAAGTGTTCAGATTGCTTGTTACGAGCAATCTGAACTCTTCCTGCACTGTTTTCAAAGGCCTTCGGTGATTGGTGCGGGAAAACGCGTATCTATGGAGTAAAGGGTTAAGATTCGATAAACAAGTGGGCCAAGATGGCCCTTTATTGCTCACCTGACTGACCTTGAGTCACCTAACATAAGTAGATTATATAATACATGTTCGCTCAAAATTCCAGAAAGTTGAGATGGGCAAGTTGTTAGAATTTTGATTTGTTTTGATTAAAACATATTTATTCATTGATTTGTTTTGAAGATGTAACAGATGCGTAGAAGAGTTCAAACTTGGTAGAGGTTCACCCGTGGTAAATGTCAGTGAAATTACATCAAGATTCTGACAAGAAGGCTTTTAAAGTTTTTACTATAGATGCTAAGTCTACAATCTAAGATAAAAATTCAGTTCCAGCACAAAACTAACCTGTTATGTTTGAGAACGGTTTCAAACTAAAGCATTAGACTAAACTATTGTGCATGAAACAAGCCGCAGTTCCAGCACAATAAATATTCCTATGAGTTTCAAACACAAGCTTTCCCAAAGTGTATAACTTGAAAGAATCATTGTCGCAGTGCACTCTCCCCTAAGAAATTAAGCTCCTCCTCCAAGATTTCAAGCACACTTTGTCACTGAAAATCTCAATCCGACTTTTTGCTGTTATGAAACTAGCTAGAAATATGGTATTGCTTAATTATGAAGCAGTATACCATCCCTGTCTGAACCAGAAAAAATCTTGACTTTTATATTCAGATTAACACTTATTATGAAATGGTTCATGATATTTGAATAATGAATAATATTTCAATCATTGATTATAATTGTATCATTCATCTTTTTATGATGAATTATCTTTTGAAACTTAAATCTGGTATAATATTGTATAATAAAAGCAAAAAAAAGGTTTTATTTAAAGAGTTTATTACCTCTTCTTATAATAATTGCTATATACAGACATTTATGCTATAAATCAGGGGGAGTAATTTGACATAAAACTTACCCACCCCCTCGCTGCCATGTTTTTTGAAGAATCAAGATGGCTTGAACAAACTTGGTAGAGAGTCACCCAAGGAACATTTCTGTGAAATTATTTTAAAATTGAGCCAGTAGTTTCTGACAAGAAGATTTTTTAAGTTTTTACTATAGTTTATATAGTAAATTAACCCCATCCCCTGGCCGCCATGTTTTTTGACGAATCAAGATGGCTTGAACAAACTTGGTACAGGGTCACCCAAGGAATATTTCTGTGAAATTATATCAAAATTGGCCCAGTGGTTTCAGAGGAGAAGTTGTTAAAAGCTAAAAGTTAACGAAGGAAAACAGACGACGGATACCAGGCGATCACAATAGCTCACCTGTCAGCCTTTGGCTCAGGTGAGCTAAAAACAGGGGTACTTAAGTGGTCACAACTAAAATGTTGACAGAATGACTGATGATGGACAACCGGCCACGACATAAGCTGTACTGGTATTACATGCAAGTTGAGCTAATAACACATCTTACTGCTACAGTACATTATTATATTTAGTAACTAGCATTTAATATTGATAATCTGATCTCCTCTGAGCTTAAAGTTAAATGTGTGTTGGGGGGGGGGGGGGGGGGGGGAGGATTTTTTTCAGGCTAGGGGAGTTTTATTTAGGAAATATTCCTCCCCTAGGGTGAGTTTTTCCTAGGAAATTGCGCCGGGGAGAATATTTTCGGGGGGGGGGGGGGGGGGGGGGGGGGGGGGTGGCGGGGGGGGGGGGTGGCGGGGGGGGGTGGCGGGGGGGGGGGGGGGGGGGAGTGGGGGGATTTCCTGTTACACCTGTACCAGAACAAAATGACAATATGCGCAAATCCTAGCTAGTTTTACAGAATTAAAACCAGAGTTTGTAGGACAATATGCACATCTCCACTTGGTAATGATGCATCCTAGCCAGTTTCATAAAATTCAAACCACAGGTTGTAGAGAAATAGAGCAGAGAAGAATTTGGTCACAGAATAAATCAAAGGGCCATAACTTTGTAAAAAATCATCAAACCGGAACACAAACATACCAAGTTTCATCAAATTCCAACTAGAGGTTATAGAGAAAAAGCGCAGACAATAATTTGGTCACAGACTCAATGAAAGGGTCATAACTCCGTGAAAAATCATCAAACTGGAACACAAAGACAATATGCGCATCTGCACTTGGTAATGATGCATCCTAGCAAGTTTCATAAAATTCCAACTAGAGGTTGTAGAGAAATAGCGCGGACAAGAATTTGGTCACAAACAATCAAAGGGCCATAACTCCCTGAAAAATCATCGAACTGGAACACAAAGACAATATGCGCATCTGCACTTGGTACTGATGCATCCTAGCAAGTTTCATAAAATTCCAAATAGAGGTTGTAGAGAAATAGCGTGGACAAGAATTTGGTCACAAACAATCAAAGGGCCATAACTCAGTGAAAAATCATCGAAATGGAACACAAAGACAATATGCCCATCTGCACTTAGTAAAGATGCAAGTTTCATAAAATTCCAACCAGAGGTTGTAGAGAAAATTTAACCCAGACAAGAACGCACGGACGGACGGACACATGCACAGACGGACGAAGCGGCGACTATAAGCTTCCCCCTTTGGGCAAGCATAATAAATCAAGTTATATTAAAGCTTTAATTGATAACACTTGTTAATATTGTTAGTAGTGCAGTTTTCATTTGAATTTTGAAAAATATTAGCAAAAATATTTAAAGAAGAAAATAAAAAACAGTTTTTTTCCTCCTCCTGAACAACTTGCAAAAACCTAGTTACAATAGTTTTGCGCCAAGCCCTCGATTTATATTTAGTACTTGTTATTTAATGTTGTCATTTATATTTAGTACTTGTTATTTAATGTTGTCATTAATATTCAGTACTTGTTATTTAATGTTGTTACTTATATCTAATACTTGTTATGTAATGTTGTTATTGATATTCAGAACTTGTTATTTAATGTTATCATTAATATCGTCAACATGTAAGTATTTTTTATTATTATTTCATGCTAGATACCGCCATGTCGGACCACTTCCATAACTTGTCAAGACGCCTGTATGATGTTATGGAACTTGTCGGAGCCTCAGAAGACATGCGGAGTCTCCACCAGTCGAGTGCGATTAATAGGGAGATTACTCGTACAGCAGCATTTCATCTGCAGCATAAACCTGGGCAACATTTTATATTTGGGAGTCATTCTGAGGGAACAACCACACCAGGACTCGAGTCTGATATGGATATATTAGCGTTGTTATATAAAGAAGTTGTGGTAGAGAATATTCATGATGCTGCTGATTATCATGAATCATACCTCATGGTCCGTGACAATCACACAAAGCCAGGATACGTAAAACTTCAGGAAGTTCATAACGGGTTACCAGAGACTGTGAAAACTATGGATATGAATATTTCTGTTGATTCTGACTGTGATGGGAGAATATGCCTAAAACATATATCCACCTGTGGTGAGAATGATATTGCCAAAGAGAGAAATGGACCGGCTGATACAGTTTTATCATCAACATCAATATCAATTGATTTTGTTCCTGCATTCAGATGTGCAACAGTGCCAGACTGTGCCAGTGAGTGGACCAGTAGACACCGACCATATAATTGGCCATCAGTGCAGATGATTGATGAAATGAAATCATCAGGATGTTTTGTTGTAGGTGTAGGACATCCGGGCAGTGATGAGAAAGATATAGAATGGAGGCTCTCTTTCTCTCTACAGGAGAGACAACTCATGTTTTCACTAAATCCTGTACAACACAAGTGTTACATTCTCCTGAAAATGATCAAACATGATTTGATAGAATCAAAGTTGGAAAAATCAATTAGCTCATACCATTGTAAAACATGTCTCTTCCATGTAATAGAGAACACAAATCCAAATATATGGACACCTGAGAACTTATTTTCATGTGTGCGTTTGTGTTTAATTGTATTGCGTAACTATGTAAAGAGTGGAAACTGTCCAAATTACTTTATTAAAAAAGAAAACATGTTTGACCGAGGTGTTCATGAAAGAGTGAAGCTGCGTCTGACAGAAATATTAACACAACTGATATCTGCAGGATCTGAGCTGTTGTTTAACATACAATGTGATCAGATAGGAGACATTATGAGGGGACGTGAAGACTTTGACAGAATATCCATGAGTGTCTCGAATCGCAGGAGAATTCTTAAGCAAAGTAAACTTGCTATGACTAGACATTTTCAGGCAACAACAAACAGGTTATTGAGAGACAAAGACTTGATAAACAAAGACTTGATATCTGAAATAACATCTTGTGTGCACATTACCGACTATGATGAACACCAACTAAGGGAGGCAATTGATCCTATCATTTCATTTTTACATTCAAAGTTAGCACAACAGCTTGTTTCTCTGGCATTCAGTGATGGTATCCTTGGCACTCCTTTGATGTCTCATGTGTTATACGCGAGTATTGATCATTTCCAGGAAGGTAGTTCATCTGATGTGACATCAACAAGACTTGTGTATGCGTCTGTGTTGTACAAGTTTGGACAGTATGACAGATGTGTGGATCTGCTGGATCAGATAAACATGGACTTACAGCCGGACATAGAAACAGTATGCTGTTGTTCAGAGGGTAAATGTAGGGAATCAATAAAGAACATTCCAGTTGAGAATGTGCCATCATCAGTTTCGAGTACAGCATCCTGTGTAATGTTCCTCCCATCAGACATTACAATAGCCCCGCCCCCTCTCCAGTACGAGATGTACAGATCAGTGGACACGCCCCCGGGATCACGTGATGAGGAGTACGACTACTGGTATGATTGTGCTGTTGTAGACAGCAGAGTTTACCCCCACCTCCTGAAGTACCTTGCCTACTCAGAGACAAACAAACTCATGCATAAGCGATTAGCCATTTCTAACCTGAGATGTGTGCTAGAGAATGACCGTAACCTTGGACACAGGGAGACAGGATATAATCTATTAGGGTGGATGTATGTGCAAGAAAATCGTATTCCAGAAGGCGTTCAGTGTTTTCTGGAGTCTTGGAGGATAAAGCCAGATCACAACGCCGCCAAGTGGCACATCAGAAATGTGATGGACAATCTAATGAGAGTATGACTTGAGGTTATCTTTGTTACAGAAAATAAAACCTTTTAGCATAAAAGAGCATGACACAACCCAAATACTGTGTATTAAAAGATACTGTGAGGAGTTTGGATATAAATTACTGGGCATGACATAACCCAAATACTTTGTATTAATGGATACTGTGAGGAGTTTGGATATAAATTACTGGGCATGACATAACCCAAATACTGTGTATTAATGGATACTGTGAGGAGTTTGGATATAAATTACTGGGCACGACATAACCCAAATACTGTGTATTAATGGATACTGTGAGGAGTTTGGATATAAATTACTGGGCATGACATAACCCAAATACTGTGTATTAATTGATACTGTGAGGAGTTTGGATATAAATTACTGGGCACGACATAACCCAAATACTGTGTATTAATGGATACTGTGGGGAGTTTGGATATAAATTACTGGGCACGACATAACCCAAATACTGTGTATTAATTGATACTGTGAGGAGTTTGGATATAAATTACTGGGCATGACATAACCCAAATACTGTGTATTAATGGATACTGTGGGGAGTTTGGATATAAATTACTGGGCATGACACAACCCAAATAATGTGTATTTATGGATACTGTGGGGAGTTTGGATATCAATTACTGGGCATGACACAACCCAAATAATGTGTATTAATGGATACTGTGGGGAGTTTGGATATAAATTACTGGGCATGACATAACCCAAATACTGTGTATTAATGGATACTGTGGGGAGTTTGGATATAAATTATTGGGCATGACATAACCCAAATACTGTGTATTAATGCATACTGTGGGGAGTTTGGATATAAATTACTGGGCATGACACAACCCAAATAATGTGTATTAATGGATACTGTCGGGAGTTTGGATATAAATTACTGGGCATGACACAACCCAAATACTGTGTATTAATGGATTCTGTGAGGAGTTTTGATATAAATTACTGGGCATGACACAACCCAAATACTGTGTATTAATGGATACTGTGGGGAGTTTGGCTACTGGGCTGGATTATGTGTTCCAGGAAATGTTTCTGGGAATCTTTGAGTAGCCATATATTACAGGAATGCAATGGACAATACTATGACTTAATGTGACATCATAATTAATGCTGTAAAATTTAAGACCGAGGCCATAATAAACTAACTGCTTAATTATTTTCATCGCCCGTCCCCATAATTTTCTTGTAGCCGACCCATTCTTTTTCTAAAAAAAAAAAAAAAAATTAAAATCCCCACCAACCTTCCCTTTTTAAGAAAAATTTGGATGAGAATCTAGCAATTATTTTATAATGGCCTAACTTAACAAGAGGCCCAAGAGGGCTCTACTGACTCATAGTGGCCATAGCACTTTTTGAAATTCTACTATGCAATAGAAACATCGGAGCAGGGTCATTTTTAACTCTAGGGACACCATTTAAACAAATCTAACAAAACTATACTTGGTCATCATTACTACATAAACATTTTGAAAATCTGTTGGGCCATTCATGAGAAGAGGATTTTTTAAGTTTTGGACTATTTTTAGTAACGGCAGCAATCTTGAATTTCAGATCGAAAACAAAAAATCTTCTGTATAGTCTCCTATGCAATAGAAATACCCATGTGAAGTTTCAGTTTATTTGGCCTAGTGGTTTCAGAGAAAGTGCTGCTAACAGACGACGGACGACAGACAACGGACGACAGACAACGCGCCATCGCGTAAGCACTTCTGGCCTTTGGCCAGTAGAGATAAAAATGAAGGAATAAGATGAACATTGCAGTTAGGATTTTATCTCCAGTAAGAGTGTCTGAGATTAGTCAGGTCTCATACCACATGAATGTGATAGGCATACTTTTAAAGAGTATCATACTGTGAAATCATTTATTTTTCGTTTGGATCAATTTTCATTGTTTATGGTTCAAGGGCATATTGATGGGGACATTATTGAAAAAAATGTATTAGTGTCATCTTTGAATTTGAGTAACTCTATAACGAAACACATTTAAATTACTGACCTGTGCCAGTACTACATCACTGCCTGTACCTACATACGCTGTAATAAATGCACTTCCCAACATGGGGTAATCATGGGGGAGAGATGTCGATTAGTTGGTGCTTTGATGTTACAAGTTTTGATCAAACTATTATGAAAACAAACTTTAACGAAACACATTTAGATTACTGACCTGTACCAGTATTACGTCACTGCCTGTACCTACATACACAGTAATAAATGCTCTTCACAACATGGGGTAATCATGGTGGAGAGATGTCAATTAGTTGGTACTTTGATGTTATGAGTTGATCAAACTATTATGAAAGCAACAATTGGAGAGGATGTGTCACAATTTGAAAGTGTAAATAGATCAAGACCAGCACAAATTCGCTCATTACAAATATTTATTTCTTGTAGACAAAAAACAAATCAACACAATAGCCTAATAGGCTACTAAATCCAAGAAATCTGTATTGTATTTATTCGCACGCATATTTTTTTCTTTTAAAATATAACTACTTAAAAGAATATTTGAAAAATACGTCAACCTGGTGTCAAATGTGTCTGGTACTATTGTAATTGACATATTCTTCTAGGAAATGGTAATTTCTAAAAACTCTCCATAGCAATGAAAATAAAATAAAACACAAGTAAGCACTCAATATCTGATAGTGACAAGCATATTTCATGTAATAAAATGGATGAAATAATGAAGTGTTTTCTCCAGCTCCAATTTTCTGGGGGTCATTAATGACCCACTGACTAAAAATCTGGGGGTCATTTTCAAAATCTGGGGGTCATCAGTTGACTAGTTTTAAACTTAATCAACTTGAATAAATGGAGCTAAAAAATACATGATTGACTAAAACAGTTTTACTTCCTCTTTCACACAAATTTCAACAACTTCAAACAAATTTTTCACTTCAGGCAGCAAGTTACAACAATTATAAACGTCTAGTTGTTTCATGATCATGGCCACAGCTGAGCTACATGTTTAGCATTTCTAAACATTATACTCTTTGGAAAACAGAACTTTGTTGTTATTTTCTTTTTCCCAAATCTGGCTCATAGACTCATTTAAGAGTAATGTTACTTTAATATAAAAACATTCTAATGATAACTTAATAAAAATGAATTTAATTTCTGAAATCATATAATAATTTTTCAAAATGAATTTAATTTTCTTAAAGTTTATTTTCTTTTATCCAGAACTTTTTAAACGTTTGTTAAAGAAACATAAACGGCGCCGGGAATACCGCCGTAAAACTTAGACTGGCTGATGTTTAAACTGATATTAAATTGTCACGCATGCCCGTCTTGATACCTTATAGAAAACAAGATAAAAAAAGTTTTTCAGATAGAGTTTCGGCCGTACATTGTAAACAACTTTTTTGAAAAGTTTCACGATTTCCATCATCTTTATATACAAACAACCTAAAACTGGGTATATATCAGTACTATTGTTGCAGCGTACGTTTGTTTTCACAGATGTCTTCAGCCAACAATATTGCTTCGCGGAAAATTATGCATGTGATCGTTATCGTCTATACAATTGCATCAATATAGCGTTAATAACATTCAAAGCGCTTATGTTACTTAGTAGAACCGTGTGACCCTAATCAGACAACATGAAAATAACTCTGAAACCAGCTCGCCAAAACAAATACGTAATTTGAATTTCTGTATTATTAAAGTTGCGTCATGGTGGACGCACTGAACAAACTTGATAGTGTCAAATGAGATTTAATTGCGTCAAAAACGCAAGAAACGCGTTTGCAGAAAACACTGATATTGATTTAATTTCTTTGTCTAAGCCCTTTCCCACCACCCCAACCCCCTCACAAAATCAACTGAAATTAGTCCCCCGCGGAAATTAATGATTTCACCGTAACCAAATTACTGAAGAATTGACAAAAAAATGTGGGAATGGGAAATTCAATGTGGGAATGTTAAATACAAACTAATAACATTCAACTAAAGAAATTTGGTTTAAACTTAGTAGACCAGATTATATGCACCAGGAAATGATTCTGGGAATCGTTGAGTTACAGCCATAACATAGAAGTGTGATGGACAATCTAATGAGATTATGATATAACACGCAGTAATCTTTAATATAAAAAGTATTTTTAAACCTCATATAAAAGTCTAGTCAACAGAAATAGCAAGGATTTTATATAAAATACAAAGCTGGATAACGTTTTCCAGGAAATGTTTCTGAGAAAGGTTGATAAGCCATATTACTGGAGTATGGTGGAAGATATCAATAGAGCAACCATAGCACTACAAAACACACGGTATTCTTCACTTTAAAAATGTAAGCTTCCTTTTGTGTAATACCATAAAGAAGCATCTTAAAGGGAAAGTATCTTAAACAAAAGGGCAAAGATGGCCCTATATCGCTCACCTGACTGACCTTGAGTCACCCAACTTAAGTAGATTATATAATACATGAACACTCAAAAACGAGATGGGCAAGTAGTTAGAATTTTTATTTGTTTTGAAGATGTAACAGATGCTTGAGGATCACCCATGGTAAATGTCAGTGAAATTACATCAAAATCAGGTCAGTAGATTCTGACAAAAAGGCTTTTGAAGTTTTTACTATAACTGCCTATATAGTAAACTAGCACCTCACTGTGAGGTCATGTTTTTTAAAAAATCACAACGGCTTGAACAAACTTGGTAAAGGGTCAACCAAGGCACATTTCTGCAATTTTTTTTTAAAATTGATCAGGTGGTTTCTGACAAGAAGATTTTTTAAGTTTTTACTATAGCTTATATAGTAAACTAACCCCACCCCCTGACCGCCATGTTTTTTGACAAATCACTACGGTTTGAGAAACTTGCTCAAAGGAACATTTCTGTGGAATTATTTTAAAATTGAGCCAGCAGTTTCAGACAAGAAGATTTTTTAAGTTTTTACTAATTTTACTTGCCCCACCTCCCGGCGGCCATGTTTTTTGACGAATCAAGATGGCTTGAACAAACTTGCTAGAGGGTCACCCAAGGATCATTTCTGTGAAATTATTTTAAAATCGAGCCAGTAGTTTCTGACAAGAAGATTTTTTAAGTTTTTTATTAATCAAACTTGCCCCACCCTCAGGCAGCCATGTTTATTGACGAATCAAGATAGCTTGAACAAACTTGGTAGACATTCACCCAAGGAACATTTCTGTGAAATTATTTTTAAATCGAGCCAGTAGTTTCTGACAAGAAGATTTTTTAAGTTTTTACTATAGCTTATATAGTAAACTAACCCCACCCCCTGGCCACCATGTTTTTTGACAATTAACATGGCTTGAACAAACTTAGTAGAGGGTCTCCCAAGGAACATTTCTGTGAAATTATTTTAAAATCAAGCCAGTAGTTTCTGACAAGAAGATTTTTTACGTTTTTACTATAGCTAATATAGTAAACTAACCCCACCCCTTGGCCACCATGTTTTTTGACCAATCAAGGTGGCTTGAATAAACTTGCTAGAGGGTCACCCAAGGAATATTTCTGTGAAATTATTTTAAAATCGAGCCAGTAGTTTCTGACGAGAAGATTTTTTAAGTTTTTACCAATCAAATTTGCCCTGCCCCCTGGCGGCCATGTTTTTTGACGAATCAAGATGGCTTGATTAAACTTGCTAGAGGGTCACCCAAGGATCATTACTGTGAAATTATTTTGAAATTGAGCTAGTAGTTTCTGACAAGAAGATTTTTTAAGTTATTACCAATCAAACTTGCCCCGCCCCTGGCGGCCATGTTTTTTGACGAATCAAGATGGCTTGAACAAATTTGGTAGACAGTCACCCAAGGAACATTTCTATGAAATTATTTTAAAATCGAGCCAGTAGTTTCTGACAAGAAGATTTTTTAAGTTTTTACTAATTAAACTTGCCCCGCCCCCTGGCGGCCATGTTTTTTGACGAATCAAGCTGGCTTGAACAAACTTGGTAGAGGGTCACCCAAGGAACATTTCTGTGAAGTTATATCAAAATTGGCCCAGTGGTTTCAGAGGAGTTGTTAGAAGCTAAAAGTTAATGACAGACGACGGCCGTCGGACGACAGGACGACGGACACCAGGCGATCACAAAAGCTCACCTGTGATATATAAAATAATTATCAAAATGGATCAAACGCATCTCATTATCATTAATAAATATAAACTGAATAGTTAAGTATGTAAAATCCACAAAATCGATTGGAGAGATAAACTTACATGAAATCCCCATTCTAAAAATAGACAGCACCTGAATATTGTTTGATGACTTTGGCGTCATCATTCGGACTCTTTCTAAGATGAAACAAATTACACTACGTGTAAACATGTAAAACGGATCAAACTGAAATCAAAATAAAACCACGTAACTCATTTAATGTCACAAAATATGTTGCCATTTTAAGCGGGACATCTTTTTCAGTCTAACCTCCCCGCACATAGCCAAAGTTAGGAAAGCCTCTCTCAATATATTAATTTGGCATGTTTAAAAAGATATTTTTTACCTAACCCTAACCATTTGACTATATATAGGCATAGTTTATTGGAAAAAAATGTATGTTTTTAGCTAATATATTCAATTTAAATAAAAGAAAATGTTAAAAGTAAAACATGTGTAATCAAGGACTTTTATAGAGAAGGAAAAGCAAGTGATTTAGATGTTATGAACGCAAAATCTTGCGAAATCTTGTTTTCAAATATTTGAACTTCCATTCATCTCAGAAATACAAATTACAATTCTTTCTTTACATGACGGAATCCTCTACAAAATGAGACCATTCCCATCAAATCATGTTTAATATTGTTGAAGTACAAAATTTGTATACTGCAATTAAACAAGAGGGCCATATTGGCCCTAAATCACTCACCTGTGGCACAAGAAACAAAGCCAAATTTTGTATGTGCTAGAGTGAACATAAATTCATATTTATAATGCAATTTTTGTCGATTCAAGGACCATAACACCAGACATTAATTATCCAATTTGACCAGTTCAAGAACTTGTCAAAAACATTATGGGTACAAAATAACTGAGTAAGTTTAATGAAGATCAAATATAAAATGTGAGCACTAGAGTGCACACACCATCAAAATACACATAATTTTTGACAATTCAAGTGCAATAACTCTAACAATATTTATCCGATTGACCAGTTCAAAAACTTATTCAATATATTATGGTTACATAATAACTGTGCAAGTCTGTAAAGATTAAATGAAAACTGCAAGTGCTAGATGCATACAAGGTTAAATATCACAAAGAAGCAAGTATTTATAAAATCCATATATGCATGACAAAGTTACAGGTAGGACAGGAAATCTCACACAGACTCAATATTGTCATACAAACTCAAATTGTGACCTTGACCTTTGAGGTAAGGGTGTGGGTCTTACTCACACCATGTCGTCATGTTATGTTGATCATTAGTAGCAAGTATCAACAAATCCATCTTTGCATGACAAAGTAACAGGCCGGACACGAATTAAAGGAAGAAAGGACGGACGCTGTGATTACTATATGCCACCCAAAATTTTTGTGGGGGGGCATAAAAACATATTTATGATGACTCAAGTCATAAACATGACAATAGTTATCAGATTTGACCAGTTGAAGAACTTCACCAAGATATGATGGTTATATAACTATAACATCAGTTTGGTTGATATCAAGTGTAAGTTGCGAGAACTAGAATGCACACAATGTCAAACAATGCAATTTTTAACAATTCAAGGGCCATATCTCTGACAGTCATTACCCGATTTGGCCAGATCAACAACTTGTCAAAGATTTTTTGGTTATATAACAACTGTATAAGTTTGGTGAGAATCAAATGAAAAATGATGGTTCTTGAGTGCACACATGGTCAAATAGTGAAGTTTTTGACAATTCAAGGGCCACTACTCTGACATTAATATTTCGATTTAGCTTATTTAAGAACTTGTCCGAGATATTATACTTACATTAGGGCTAGATGTTTTTTGTGCACTTGCAATTTTGGCCAGTGCCTAAAATTTCGACTGGCCAAATTTGAAACCAACTAGTCAAACCAATTCTCGCGGAAACTTGTAGACGTAAATGACTAAACAAACCCAAAATTAATTGTTTCAAAACCTGTGTGTTATTTTATATGCATAATTAGATTGTATTTATTTTATAGACAATGGTTTCAAGGTTATTATGTATGTTAAGTTGTTTCAATTTCAAAGCAGATTAGTTGTACTTTACAAAATAAAATATTTTCAAAAATAAAATTGTTTTTGTTATTTATTATACTACTATAAATAAATGCATACAATGATCTTAACACTTAAACTAAACAAAAATATGAATCATTGATTAACAATAACAAGTAAACAGTGACTGAGAATTCATAGAATTAATATAGTCAATGGCCGTACGTTTTAATATTAGATATAGATCTAGGAAGATTGTGTAAACATGTGTAAATGTTGTGATATCATTGTTATATAGTTAAATTATTATAATAAGTGCGTACCGTAGATGATCTGTTGATCGCATGATTTCTACAAATGACGCACCATTTTGTCATTGTCAAGTTTGTAGCCTAGTGTTATATTGAGCTCTCACTCCCATTTCATTACAGTTTAACGGAATGATTATTTCTCTTTTTTCTTGTTGGAACTCACTTTCTTTCGTCGTTTTTGCTTATTCGTCATTCAATGGAGAAAAAGATGTTCTTTTGTCAGCCATTTTAGTAGTCGACAAAATATGTAAACAATGAATTCGATGGGTTTCAACTTTACTTTTATTTCATAGAGTGAGTGCATGATTGATCAAACCAGACACAGCATACTCATGTTGTTGACTGATTTTAACTTTACTTTCTATTTGCAGAATGAACTCGAGATTGAGAAAATTAGATGCAGTCTTCTTATTTAAACATTTAAAACATGTCGTTTACAACCGTGTTACTAGGGGGGCACGAGAAGGAAAAGAAATGCGGTAAAATTGACGAGAACTCTTTTGTTTTACCTGGATTATACTTGCATTTTGCGATTTGCGAGTGCTAAATTTGAGCCCTGTTATATAACTACTGTGTAAGTTTGATGAGGATAAAATGAAAAATGTGGGTGCTAGAGTGCACATTCAAGGGCCATAACTCTTACATTAATAATTCAATTTGGCCAGTTCAAGAACTTGTCCAAGAAATTATGCTTATATAACTACTTTGCAAGTTTGGTGAAAAATGCAGATGCTATAGTGCACACAAGGTCAAAAAGTGCAGTTTTTGACAATTCAAGGGCCATTACTCCGACATTAATATTCCGATTTGGCCAGGACAAGAACTTGTCTGTGATGTTGTGGTTATAGAACTACTGTGTAAGTTTGATGAAGATCAAATAAAAAATCAGGGTGCTAGAATGCACACAATTAAGGTCAAATAGTGAATTTTTTTATATTACGAGGGCCAAAACTCTGACATATCCGATTTGGCCAGTTCAAGAACTTGTCCGAGATATTATGGTTATATAACTACTGTGTAAGTTTGGTGAGAATCAAATGAAAAATGTGGATGCTAGAGTGCACACAAGGTCAAATAATGCATTTTTTAATGTTTCAAGGGCCACAACTCTTGACAATAATAATCTGATTTGTCCAGTTCAAGAACTTGTCCGAGATATTATGGTTATATAACAACTATATAAGTTATCAAGAAAAGATCCACTGAAAAATGCATTTGCTAGAGTGCACACAACAAAATTTTTATGGACGGACGATGGCTGACGGACAACAGGCGATCAGAATTACTCACCTTGAGCTTTGTTCAGAAGAGCTAAAAATAATATAAACTAAAATCATAGTTACTTTGGATATGTGAACATGGGTCCAATCTTAATATCACCATCCTCAGTCACATGACCAGACTGGACTCTCACCGCAACGGTCACACCCGTGATGGATTGTATGGGGAACATGATGCAATACTTATTGTCCTTCATCTTGTATCTTACACCAAACTCACTGAACGTTGTCTTACGCAAACTCTGAAATTGTCAAATTATCCATGTACATGCAGGAACAAGTTATTTTAGCAATTTAATAAATCTACCAGTTACTCTGTTGTTTTATAAATATTTGTCAAAACATTTTGTGTAGAAACCAACACTGCCACATGTATAACTGTAAAAAGTCTGATTGGCTGAGTCGACCACCATTTTTGTTTTTATTCTAAACTCTCTCATGCACTTTGACTTGTGGGACAGGCCTTGGTTTTGCGTCTCTCATGCACTTTGACTTGTAGGACAGGTATTGGTTTTGTGTCTCTCATGCAATTTGACTTGTGGGACAGGCATTAGTTTTGTGTCTCTCATGCACTTCAACTTGTGGGACAGGCATTGGTTTTCTGTCTCTCATGCATTTCGACATGTGGGACAGGCATTGGTTTTCTGTCTCTCATGCACTTCGACTTGTGGGACAGGCATTGGTTTTGTGTCTCTCATGCACTTCGACTTGTGGGACAGGCATTGGTTTTGTGTCTCTCATGCACTTTGACTTGTGGGACAGGCATTAGTTTTGTGTCTCTCATGCACTTTGACTTGTGGGACAGGCATTGGTTTTGTGTCTCTCATGCACCTTGACTTGTGGGACAGGCATTGGTTTTGTGTCTCTCATGCACCTTGACTTGTGGGACAGGCATTGGTTTTTCTGTCTCTCATGCACTTTGACTTGTGGGACAGGCATTGGTTTTGTGTCTCTCATGCACTTTGACTTGTGGGACAGGCATTGGCTTTGTGTCTCTCATGCACTTTGACTTGTGGGACAGGCATTGGTTTTCTGTCTCTCATGCACTTTGACTTGTGGGACAGGCATTGGTTTTGTGTCTCTCATGCACCTTGACTTGTGGGACAGGCATTGGCTTTGTGTCTCTCATGCACTTTGACTTGTGGGACAGGCATTGGTTTTGTGTCTCATGCACCTTGACTTGTGGGACAGGCATTGGTTTTGTGTCTCCCATGCACCTTGACTAGTAGGACAGGCATTGGCTTTGTGTCTCTCATGCACTTTGACTAGTAGGACAGGCATTGGCTTTGTGTCTCATGCACTTTGACTTGTGGGACAGGCATTGGCTTTGTGTCTCATGCACTTTGACTTGTGGGACAGGCATTGGTTTTGTGTCTCTCATGCACTTTGACTAGTAGGACAGGCATTGGCTTTGTGTCTCATGCACTTTGACTTGTGGGACAGGCATTGGCTTTGTGTCTCTCATGCACTTTGACTTGTGGGACAGGCATTGGCTTTGTGTCTCTCATGCACTTTGACTTGTGGGACAGGCATTGGTTTGTGCTTTTTCATTGGGGTATAACAAACCTGATTTGGGTGATTTCAGGGACTGGTATAGACTATCATTGATTAGAGGATGTGAGGTGATCCAATATAAAAATTAATGTGGCTCCCTATTTAACTTTTGGGAAAAAAACAATCCAAAGCATCCACATGAAGAAATATATACTACTATCTACGCTAAACTTAAATCTTAATGAAACTCCATACAACCCGTGACCAATAAACAAAAATAAAAATGTCCAATCTTACATGCCAGTCGAAAATGGAAAGTATTGTCTCAAATTGGTCCTGCGACAGAGTAGCAAATTCCTCAGAACCTTCGATCTGTCTGAACACATCTGCTGGCATTTCTGTAACATCCTTGTCTATTTCATAAACGTTTTTAAAGCATTGGCGAGTCCTGCAACAGCATTACACACAAATTTAATTATATTCAGTTGCATATGCTCTATTTGTACAGAATGTTCAATACCACAGAAATGTGTCCGACTATCTGTGGTATTTACGGTTGTCAAGATTAGGCCATTATAAATTAATTGCTAGATTATCATCCAAATTTTTTTTCTTAAAAACATGGGAGGGCGCGAGGATTTTTTTAATTTTATTTTTCAAAAAAAAATTACATATAAATAAAAAGGGTAGGATCGGCATGAAATTAGGGGGTGGGCGGGGATGATAATCTAGCAATTAATTTATTATAGCCTTATTTTGGGTACTTTTCCTAATCACTTCAATCAACAGTTTTATCAATTTGTTTCATTGAATATTTAGCATCATTTCAATGCTATCAAGGGCTAGCAAACAATCAATTAACCTAACAATTCTTTCCTGAGATCCTGGATGGTCATTCAGTACTGGAGTACAACTATCTCTGCAGGCAAGGTATAACTTTCCCACTTGAATCAGTTGTGAGAGATGAATGACAATGAGACACAATGTTGTATACGACTCATCATGGAGACAGTGACCTGGTGGTGATTCAAACTGACAACCCCTGGATAGATATCCAGACATGCTACTGACTGAGCTAACTGAGCCAGCTTTTAATCAAGACTTAATAACATAGAATTGTTTACATACATAACAGATGGTCAATTTCTCAAAGTGTTTGGGAAAATTACAGAAGAGGTATGGATGACTGTCAATGCCATGGACACCATTAATCTACAAAACAATCACTCTTTCTTAAAATTTGAATGGCTATTCTAGACATTGAATGACTAAATAAGATAAGCGGCATTCAAGTTTTGGCATTTTGTATAAACCATTGAAAGCTATTCATATTATATAATATTCATATTTTTATAATATGTAGTCAAACCTGTCTTAAGCAGCCAGACAAGGGAAGGAGCTTTTTTGGCCAGGTTATTGCTTAATACAGGTGAATTTGCTTTGAAAGCATAGAAATCAGAAATGGCAAATGTGACTGCTTAAGACAAGTGGTTGTTTAACAGAGGTGGTCATGCACAAAGGTTTGACTGTGTATATATATATACATGTATAAATCATGTAGATGGAGATAAGACATTTTTTGTGTTTACCATCAAGTCCGGAAATTGGGAAGAAGTTCAAGCCTTCAAGATTGGGGGAAAGAGCTATAGTATGGAAATTGGGAACAAATTTAGGGCTTTAAAGCAAACTGGAAAATAAAGAGTAACACTGTTAAGATCATTTTCTAACCAATAATTATCAGATGTTACAGGAAACATTCATATCCAGTTTTTTTTATCCCCTTATGTAAATTAAAAAAACAACAAAAAAAAAACAAAAAAAAAACCCCCTCCATTTAGGATATCTTTTGGCCTCAAATGAGAAAAAAAACCATGATAGAACCAGTATAGTGATAGAACCAGTATAGTGATAGAACCAGTATAGTGATAGAACCAGTATGTATAGTGATAGAACCAGTATAGTAATAGAACCAGTATAGTGATAGAACCAGTATAGTGATAGAACCAGTATAGTGATAAAACCAGTATAGTGATAAAACCAGTATAGTGATAGAACCAGTATAGTGCGTTTTTTGAAGAGGCCTCAGGTCAAGCTAGGGACTGAACGTGCAACCTCTGGGGTTAGCAGCTAACATTACTGATTCAGCTATAGTTTGAAGTTTATTAGAATTCTAGACAAATATATTCTCAATTATAATGTACAAAATTGGAAGTTACTACCTATGTGTTGTCTGCAACTGAATGCTTCCCTGGTGAAACACAGAGTGACCTTATTATAAAACATTGTTGATGATTAACAATGGGACTCTTGCTTGCACATTTGGGAATGGGGCGGAACCCAACTTTGGGAAATATCATTATGTGTAATGTGTATATTAAATATATAAACAAGAGTTGTCAGAAGACAACAATGCTCGCCCCTGGGTGTGTAAGTCCAAAAAGGGCCATTACTGTGCCAAAATGCAATCCAGAGTTATGGTTCTTGTCTCTGAGTGTTCCATTTATGATGGTGAACACACATGCAAAGTTTCATTCACATCCAATGAGCGGTTGCATAGATATCTTAAGCTTAAACATAAAAGTTTAACCTGGCTGTCTACAGACGCCGCCGCCGATGCCGCCGGAGTCATGGCAATAGCTCTCCTTGGACTTCGTCCAGGCGAGCTAAAAATGTGATCCTCTTGTAGGAAACCTATCTTAAACATAATACATGTATTAAAATATCCCAAAACTTTTTTCTAAATATTTTCTTTGGTTTATTTGCATATTCAAATTGGGAATATTGTTAACATGGTTTGGGGGGGGAATTACTATTTGCCATTGGGAATGGGGCAGAATAATGGGTCCAAAAAAGGTAAATTAGAGCCCTGAATGAAGTTGGAAGGTTTTTGCTGATATATGAAATATTACCTGTTGATCCGTTTTGACAGATGAGAATTTATATTATCCTTTAGGTGTGACCAGTTGCCTTGTGTCCCACACTTCGTACATTTGAAATAACCTGCAAAAATATATGGTTTTTGGTAACATGACATTTAAAAAACATATTTGTTTTTACAGAGTCTTTTCCTTTAAAAAATAACAGTTCTAAGTGCTTACTTTTTTCATTTTAAAACTGATTGTTTCCAAAGGGCACATTTTTCACTTTGTTAACATGGAATAAATGTAATATATTCTCCAAGTTGACAGACGATGTTTACTATTACAAAAAACAGCTCTTGGTCACATAACATCATATATATATTATTCAACACAATTTCAAGTGTGTCTGCTTGCTAACTGTGTTAGTGGTATAACCCCACCATTGATTTTTTGTTCTTTATTCTGTAGTAAATAATAAAAGTTTGAAGGCTTGTCTTTCATTGAGAGACCCAAATGAAAGAAGTGAAACTTACATTTTACTGTTTGTCAACCTCTGCACTATCAAAATATGAGGGCATAGAGTTGTGATGTTTGGCTAATTCACCTCTCTCACATTTTTGGCAAAAAAAGTCAACTAAATAGTGATTATGGTATGACATTTTGAGTATGCTGTTAAACAAAATAATGTTCTAGATGTTGCTACAGTGAATTTTAAAATAACTGAACAGAATTGAAGTTATCTACAAAAAACTGAGTTTTTATGGATAATCAAACAAAGGATTTTACACAGTAAGTGGCAATTGGATATTTTCTACTGCAACCTGGAGAAAACCCTGGCATTCGTACATACAATTATAACAAAGATTGACTGTTACATGCTCAGTGGATAATTACAGGATTAAACAACCTAACTAGTCACAATGAGTAAGCCAGCAGACCAAACAAAGGCCAGTCAGCAAAAGATAAATACTAGTGCTTCAGGCAGTGCTAAACAGTCCACTAAGGCCCCAAGATATAAGCGTCCTAACACAGAGATGGCTCCTCACAACACAAGTGCAGAGGAGTTCACACTTATACAGAACACTTTAGAGGACTTATCAGGGGAAATGAAAGAAATCAGGGAAACTCTCAACACACTCATGAATAAAAAAGACATTGAAGACTTTGTAAAAAACGCAGTGAAAGAAATTCTGAAGGATTTTAATAAAAACTTGGAGTTCACCGTAAAATCAAAGGTAGAAGAAAAAACAAAAGATTTAAATAAAAAAGTAAATCATCTTGAAAAAGAAAATGACATTTTGAAAAAGGAGCTTATCCAACAGAAATCCTCAATAAAGGATATTCAGCAAAAATTAGAAAAGTGTGAAAATCGCTCAAAAGATGCTGAAAACAAGGCAAATTACAATGAGCAATACAGCAGAAAAAACAATATCAAATTCATGAATGTAGAAGAGATACCAGAGGAAACTGAGGAAAAACTCACTAACAAAATATGTGAAATAGTAAAGCAGAAGGGAGTTACGCTCAACCCCTTAAAGATAATGGCAATCCACAGAATCCCAGGCAAATCAGGACATGCAAAACCAGTTCTGGTTAAGCTCATCAACAACAACGAGAAAACAAAGGTAATGAGACACCGATCAGCGTTTAAAGCCGCAGGAACCCGACTGGTGGATGATGTCACCAAAGCAAATTCCTAGCTGATATCCCGTCTCCAAGCCCATGATGCTATTGAATCTGCATGGTACTATAACGGATCAGTGTATGGGAAGACAGTTGCAGAAATACGGCACAATTTTGAAATCCATGATGTTATATCCCAAGTAATAGCTCGTTCATAAACATTTGACAGTGATGACAACCCCCCATGAAGAAGTGTAATAATTTTCAATAATTTACAAGTGTGATAATATAGTTACAGTTTTTTTTTTTGTTTTTTTTAACCATTGTTGCTGCATTAGAACTTGATGGGACTTTCATGCACCATACATTAAGCAGCCTAAATTTAAAATAATGATCTACAAAATATAATAAAAATATATACAGCTGTAGCTTGTTAATATTCTGTGGACAGTGACAACCCCATGAGGAAGTGTAATCATTTTTGAGATACATCTCATGATAATTTTATGGTGGTAATATAGTTTTAAGTTTGGATTTTGAACCATTGTAGCTGCATTAGAACTCAGTGGGACTTTCATGCACCATATGCAAAGCAGCCTACATTAAAGTGTTGATATACGGAATATATTTAAATATATGTACATTATAAGGATTACCGGGAAAATGGATTTAATCATTATAAAATATATCCATAGGTGAGTTATTACCTTTTGTAAATAATGTAAATACCAGAACAATTGCTAAGTTGCTATCCTTTTTAAATGTATAGTACATGATAAATACATTTAATAAGATGTTTTGATTGCTTCACAGAGTGCATATGTATATGAGTAAGTGAATTCATGCAAGTGTGTGTACAGGCCAGTAGCATTTTTCCAAATTAAACATAAAAACAGTCAATGTAAATATTTGGTTATTATAATTAGATAATAAGTTCTAAATTGAACATAACCAAATATTTTTTATCTGTCAATAACATTTGTTTGCATTATTTCTAGGAGACTTTGCCAAAAGTGTGTTTTAAATAGATTTTTAGATTAAATGCAGATATATTTCTATCTGCATATATTTAGATTTTTTTCATAAAATGCATATGTGTGTGTGGGTTCAAATTTACTGTACTATTATTGGTAATGACTGAAATTAAAATATTGTCTGTAAACTGTCAAGGTCTGGGCTCTCCAGAAAAACGTATTGATGTTTTTAATTACCTGAAATAAAAAAAATGCGATATATATTGTCTTCAAGATGTACATTGCACAAGTGAATCAGAAAATTTTATTCGCACTCAATGGGGCAGTGAATGTATTTTAAGTTCAAAGTCATCAATTTCAAGGGGGGTTGGTATACTTTTCAACAAAAATGTAGATTACAAAGTACATGACTATATTGGGGATAATGATGGTAACTACATAATTACAGATATAACTGTTAATAATAAACAATTTACTTTAATCACACTGTATGGCCCAAATAATGACTCACCTAAATTTTTTGAAAGCCTGATTGATAAATCGCACCAATTTAACAATGATACACGAGTGATATGCGGGGACTTGAACTGCGTGCAAGACATTGCACTGGATTACTATAATTATAAGAATATCAACAATAAAAAAACACATGACAAAATTAAAGATTTGAAGATTCAATGTAATTTAGTTGACCCATTTCGAGAATTACATCCAGAATTAAAGAGATATACCTGGAGGAAAAAAAACCCTTTAAAGCAAGCTCGTCTTGACCTTTTTTTAATTTCAGAAAATATTATTCCTTCTGTAACCAAATGTTCAATAGAATCAAGTTACCGTTCAGATCATTCAATGGTAATATTAGGCTTAAAATTTGATAAATTCATTAAATATAAACCACTCTGGAAGCATAACAATAGCCTATTAAGTGATGTTAACTATCTAAACTTAATTAATAGAAATAATGGAAATTAAAACTCAGTATGCACTACCTATTTATAATTTAGATAACATAGACAATATTCCTAATCATGAAATCCAATTTGTCATAAAAGATCAGTTGTTTCTAGAAGTTCTCTTGATGGAAATACGTGGCAAATCCATATCTTAATCTTGTTACAAAAAAAAACAGACAGATAACAGAGAGAAAGTACTTATTTCACAAATAGAAAAAATAGAACAAAACTTAAATCAAAACAATGTTCAAAACATAGATACTTTAAAAGAAGAACTATTACAAATTCGTAAACACAAATTAAATGGATACTTAATTAGGTCTAGGGCACAAATTATTGAAGATAGGGAAAAACCAACTACTTTTTGTAACCTGGAAACTCACAATTATACATCTAAACTAATTACAAAATTACAGAAGTCAAATGGTGATATAATCACTGATCAAAATGAGATACTTGATGAAACTAAGATCTTTTATGAAAATTTATATTCAGCAAAGATAACGAACTTCAAGATATCGACTTGGATAATAAACTTAGTAATTATGATATTCCAAAACTTAGCATGGATGAGTCTTTGGAGGGGTTATTAACGTATGAAGAAGTCTCAAAATCATTAAAATCGATGGCGAACAACCTCAGCCCTGGCAGCTCAGGATTTGGAGCAGACTTTTTTAAAACATTTTGGAAATATATTGGACATTTTGTTGTTAGGTCTATCAACTACGGCTATTCAATAGGAGAATTATCAATATCTCAAAAAGAAGGTGTTATTACTTGTTTACCAAAAGATGGTAAGGATAGAATTTTACTTAAAAATTATAGGCCAATATCTTTGCTTAATTGTGTATATAAAATTGCATCCAGCGCGATTTCAAATAGGATTAAAAACACTTTAGATAAACTAATAAATAGGGACCAATCTGGTTTTATCTCCGGAAGATATATGGGGGAAAATACACGTCTCATATATGATATTATGCAATATACTGAGGTTAATGATATTCCAGGTCTTATTTTATTAATAGATTTTGAAAAAGCATTCGATTCCGTATCTTGGAGTTTTATCTTTAAAGTATTGAAATTTTTTAAGTTTGGTGAGTCATTAATAACTTGGATAAAAGTTTTATATAAAAATGCAATGTTAGCAGTTAACCAAAATGGTAGACTTTCTAATTTTTTTAATATAGGGCGTGGCTGTCGTCAAGGCGATCCACTGTCTCCATATATATTTATTTTATGTGCCGAAATACTAGCCATAAATATTCGAAATAATACATCTATAAAAGGCATTTCAATTAATAATCAGGATATTAAGCTGTCCCAATATACCGATGATACATCAATAGTCTTGGATGGATCTGAGTCATCACTTAATGCCTCTCTTTCAGAACTATCTAAATTTGCAAAATATTCTGGTCTAAATATTAATTTTGATAAGACACAAGTGGTATGGATAGAAGGGAAAAATACAGTACAGACACTATGAAGACAAAGTGGAAATTAGTTTTGGGAAAAAATAACTTTAAGTTGTTGGGATTAACTTTTCATGTTAACCTAGATAAAATGATTGACTTAAATTATAAAGAAAAACTAGATAAAATAGAAAATTTGATAAAAATTTGGAAGAGACGATACCTAACTCCATTAGGAAAAATAACAGTTATTAAATCTCTACTCCTTTCCAGATTAAATCACCTTTTTATTTCTCTACCAAATCCTAATAAAAACATTATAACAAACCTAAACAATATTTTCTATAACTTTCTATGGGAAGGTCCAGCAAAAATCAAAAGAACAATTATTGTAAAACAATACATAGATGGTGGGCTTAGAATGATTAACATAAATGCCTTTATACAAAGTCTAAAATTAACATGGATAAGAAGAGCATTTACAAATAACAGTTCATGGTAATTACTGTTTGACAATTGTATTAATTTAAATAAACTAGTTAATTTTGGACAAGGGTATGGTGAATCTATTATAAATACATTATCAAACAAATTCTGGAAAGATGTCTTAATATCTTATGTACAACTACTTAAAGTTTGTGTTCCCCAAGGGGCAGAAGAATTTTTATCAAGTCCTTTATAGTATAATAATAATATTCTTATTGAAGGGTCACATATCTTTTATAAACTGTGGTATGAAAAAGGGTTAATATATGGCATTTACAAAGACAATGGGTCATGGTACTCTATGCAAGAGTTTCAAGACATATATGGAATTAAAACAAATTTCCTAACATACAATGGGCTGATTGCAGCCATAAATTCATTTAAATCATTAGTACCAAATATTTTAGACTTTAAAAAAATGAAATATCCTTTCAGACCAAATTATTGTTGGCTATTTTTCAAAAGTTCTAAAGGCTGTTATGAATTTTATGAACTGCTTAATAAAAATAATGAAATCCCTACATCCAAAAATAAATGGGAAGAACTCTATAATATTGAAGACAACACATGGAAAGATATATATTACTCACCATTTAAGTTTGCAATAGCTTCTCAATTACAGTGGTTCCAAGTGAGAATTAACCATAGACTATTGCCAACTAAAGCTTTTTATATAAAATTAAAGTTAAAGAAAGTCCCCTTTGCAGTTCCTGTCAACAGGTAGAGACAATTACGTATATGCTGTGGACCTGTCCCGAAACTAAAATATTTTTTCAAGAAATAAAAGAAACCCTACTGTTGAAAAATATACCATATATATTCAATGAAGAAGAGTTCATTTTTAATATTGGAAAGCATTTTTGTGAGGCAGACCTGTTTTTTTTCACTCCAAATTAAGTATTATATATTCTCCTCAAAAAGATTAGATATCCCTATATCCATAAATTCTTTTAAAAATAAGGTAGCTTGGGCTTTTAATACATATAAACACCTTGCAATAAAAAACAACAACTTACAATGTTTCGAAAAAGATTGGCAACCAATTATGCAAGCAGTTAGTTAATTATTTTTCTGTAAGATGTACAGATACTTGGCCAGTTAGTCAGAAATGATACCATAAAATAACTTAGTTTAAAGTAATAAAAAAATATAATATATTCAAAACCCACACAGACACATGTATATATTTTTTTTCTTTTATCCACTATCTTCTCTCATCGACAAATATGTCAAGCTATAAAAAAAAAAGAAGAGACATTTTACCTGAAAACTCATTTATATTTCCCTTTGCCTTATTTTTATTATATTAAAGAAATATAGAAATGTAGAAACAAAGACAAAATACATATAAAAATATATATTGTATGATATTAAGTTCACTGAAGGTCTTATTTTTAGAATATTAAGGACCATAGAGAAACATACAAAAACAAAATACAAATACACATGTGTATTTGATATAATATATATTTATATATGTAATAAGTTCTTTTTAAGAATGAGAGTGTTGCGTGCAAGTCATTGTTTTTTTCTATATTTATATGCTGACAGTGTAAAGTGTGCGGTGGGATGTTCCTCCTCGACCCACAACACAAATATTGACGGGGAGAATAAATGAGTTACTGTAAGGTAGCTGAAAAAAAAATAAAAAAAAATAAAAATAAAAAAAATATGATGAAAAAGTAGGAGTCATATTTCATATGAGAGATTTTTTTCTGCTCAGTGCGTACACTGTTGACAAAGTAAAAATAGACTTCTGAAATCATGTACCGGTATTCATATCCCAATTTCCAAGCATCAATTTGTTTTTCTAAATTCACAATTCAATCATGACAATGCTTTCAAAATGTTAAAAAAACATGCAATTTAAATAAAAATATGACCATTTAAATAAAGAAAATGCATTTTTAAAGAAGAAGAAACAAGGATTATTTATAACAGCCATTATGCAACTACCCCACAGAAGCACTTCCTTTTTCCAAAGGTGGTACTATATCTAGTCTATCTGTAAAAGGTAGGTAGGTAGGTAGTAAGTAGGTATGCAGGCAGGCAGGCAGACAGGTAGATAGGAGGGTAGGTAGGTTAGGTAGGTAGGCAGCCAGGTAGGTAGGTAAATTATTATATTATATTTTACATTTTGTTTTTTAATTTTATTTACTTATCAGTAATTCTTATATGCAAGTTATATGTTTCGCTAATAGAAATTATTGTAAAATTTCCGATTACGGTAAATTGCATGTACTCGGCCAATTCTGTCATCCATTGGTACTAGTATGGTTGCCAGATGTGTGCAAAGACAAATGATTATATGGACAATTTATTTTTCTTGGAAGCAATTTTTATAGATCTATATGAGGAAAAACTTTTCAAACTTGGATTGCCCATGCAGTAAAATCATTAGCAGTAGGGGTAATATTATCGGGTAGGCAGGTAAAGGACAAACAATATTTTATTTTAGGCCTAAGTCGATAGAGCATTCAGCCTGTAAACGAAAGGACCAGGGTTTGAATCACAGACTGGCTGCATATCTAAGCGAAGCGGTAGTGAAGTGAAAGTGTGTTGGTCATTCACAAGAGAGATTGCTGGTTCGGCTCAACCCGATACCTCAGCACTGGTTCGACCCAGGAAGCTGACTCAAAGAGCAGGGCTTTTCATCAGAAAATTGGGAAGAGGCCTTGCCTTTCAAATTAGGAAATTCACGCGCAATAATTGCCCATTTTTGGAAAAAGGTATTTTATACTGTGTATAAATTTGAACAGTATTTTCAACTAAGTAATTCCAGTCTATAAGATGGATGACTTCCAAGCACCGCACCAGTTGAAACAAAGGCTGTTTCAGTAGATAAACCTTCTCCGAAAAGCTCACAATATTTACAAATATAACCTTTCCTTTTTGGGCTGAAGTATAGCCATGCATATCTGTTTTCATACTGAAGGAGACATTGTTTCCTGTCATCAAAATTTAAAATTTCTGGTTCACATTGAATGGTAGAATCTGTAACAACAGGAGGAGAGTTCAATTTACTGGGCTGTTCTTCAGTGTTGGATATATTACTGCAGCTTGGGACAGTGTCATTGTCAGTACCAGTGGCCTCCTCGGTAACTGTTGATTGAGTTACGATACTTTCAGCCTCAAGTTTACGTTTTTTTACACCACAGTCAAACAACGTTTTTTGACTTTCCATTGACAGAGACTGATGGTTAATGGATTAATTATAAAATTTCCCATTGTGTGACATTTTTAAGCAGAGAAAACCAACAGGAGGTAAACATCGTAAAAAAACCAGAAAAATTTACCTCCCTTGTAGTCTATATCATCGGCGACACTTGCTTTTCTAAAAGTATGTCTTTTAGAAAAGCAAGCGTCGCCGCAATCTCCTTCGCAGAGTTATCGTTAGTTATGAGTCGAATATGTTAGAGAGGCATTGCCGATGATCTAGACTGCTTCCCTTGTGAGAAAAATAAGACTAAATCCCAAACCACAGAATATTACAGATTAGACTGGTTACACGTGACCCGCATGTATGATTGCTGCGCTATAGGTGCTTTTAGGCTAATAACGCTATACCAGACCAGCACTTCAAACGGAAATGTTGAAATGTAAACAAAACGTCAAGATTTTGGGAAATCTTAACTGGCTTTTTGGGAAGTTTCTCTGCCACAGTTGGGAATAAATTATGCACTTTTCAATTGGGAAGTGGCAGAATATCGGCCTCTGTTATATAAGGATGAAAAGCCCTGAAGACGCAAGCATTCTTCGCAATCAAGCTAAAATAAATTACTGTACAATAAACTAATCAATGAATTGGTATAAATTCAAATAAAATATTTCCTTCTGCCAGAACAATTTGTTTACCTGAGAGATAGTTTATGTACAGCTTGTCCTCTTCTAGTCTCTTCTTCATTGCCATCTTCCCAAACTTCGGACAAACTGTATGAAAACATGTGTGACCCTTATCATAAAACACAACCTTCTCTTCGAAAAACTTCTCAATACTCTCTTCCAGTAAATAATCTTTAGGCTCCAGGACAGTTATAATCTTCTTGTCGGCTTCCTCCTCCTGTCCATCATCTTCCTCACAAGAATCAGTGTCATCTGCCAATCTAGATCTCTTTACTGCTTTCTTTTTACGTGTACCTTTCTTTAAGTTTTCCAACTTCTCTTCCAGATCACTGATTGGTCCAACTATTGAATTACCATCACTGATTGGTCCAACTATTGAATTATCATCACTGATTGGTCCAACTATTGAATTACCATCACTGATTGCATCAACTATAGAATTTCCATCTTCAACTAGACTTTCACTACTAATTTCTAAATCTAAAGCATCCATTTCACTACTGTTATTTATATCATAGTCATAACAAACTTTGTTTTCATGACCAGCATCGTGTTCATCACTTAATCTTTCCACAGAAACATCCTCCTCTGATGTAGCGTCAATACCCTCTATTTCACCATCATCACTATTTTTGTCATCACCATCTGTACCAGACAGATGGGAGCTTGTGTGAAACATGCAGTATCTTTGTTTAAATATGGGTGTATAGTTTGACAGTCTATTTGTGTAATGTATAGTATTACCTGGCTTACTGGGACACTTACACGTCTGGTCAATCAATTTTGTTCCTCTTGATGATGTCTCCACATATTTTGTTTTTAAAACCTGCAGTAGCTGATGCAATGTTCTTGTATGAATCGCCTCAAATTGACATCTTGATACTCCCGCCATGTTGTTGATCTCAGAAAATTTTAGTTTCTGGCCAGCCAAATTTCTGTACATTATCAATCACCCTGACCTGATCTTAAACACACCATTGCCCTTTCGTCAGTACACCTAAAATACAAAACAATTACGGGTTTCAATAAAACAACCATGGAACTATCATTTTTAAAGTATCAGTCCGTGTTCCCCTACCTTAACACATGCCAAATGCAGCAACCTAAACTTTTTTTTATCAACTTTCAATTAGTTGATTTCTTTATGATACCTGTTCATTTTCTGTTAAAAAGACAGTAAAAATTAAAATCTGTTATAAAAAAAGCAACAAGAAGGCCACATTAAGCCTGGGAATTCATCGATGAAACAATGGCAAAGACGACTATTTTTAATAATGCAAGAACCATTCATCTGACATTTAAGGTTAGAAATGTGAGTTATTCTAGATATATAACTACTGTGTGTACAAGAGTGCACATAATGTCAAATTAAACAATGTTTCATGATTCAACGACAAATACACAAACCGCAAGTTTTCTATTTCATTCATAAAACAAGAGCTGTCGGAGGGACCATAATTCTGCCAAAATGCAATCAAGAGTTGTGGTTTTTATCTCTAAAAGTTTTTTAGAGGATGTTAAACACACATGAAGTTCCATTCATGTCCAATGATAGAATGATGAAATAAGTACCAAATCAAAAACTTAAACCTCTAAAAATCTCTAACCAAATTTTCTAGTCCAAAAGGGCCATTGCAAATATGCAACTCAGAGTTTCTTATCTCTGTGCGTTCCATTGATGATACTGAACACACATGTGAAGTTTCATTCATATTGTACAAGTAGTTGCATAGATAATTTACTTGATAAAAAAACTCAAACCTATAAGTTCAAAAAGGGTCATAACTCTCCCAAAATGCAACCAAGAGTTATGGTTCTTGTCTCTGTGAGTTCCATTGATGATGCTGAAAACACATGTGAAGTTTCATTCATATTAAATGCGTTGTTGCATAGATATCTTATCTGATAAAAAATATTAAGTCCAAAAAGGGCCATAACTCTTCCAAAATGCAACCCAGAGTTATGGTTCTTATGTCTGTGAGTTCTATTAATGATGCTGAACACATTGTGAAGTTTCATTCATATTGAAGGAGTGTTTGCATAGATATCTTACCTGATAAAAAAACTTTAACCTGAAAAATTAAGTCAAACAAGAGTTGTCAGAAGACAGCAAAGCCTGCCCCTGGGTGTCTTAAGTCCAAAAAGGGCCATAACTGTGCCAAAATGCAATCCAGAGTTATGGTTCTTGTCACTGTGTGTTCCATTGATGATGGTGAACACACATGCAAAGTTTCATTCATATTGAACTAGTGGTTGCATAGATATTTTATCCGATAAAAAACTTTAACCTGAAAAACCAACGCCGACGCGAGTACAATAGCCCCCCTATTCTACGAATAGTTGAGCTAAAAAATAATAATACAATTTTTTTTTCATTTAAACTTATTTAATTGTAATCAGAAATATATTCTTTAAATTCAAGGCCATCTTTAAAAAAATATTAGTTTGCTGTGCTTCTACCCAGCATTTTTCATGTTGGTAGGTGCAAGGTAGCTAAATTTTTTTTATGGCCAAATTTTGATTTTGCAGTCATTTTAAAGAAAAATGGACAGAAACCATGTAAAAAAATATTAAACCCTTTGAAAGTCAATAAAAAAGTTTTGGTAGCTGCAATTTTGAGCGAGTAGGTAACAGCATGGCAAACAATATATATTTTTAAGGACGGCCTAATAGGGTGAATAAAATAAATGACTATATGTAACCTACTCACTCAAAATTGCAGCTACCCAAACTTTTTTATTGCCTTATTTAACCCAAAATAATAATAATCCAATACTATCACACACTAATTACAAACAAATACCATCATAATTATTTGATTGTGACGCTTAATCATGGCGTGAAATACTATAAAGTTTATGCATTAATCTATGTGTGGTATGAAATCTCTCAATTTGATGATACGAAACCTCTGTAATTCTATTAGGGTCAACCGAGTGATGACGGCAATGGACAAGTTTTTGTGATCTTTTAGGTAGGCAATTATTATTTTGTAGTTGTTTTAACACGAATATTTCAAGTGATAACACGATCATTATTACATACTGTGTGAAGCATCTTGAAGACTTGTACCAAATTTCAATAAATCAAGGGCAATAACTCTGTCCATCCTAGTGCTATTATTTGCTTCAGCTTTGCAAAGTTTCTTTTGGAATGTGAGAAAACTGCAGAAGGGCTACAATATTTTGAGTCATCACAGGTCCCATCTTACTATAGCTTTTGGATAGTTTTATACTGTTAAATAATGGAAAGGTACGACACTTTAAAATGACCATATCTGATTTGAAGAATATAATGGTGTGAGAAAACCTAAATTAAATCCGTGTACAAAATCAAAATAAACCTACTGACTAATGTTGATCTCTTTGAAAACAGTAGTTAGCAAGAAATATGCATTTTTCCACGAAATCCAAGTTTCTACATTTTTGAAGGCTGTACACATCCGGCACCAACACAGATCGAATATGTGGTCATTGCATGATTAGCTAAAATTTAAACCTTACATTTTCAAGGTTTGAAATTTGGTTAGAATATATAAAAAATATTACATCATAAACATGAAAACATGTTAAACAATATACCCTTGATGACAACAATTAAATAGTTATTGTTAATAATGTTCAACGATAATCTAACGTTATCATGCGTGTACAGAAAGACCGAAAATGTGTTTCCTGCCATCTGTCAAACGGCACCTGATTACCAATCAAATATCATAAAGATATTCGCATTGTGCAACCTGAAGTAACTAGGCCAGGCAAATGTTGGACTCGTTTAGGAATGTAAAATATTAATTTTATAAGCAAAACACAACCTATCTTGTTATTACATGATGTATATGTTTAGAATATTATTTTCTATGTATGCTATAACTTTATTTCATTGAAATCGGTCATGGATCATGGATTCAATGATTTGGGTATTTTTGAAGTGTCCAACCTTTCCATTATTTACTATATATAGGTGCGACGTATATTTCTAGCAGAGTTATTCCCCTTGATTAGTTTGACCATTTGCAAGATCGACAAACACAAATAATTCTAGTTAAAGACGTTTCTGCGGGTTGTTACTGCGCATCGCTACGCGCATAGTTCCTTTCTGTTACTTTCAGTTTCGGGGTCTAATTTCACCGTTTGGTTAATTAAAAGTCGAGTCGCATTAGGATATTTACAAAGCGAAGTATTTTCATTTCGAGATGTCAGAAATGAAAATTTTGTCAAGGAAGTGATCGAAAATCATGGAAGATTATATTGTTTTTCGTTCTAAACCACCAGAAGTGCTTGTACATAACGAAGTCGAAGAAACAACTACGAAATGTAATCAACACTCGTAGTGGTAACCATTTCGGATCAACTCATTTTCGGATACGAATCATTTGTTAATATGTTCCAAAGCGCTGAATATATAATGAATTTACCTAAAACAGTATTATTCATACCGGGATGGAGACAAGGAAGAATGAGTTGAATTTTGACTTTAAGCTGACCTGATGCATGTAAAAGTTTGGTATTGAAGGACATTATGGAAGACACTTATATGGGTCAATGTTATACATAAACTGTATATGTGGAAGTATAAGAACAGTGGAAACAAACAAGACACATCAATTGAACAGGAAAAGTCTAATATCATTTAGCATCAACACAAAGCAATTGAGTATAAGGTTAGTTGATGCTTTATCATAACTCACTGATCAATATCGATATATCACATAAAATGATAATTTACTTTATGATTTCTAGAGATGAACAACTATAAAAAGTGATTGATTGGTTGAATATTTAGCTTCATTTTCATGCCATCGAGGGCTAACACCCGATTACCTAACCACTGTTTCCTGGAATTAACCAGTATTTGAGCACACCCCATCTCCGCAAGTAACTGATAACTTTCCCACTTGGATCAGTGGTGAGAGACGATAGATAAAGAGACATAATGTTGTATATCTATCATCCTGGAGACTGTTGCTGGGCGGGATGCAAACAGTATTCTTACATTGAGTAAATGTTAAAAATAAATTTATACACCGTCACGTTCTGTGTCTCCTGTTAAACAGAAAATTGTTACATGAATTATGAAAATAAGAAACTATTCAACACATTTCAGAAATGCTAAACAGAGGCTCAGGTTACAGATGGATTGAGATGTCGGCGCTTTAAATGCCTGTAGTGGTTTCATTAACAGATGATCTGAGGGGGATCAAACCTGTGACTACTTGTTTGGCACACCCAATATCCGTGCAAGTAACTGACAACTTTCACACTTGAATCAGTGATTAAAGATAAATGAACAAGAGACACAATGCTTGAATTTGCATATATTTAAATCATCACAGAGACTGGCCAAGCAGGGATTTGAGCTTGCAACCCCTTGACTGCTTGTTACATAACATAGCAGTTTCATTCAGTAAAAAATGTCCACATACATGCAAGTTTATTACCATAACATTTTGTACAATGGTTTGAACATAGATATCATAACAGGAATTGCTGCTCAGTAATAGCCCTTGAGTTGTCAAACTATACCCATATATTGTGCTGTTTTATTAAAGTACATTGTCGTTTTTTTAGCCAGACCGATGAGCTCAGTCAATAGAGCACGATATTTCTAGCTCAGGGTTGAGAGTTTGATACCTGAGGCTGGCTAACTTACAGTGCTAACAGTCATTCAGATGGGACTTTAAACTGAGGACCTTTATGATGGTGCTATACACTAAGCAAAAGAACCAGGTGAAACATATGATTAGGTTTCTATGATATTTTTCCTGCACTATCCCCCACAAACCTAAAAAGACTAAACTGTTCACTCTTCTGGGCGCATCACCCAAATGGGAAACTGGTGATGATGTAAATTAAGCTTACATACAAACAAACATTGTCATTTATTTCTTTATCTCATATAAGCTTTCTTTAATTTTCAGTGATGAAGTCTGGCAAGTAGTACACCAGGACCAGGCCAATTTATTACAATATGTGTTGCCAGAAGCATGGATTGTGACAGTAAATCAGATATTGGGACCATGTTAGGAAAAAGAATTCGAAAAACATGTTTTTTCAAAAGACTAGGAAATGCACATATTATGAAAAATTAAGAACAATCACTACCAGTTCACCAAGCAGTGTTCTAAAATTTGAATGACAATTCAAAGATTAATGTTGGAAGTAGCCCAGTACAGGAGTAAAAATTTCAAGTTATATAATAATAATGGATGGCGGTGCGACTACTATAGCCAACATTAATACCAGAAAAAATGACTTGAATGTACTCCTAGATAAAACTCTGAAGATATTATGTTGAGTAGCAGGTCACTGGTGATCCAACCTTGATTGACAGTACATTGTTTTACCACTAGGCCTCTAACATTTCAAACTTTTACAAATATTGGTGTTCATCAATTACCTGGTATATATGAAATGTATAAGAGCAACATAACAGTAATTACATTATAAATTACAAATATTATAATTGTTATTTAGTGCATCATTTACAAATATGAAAGTTACCTCTGCACTGAAACTTCATTTATAAAAATTCCAACAGATAATTTTCACCATTTTGACAATTTTAGGCCATTTTATAAAAAGGGGAGGTAACATTTAGCACTGTAACTTTGTAACAAGCATGGTGACCTGTATTTTTTATTTTATTTTTCTGATATAGTTTGTTATAGTGCCTCTTTGTAGAAAGAAAGAAAGAATTCTCCGCATTACAACTATTTTTATTATTGAATTAGTGTAAACATGCATAGTTTGCGGCCATTTTATGAAAAAGGGAGGTAACATTTAGCAATGTAACTTAGTAACAAGTAAGGCAACATGTTTTTTATTTTATTTTCTGATATAGTTTGTTATAGTGCCTCTTTGTAGAAAGAATGAAACAATTCTCTGCATTAGAACTTTTTTATTATTGAATTAGTGTCAATATGCATCGTTTACGGCCATTTTATGAAAAGGGAGGTAACATTTAGCACTGTAACTTAGTAACAAGCATGGGGACATATATTTTTTATTATAATTTTTGATATAGTTTGTTATGGTGCCTCTTTGTAGAAAGAATGAAACAACTCTCCGCGTTAGAACTTTTTTTATTTTTAAATTAGTGTAAAAATACATCGTTAACGGCCAATTCTATAATCGTAGAAATTTATGAAAATCACTGTATGAAATGTGAAACTCACAATAGCATCATGACTTTTCTGTTTTAGATACTTTATCTTTTGTTACATGAGTGACAACAACATTTTGTTGAAATATATCACTTTGTTAATAAATTAAACAAGATTTATATCTTACACCCATTTGCTGTTTTTTCTTCAAAAAAATGTAAAACGGTGTAGTTTAAAAATAGTCATAGCAAAAAAACAAGCATGGTGACCTATATTTTTTTTTAGTGTTTTAAACTTGTCTTACTTCAAAGTACTTGTGTACAAAATTTAAAAAAAATCTCCGCGCTAGAACTTACTCGAAGAAACGTCTTTAATATTTGATCTTATAAAGTTGTATTTGTGACGTGTTTCAGTTTGTATTTGTGTTTTAATTAAGGCTGATTAATTACGCAAGATTGTTACAATCAGAATTGGTTCTTAAGTATTGTAAACTGTTTGTTTGAATTTACTAGTATAATCATAACGGGGGTGACTCGGTATTTTCTGCCATCAGTCAGAATCCGTTGAGGGGCGCCACCATCGCTGTCAGTATAAAAGGCCATAGCAGCCTTAAAAAATGGTGGAGTCTTAGTTTTGCTGTCGATGGAGTAACAACGTTAAGTGACGTATCATATATATTTGGGATTTAACAACTGCGGGACTTTGGGCCGAAATACATTAATTGAAAAGCAACGAATATGCTCAGCGTCTTGTTGACAATAGTAAGCTACTTGTTTAAGCTGCACGGGTCGCATGGTTATCCCCAAGTATAGGTCGGAATCAGGCATCGTGCTCGACTGATGTTCAGCGTCATTGAGTGACAAAGTGTTTTATTTGATTATTGTGCTCGACTGATGCTCAGTGTCATTGAGTAACAAGGTATTGGTTTTATTATAGTTAAAAGTTATACAGATTTAATATCATAATCAATTATTTCACTAGCTGTATTTATTGTAGTAAGTTTGTACAACTACCGCACGGTGCACGCTACATAGCTATCCAAAAGCTATAGGGCCTGTGCTTCACGTATGATCTTGACCACCCGATACGAGTCTCTTATTAAAATATAACATACATTTTTGTGTTGCTATGAAAGCACTGCATTAAATGTGTCAAGATTTTTTCAGCAACTAGGCCAATATTGATTTAAATACCTGCTAATTGTGCTAATCAGCAAGAGTAGATAATTCCCGCAATAAACAATTATTCATGCTGCTTCCGGTTCCGTTCTTCCAAATTGGAACCTGGATAATCCGACCCCACTCCTAAATGGCCATGAAGAATCCGGCCTCTTGAGAATCTGGCCTCATTTAACATGGTCAGTCATGGCCGCACTTTTTATTTTAATTGCAATATCAAGGTTAAATATCATAAATAATATATACATGATACATGTATATATGCATAATATATATGATTACATGCAGTTATTAATGATAGAATATAATTATTAAAATATCTTATGAAATAAACATAAACACGGTAAATTTGATAACCTATGTCTCAAATTGTATAAAAGATATATATAAATATGTAAGTTCTGCTAATTATAATCGTTATATTTATTATCATAAAATGCTAAAGTGGTAACTTTTCTCTGGTCTAGTTTTAACCCTTTACTTATTATAGACGCCTTTTGACACCTCTAATATAGAAGGCTTTTGAATTATTGGGTTAATTATGTTTATATTAACTGACAGAGTGCTCGTTACGAACAATCTGAACTATTCCTGCACTGTTTTCAAAGGTCTGTTATTGGTGCGGGAAAATGCGTATCTATAGAGTAAAGGGTTAACAGATTAATTTGCGAATGGGTGGAGCATGCTTCTAGATAGATTACGGTTTCCATCTGTGTTAATAATTGAGATTTAAACAGCCATAGAACAATGCCTACATGGCAGTGTATAATAAAATACACAAACATTGTTTCTGACTGAACCTGAGTGACAATTTTTCATTTGTTTCTGTCACTGAATTGCCAAATTGAGCTCGTTCAGGTTTGCATTTTAAATTAAATTTTAATTGCAGTTGTTTTTTTCTCTGTGAATTGAATCAATATACAAGCAATTATATTCCGGGAAAACAAAATTTAGATTATTATTTTGACACTAAAAACCAACGCAAAAGATTGGTATTTGTGTGCTTGCTAGCAGCAAGATTTCTTGGAAAACAAAAAACGAAAATAGATTTTTAGAAACGTAAAAATAAATAAAATGCTCCACCTGCTTGAGGTATATATGTCATTTTTATATGTTCATTTATGCTATGATCAATTAAATGGATCAATAGAAATAACATAGATATTATCTTCTTTTAGAGTTGTGTCTTTCTGAAATAAGTTCAAAGTGATGATTGTTCACGATTTTACATTTTCTATTTCATATATAATGTAATATAATATTTCATCTTAGAAAGAGTCCGTATGATGATGTAAAGGTTATGTATTTACTTACTCTCTATTTTTAGAATGGCGATTTCGTTTCAAGTTTACCTTTCCAATAACAATATTGATTAATTCATTTTTTAGTGATTTAACTATTAAAGCGTTTGTATTTTATTTATAAATGATAATGCAATGTTTTTTATCCATTTTAAAAACATGTTTAACTAAATTTATTAAATTCAGACAAAGGTTCAAAGAATTTTTAAAGAAATAATAAAGGTGTCATTCGATGTTTCTGCCGTGTGTGTTGAACTGGTCTTAGCCTACCAGTCTCTGTGATTAAACCGCTGCTATAACAGAAAGTTTACTATTTTAATAATAAAAGTATTGAGATATCTAAATGTTAGTTTGTTTTCTCATGGAGTGATAAAATATAGATAACGAAGCAACTTACTTAAACTTGTTTCCTAATTGATTCCATGGTGTGATGAATATATGGATAAAACCAAGTAAATAAAATTGGAATAAAGAACCTCCAACCTACGTTAAAAATGGAAATGTCTCTCATTAATATTTATCAGATAAATTGGTAGTTTTGTGGGAGAAATATCTAGAAGAGTCAATAATGAAAGTGGATTATTTCCACCAACAGCCGTATAGTATATAAGACAGTGTAAGGAAATAAACAATCAAGGTACCTTCCGTCTGAAAAGCTGGTAGTTGATATTACAACAATTTATGTATTTCAAATACCATAAGAGGTTGTAAAGTGAAAGGGTACTCACCACATTTCATTTGTTCCAATAAAGGTTTATTTAAACTTATTATTTTCTCATTTCGATTGTGAAACAAGTTCTTACAAACCATACACGAAGTCTTCCAGGGTAGAATGAGTCATGTTTTTCTCAAGGAAACTATAAACAGCTGTGGCAGAGGATCGAACCCGTGATTCACCGGTTTTCCATATGGGCGATACCCCTAGAAGAGTGTTGGGTGATGCCCCTAGAAGTGTGTTAGTATTTTTAAATTCATCGGGGAAGTGCAGTAAGATTAAATAATTAGACAAATCATGCCATCTGTAACTCTTCTGACTATGAATGTTTTATTGAATTGAATTGAATTGAAATGTTGAATATTAATAAACTTGATTAATAAAGTGGTTTGCAACCGATTGACATCCAACCATAAATTGGCATAATACAGGCTGTCGATCAAATAAGTTGATAATCCAATCAGTCATCTATATTGTTTCCATAATTATCATTTTCCTTAGACAAGCTTACAGTTTCTAAGTAAACACTACAGTGTAATAGCTTTTACCAACAACACCATGTGGCCTGTGAGCGAAGCGATACTCTTTCTCGCGAAAGGTCAAGTAACTTTTTGCTGATAATATTCTGTCATTAATATCTGCATGCTTTTCAAATTATATGTAATTTTGTCATGATAGATAACAATACAATTATAATGGGATGGATATTCTTGGGTCCGGAATCTTCGTGGCCGTTTTATTTTGAATCCGGATAATCCAACACCCAGAAACAGTTCGGGCACCTGTCGGATGACGTCATTCCGGTCCTCCCAACATAACGATTAAAACGATAGTTTGTTATTTCAAAATATCTTCACAATGGGAGTTATCATACACGAGTAGTAAGTGTTATAACAAAAAAAAGAAGATTGTTTAGTTATTGTCATCCCTCTAAAACTTAACAGTTTGTAGATCGATCATATTTTAATGGGATTTCTTCATTCCCGGAGAGTGGCATGTGTCGATCGATTCAATGAATCACATTTTTTTGTTTCAAGAATGTTCCGATATTCGCCCTCAGCTAGGTCTTTGTATAATGATCTTGTTTTTTTTTCTTAAGCTGTTGGCTTTTTTATTTCAACATCGGCAGTATCAACCAGTTATCTTGAATATGGTCTTGAACAAATGTCTTGGTCTAGGGGCGGTGTAGCAAATTACTGTCGCCACCGTTTCTGTTCGACCAGAAAGATAAATTCAAGTAAATAATATTATATAATAACATTAAATGCGTTACGGGATTTAATACAACATCAATTAGTTACAACATCAATAGTTGAGAAAAATATTGATAATAGTTGTAGGAAAGGTAAAGATGTTTGTATATTATACACTAAAAATATACCAAAAAATAATTTTATATGCTTGTTGCGTTTTCATATTGTGACAAGCATATAAAATTATTTTTGGGTGGCATGATTTACCCCATGCTACCACATACTAACAAAATTACCTCATACTAGTATATTTATTTTCAATTTCGATTACTTCGGGTAAATATTAACAATTACTGTATCTCTATATTAATTTTATCAAAGATATATATAAATTTGTGTTTTTCCAGCTGTGCAGTTGTTGAAAGAATTTTTACCCACTCAGGCTAAAGATTGCAGTTTAATCAAATGCTTAACACGATGGCCTCCAAAGAACAAATTCTTTTCATGCATACAACAAAATGCACTGTGTTGCAGTTGGTTATTGGAAATAATACTTGTTTTATTTTACTTTCAGTCGTGTTGTTCTCAACATGGAATGTGATGAGGTATGTACATTTATGTTCCTTTTACCCACATTGGCTTATGGTTGTTTAGAGCCAATTTTAATGAATTTGGGATCTATAATATAATTTATATATACCAGTATATAAATTGGGAATGGCAAGGGGATTATGTGGTTTTCTTTCTTGAGGTTGGGGGCGATTTCTTTGGTGTTTTTTAGTGTGTTTATTTCTTATAGAATATTTTTAGGCGACTTTAAAGATAAATCATTTTTGCTTTAAAAAATAGACCATGGTCTGACAAAGTTTGCTATATACTAATAGTAGTAGCCTACTAGTGAAAAAATCTGGTAGCCCAGCAATAACTTTCATTCCCGGTAATATCATGTGGAATGACTTAGTTGCGACAAAGTATAATCTTGGAAAATACTATATAGATCAGTGCCCTAGATAAGAAGTGAAGAATATGGTGAAAACGCTTCGGAATTGTATTTGGTCAGGATAAGTAAGATTTAAGAAACTGACCTTTTTATTTCTTTGATTTTAAGCATTGAATTAAAAATGTTGGAAAGGGAGGACGAGTAGCTTTGATATGAAATTTCAAGTCCTGATTTATACTTTTCAGTACCAAGTTGCCCAACTGTACTCAGTCGCTGAGGCAAGTAAAGAAAACACTGGTGGCGGTGAAGGAATAGAGGTTATTACGAATGAGCCTTTTGACTTAGACTGTAAAGGCGGTGGCTGTACCCCAGAAGATGACCTGGTTGCCAATGGAAAGAAATATACGAAGGGACAATACACTCACAAGATTTACCATTTACAAAGGTAAACTTCTATGCAGTGTCACACTGTATTGGTTATGGAATTGTTAAAGTCTTGATGTTTTTATTGCACAAGGTTGATTTTCGAAAATTTGAACTGGTTTCAGATTTTCTGTTATAAATTTCTTACTATTCCAGTGTTTTCTCCAGAGCGCGTTTCTTGCATTTTTTGATGCAATTAAATCTCATTTGATGCAAATATGTTTGTTCAGTCTATCCACCATGACACAACCTTTAACATACAGAAATTCAAATTACGCATATTTATTTTGGCAAGTTGGTTTCAGAGTATTTTTCAATGTAAGCTGTTTTGACAGATCACGTGGTATGATTCAGGGAAACCCCAGTCATGTGGTTCTACTAAGTTACGTAAACGCTTTAATTTGTTATAAATGCTATTTTGATGCATTATGACCACATACATAATTTTCCGCAATACAGTAGTTTGAAGAAAACATCTTTGAAAATAAACGTATGTTGCGACAATAGTATTGATAATTACCCTGTTTTAGGTTGTTTGTATGAAAAGATGAGATGTGGAAATCTTGAAACTTTAAAAAAAAATTGTACGGATAATACTCTTATCTGAAATTTTTTTATTGTGTTGTCTATAAGGTATCAAGACGCGCATGCCCTACATTTTTATAACAGTTTAAACATCGACCAGTCTGTGATTTTATCAACTATTTTTTATTTTAAACAAAGTAGGAAATGGTTTTGTATACGCAATTAAACCATTTTAACTGTGTTTTCATTTTTTCATTCTTTGATGTTTTCTTACAAGATATTGAAACAAACATTTTTCTGAAATCTTTGTTTTATTAACTTGCGAATGTCCTTGATATACTGACAGCGTGAGCCCTGCAAACTATACAGGGCACTGACAGTAGTTGCGATCTGCAGTTTTCAGTTTCCTCGTTTCATTTTCAAAATAGTAGAGCTCTTGATTCTGAACAAATATTCTGCCTCTTAATTGCTAAGATTTAATGAGGTAAGTAAACTACTAGTTTAACTACAATTTTAGCACTCCTGCAGGATGTATGATGTGTAAATGTTTCCTAACTCTGACCAATGTCCACTCGTAAATACGATAGGACAAGTGGATTTTTTTATTCCCTACTATACCCTTAGAAATAAGTCGCTAGAATCTGCAGGCGGAGACCAAATGGAAGCATCAGTACAACACCATGAAACTGAGAGAATGCCCTGCTTGAATATGTGGTTTTCCCCCTTACAGCAATAATGATGTCTTATTCTACGCTGGTCTGTTTTACCAGATTTTTTTGTAAAGATTCTTAATCGCGAATACCAATGACATTGCGTAAAACAGTACACTGTTAACTTGCAATACCAATTCAATGATGTTTATGATGGCAAAGATTTGGCCATTGTAAGAATAATTTATGATATAGTCCATTAAGGCATTTAAATCAAATTACTTTAAACCTTTTATTTCATAAATTTCAATGACACTTGGATTCTCTTTACTCTTGTCACTTGACAAATAACAGTGTTGAGGTAAACAAATGATAGTGCATATGTTCCACTACATCCGGTCCATGCTTAGGGCAAACATTTTGGTAGGAAATTACAGCTAGAATTAACAAAGGATAATATTCCAAAATTGTATCTGTTTTCTTTTTGTTACTTTGGATTGGGAAAAGGAAATGAATGAACAAAATTGCTTTTTTTGTGAAATAGTGTCCTGGGACGCTATGGAGTTTAAAATATGGGTCCTTGGTCGAAAACGTGCATCAGAAACGCAGGAAACCTGCATACGAGAAACCCTCTCTATCGTTATCAGACAGAACCATTTAAAAAAATGAACAAAGAAAAGATTCAACATCATTTTCAGGGCTTTTTTATTATATTAAACAGAAGCTGAAATTCAGCTATAAATGTACATGATGTTATTGACCAATTACACGCATTACACATTGATTGTTTATTTTGTTTTATTTTGATTGATATACTTTAAAGTTACCTTTGAAACTCTACGTAAACATAAAGTTGTGTTTCCTATGACATTCTCATATTTGCTAAATACACAGATATACAACGTGCATAATACGTGCGGTAGTAGATCATCCGTATAGATTTCAGATATTGGCTATAGGTACCCTTTCTATTTCCTCTTAGAACATATCAATGTATTGACAGTAAACAATAAATAAGTGCATTCCATATTTGTTTTGAATGATTACAGCCAACCTTTTCAAACAAGCACTATTTGCTTTTGTAATTCCAACAAGTTTTATTGACATTTGAATAGGACTTCAATACATGTAGTTAGTTGAGATATTCTGATATCTAATATTGATATGATTTTGGTATCAAATCATAACAAATTTGCTACATACAGAACATCAATTAAATTACACGCAGCTGCATTCTGAACGAAATACTGAAGAAAGGCATGTAAGGTTCATTTCAACTATGTATTAATATACCCATAAATAACAAAATATACAGTAAATCTTTATGTGTATGTTGGCATTAAACAAACATTTTACGTTAATTTGTATAATATCCTATAATAAGCTAAAATGATAAAAGAATATAACATATTTTGAAAAATTCCCTCCGTAATGTTTAACAAGTTGACATTTGACCTAATGACCTTAATGAATGATACATATAATTTTAAGCAAATACAAAGATACCTTTAAAATGAATCAGTTCTGCTGGTCACTTCTGTTAATTAGCCACTTATCTTCAGCAGCCATATTTGCTACACCCCATGGTTATGCTTTCAGTACATATTCACCTGTAGTAAGCAACATCCTGTCTTAAAAGGCCACTTCGCTCCTTCCCTTGACTGGCTGCTTAAGACAGGTTTGACTGTGTAACAGTTCCAGCTTAACATAATGTGCATGATACTATTTGGTGACCTTTGGCCTTTTAAGTCCATCAAACTAGATGAATACCTGGTATTTGCATCATAACAACAGAAAATGTTGTGCTTAGGTATTTCACGAATAATATCACATATTTATCAATGCAGTGAATAGCTCTCGTTTTCTAGGGGCATCTGCAATTTGTTTAGTTAAATTACGATGGTTAGTAAAGTAGTTTTAAAACAAAATCTTACCTAAAGATTGACCTATAAAATGTACTGGAAAATAATGTCATGGATACAAAAATCACATGGGTTTGCTGCCCCTGCTGAATGTGTGGTAAAGGATTGGAACCAGATTGGATGGTCATGGGTTTGATCCTCTGCCACAGTCATGTGTAGTGTCCTTATTGAGACTAAGTGTAGTTATGCCCAGGAAACGTTTGTGCATGATTTGTCCAATTTGTAAAAACCTTGTTTCACAACTGATGTAATATAAGTAAATTTAAAAAAAAAGCAAATAAAAAGAATCTAGTACAACACTATACAGCGATCAATTTTAATTGAAAGTAATCTTTAGTCAGCTGTATTAAGGTTTTAAAGAGCTCATTTTATTAGCTCCTCTCTTTGGTAAAAAACGAAGAGCTTTTGTCATGACCTTGGTGTCGTTCCTGTCTTCGTCCGCCAGTTAAAGTTTTATGTTTAGCTCTGCTTTTTCTCTGACTCTAGCTTAGTTTATACTAATTTATTTTAACTCAATTGTGATGAAAGCTCAGAGCTTAAATGAACCATTCTCAAGTCTACTTCCGTACTAGAACAAGTACTGAGTGTTGTTTTATTAGAGGCATCGGGTCAAGCTGGTGATCAAACCCGCAATCTCTGACGTGAGCAGCCGACACTCTACCCATAACACTATCACCCCCTCTCTGTTTCTGAACAAACTTCTCTTGTTATTATGACTAAACTTCATAAACACATTCAGATTATGTTATAGAAACAATATATATAGCCAACTTACCTAAATTTTCATACTTTGGGCTCTAAACCCTTAAGGTTTAAGTTTTTTGTTTAGTATGTGTTTATTTTTTGTTTTATAAATTTATTTTTTTCAGTTATTCTATTGATTCTGTAGTCAAAAAAAAGTTATATCGCTAACCTTGGTCTATTTATGGAATTGCAACATATTTTGTGACATTAAATGAGTCACATGATTTCATTTTGATTTTATTTTGATCCATTATACAGGTTTACATGTAGTAAAAATTGTTTCATCTTTGAAGGTGTCCGAATGACGATGTGATGGTCATCTAGCAATTTTAAGTGCTGTCTGTTGAGAATGGGGGTTTCGTTTCAAGTTTACCACTCCCGTTTAAATAGCAATTTTGTCATATTTTGGTACATTTGACATAAATTAAGCCTTTCAGATTTTATTTATTAATGATAATGAGATGTATTTTAACCATTTTAAAAATACGTTTTTTTATAAGGCCATAATTAATTAATTGCTAGATTATCATCCCCTCCCCATTTTTAAGAAAAATTTGGATGATAATCTAGCAATTTATTTATAATGGCCTAAGACAGTTTTAGCGTTTTTTTCCTGTTAGACTCCCTTTAATGGACTTTAATAAAGACGAGTGTCTGCACCCTCTTGCTGGACTAACACTAACCCAAGTTTGCTTGTTCCTGGTTCACTGTTAAAGTGAAATTGTACTATATGGACTGACTAGGAAGTTATTTGCCAAAATTTGTCACCATGATTGTAAGCATATTAATAGCATGTTGCATTGTATAAAGTTCAGTTGCATAACGACACCTTTCATGGGCATTCAAGAAAGTACATACATTTAAATGAAAGGTTCTGAAGTTTAAATGTTGGAAGGAAGTACTGGTATCAGGATTATTCAAGATTTATTCATTTGGCAAATTCCCAATATATCATACCTATATTGTCATGTGCATATATACTTAAACGCAAAAGAAAGTGTGCACATTTATACTTTTGATTTTCTGAAAATCCAATGATGGAATACTATTATTTGTGTTATCAATTTTTAGCTTATTCAATTACCTTTCTTACCAATATATTTATTTTATTGTTTTGAATTTGGATAAAACATACGATGAGTCTACATGGATTAGGGGTCAAAACAAAATACACACAAATAGCCAAAGGGATGTTTTCTTGCTTGGAGTCACCTCTGCCCAGCATCATTAAGGCATCAATACGCTGACATTCTGATAGCTGTGGCATATTCGCTGTGATAAATTTTAAAAATCTACAGTGATATTCGCACTTTACATGTGTGAAAGAGTGTAGAGAAAACAAGTTTGGCAACTTGTACTTATGTATACATGTTCCGTGTGGAAATCCTGCAAAATTGCAATTAGGGCTATGACTTAATAACTAGCCATAGTTTGACTGATTTTTCATTGTGGCTATAAACAGTAATGACTGATATTCTTATGTTTCAAATTTGACAACTTTATACTTTGTAGAATTAGAATAATCAAAAAATAAAAAGTGCACACTTTCTTTTGCGTTTGAGTTCATATCTATTCAAACATGCCACAATTATATATATTGAAAAGGATTTCCTAATTTGGCATATGTGCCTAGGTTAGACTTAAATAGACTCCCCGTCAAAATTTCAAAGTATCTTGTGATGTACAGAATGAATCTAATCATTTCATTTTGAATTAAATTTGATCTGTCATACTGCAGTGTTATTGTTGCTTCCCTTAAAAAGTAAATCGCTGCTTCGTCCGTCAGTCCGTCCATCCCCAAATTCTTGTCAAAGCTATTTTTCTACAACCATTGTTTGGAATTTTGATAAAACTAGTTGCTAGGATACATCTCTGTCAAGTGGGGATGGGCATAATTAATGCCTTCATGTTGTAGTTGGATGATTCTGGCCCTTGGATTTCATCCATTACCAAATCCTTGTTTGTGCTATTTATAAACTTTAACTTATAGTTGGAAACTTGTAAGGATGCATCACTGCCAAGGGGGGATGTGCATATTGTATAAATTTGTATTTTGGTTCAATGATTTTTCACAAAGTTTATGGCCCTTTTTGTACATTACCATATCCATTTTTTGCCTATTTATGTTTGTCTGTGCCTTTTTCCCTACAACCTTTGGTTGGAATTTAATGACACTTGCTTGGATGTATCATTACCAAGTGGAGAAGCTCATATTGTCTTTGTATTTGGAATTGGTGATTTTTCATAGAGTTATGGCCCTTTAATTTCATCAATTGCTGTATCCTTGTCAGTTCTCTACAATCTCTGGTTGGAATTTTATGCAACATGCTAGGATGCATTACCACCATGTGGAGATGCACGTAATTGGTCTTTGTGTTTCAGTACAAAGCATTTATTATGATTATTTATTATTTTAGTTATGACCCTTTGATTCTATTATCAAATCCTTGTCCTAGCTATGTCGCTAAATCCTGTTGTTGGGAGTTTCCAGGATGCATCACTACCAAGTGGAGAATTGCATGTTTTCCTCATGTTTTGTTTCAATGATTTTTACGGCCCTTTGACTTTGTCCATTACCACAAATCCTTAATTTGATCTTCAGTAGTAGAGAATGGATTCCAGTGTGAATTGGAACATGAATAGAGGTCAATGCATGGAATGACAAAGTGAAGAACCAAATTTTTTTTCAAAAAATGATCTTCCCTTCACATCCGCTTTCCTTTTACAAACAATGCAGCTACTACAGTCAAGCACTTATTCAAGAAGCATCCATCGGTTCTGTTTTGGGGGGAATGGGGGCGGGTCCCTTCAATACAGGAAAATAGCGAGGAATTGTAATAATGAAAATGGAGGGGATTTTTTTTTTAAAAAAAAATGCAAATCATAAGCATGTTTGTTCAAATCAGTTAACCAGTCAACATCCATGTTTTTTCATTGTGTCAAACTGCCATTGTTTGAAACTCTAAAGCACCACTAAAAAAAACTTTTTTTAGAGGAATTTTAAAATAAATCGTCCCTAAAAAAGTAAAAAAATAAACACATAATGTAGAATTTATTTCATTTCAGAAAAAGTTGGAGTCTGAATGACAGAGTGAAGGTTGTCAGTCAGTATTTGCCTGCTATCTATTTATAGACTGGGGATTTCATTTCATTTTCACCACTTCGATTGAAATGTTGTGTATGTTATGGTTATGTTTTAGAGGATTTAAAACACCAAATCATTCATATTTGATTTATTAGCTGTGTATCCATGTTGAGACGGTTAACCCCATCTTTAACCATGTCGTTTATATATGAACAAACAAATTTATTTCTTTCATTTTCAGTAAAGTGCCAGGTTTTATAAGAGCCCTAGCTCCAAAAGGATCGTTAGAAATTCATGAAAAGGCGTGGAATGCTTATCCATATTGTAGGACCATTGTAACGGTATGTTTTTATTGCATCGTAGGTTAGGCCATTATAAAAATTAATTGCTAGATTCTCATCCAAATTTTTCTTAAAAAGGAGGAGTGGGGTGGTGGAGAGAATTTCAATAATCTAGCAATTAATTTATTATTGCCTTATAGTTTCAAACTGAGTTTATGGTGGTGGTGAGGTAGTTGTCTAAATTCATCTCGGAATGGTTGATTTTCTAGTGCCTATTTTTTTTCAGCACAATTCTTGAGATATTATTATCCGGGTCCTATTGAAGGTGGAGGCATTATGGATTTAGTTTTGTCCATCTTGGGTAATAATTATAATGGTTCCCAAGATTTAACTAACAGTTGGCACACAATGGTTATCACCACAGTATAACATGTCCAACCTAGAAATGTCTGTGTTTAATACCATAGTTACATGTTTTCGCCCTGAACTTGATGAAAATTTACATTTTTTTGGTCAGTCCAGCTGTTCCTTAAATAAATCAATAGAAATACCCATATTTTTATGCTTCAACAGTGTTGTAGAAAATTAAATTGAAAATATGATGTGTACCTATTTTAATAGATTGATTGATTGAATATTTAGTGTTGTTTTTATGCCATCAAGGGCTAACAGATGGTCATTTAACCTAACCACTGTTTCCTGGGATCCTGGAATGTTAAACAATACTTGAGAACACCCCATAACCGCAAGTAACTGATAACTTCCCAACTTGAATCAGCGGTGAGAGATGAACTCATGACCCCTGAATTGATAGTCAGATGCGCTACTGACTGAATTAATTGGGCCCCGCTCTATTTCAATAGTTTTATGTCATACTGTATTTAACTTCTATAAATAAGACCATAATAAATTAATTGCCAGATTGTCATCCCCGCCTGCCCCCTAATTTTCATGCCGCCCCAACCCTTTTTATTTTCATTTATAAAAAAAATCAAAAATTTTAAAAATGAAATAAAAAAATCAAAAATAAAATCCTCCCGCCCTCCCTGTTTTTAAGAAAATTTGGATGATACTCTAGCAATTGATTTATAAAAACATAAAGATATTATTTTAAGTGTATGTTCAATTAATTACAAAGTTAAATAACGAAAAATATCTAGGCATTCATGATTTTAAATTGATTCTTGTAAAACTGCATGTGATTTCACTGATGTGGATTGAATAACAAACAAATAATTACACTCATAAACATTTCATAGTATTATGAGTACAACTCTACCTGACTTAAGCGGCCAGTTAAGGGAAGGAGCAAAAGTGGCCTATTAAAGACAGGTGGTTGCTTAATACAGGTTAATTTGCTCTGAAAACATAGACATGGGAAATAACAAATGTGGCTGCTTAAGACAAGTGACTGCTTAATAGAGGTGGTCACTTACACAGATTTGACTGTATAATATAAACTTGTTAAAAGGGAGTTTATAGGCATTTAACTCTCAATTTGGTGTCATAAATTCAAAGATAGACATAAAAATTACATATTTATGAATGTGAGGTATATAATCATATATTGCTTTATTAAATGCATCGGTTTTCAGAAGATTTTCTATTTTGAATGAGCTGCCTATTAAGGTATTCAAATCGACCATTGTTAGCTGCCATGGTGTAAATAATTGTGTACCAATGCATAGTTAACGACTGATGTAATCACTAACACTCAATGATCAAAAATGTTTAAAGAATAATAACTGCTGTATAAAGGTAAAGTCGCCAATGAATCATGGAGAAAATGTCAACAACTGAGCGTAACAAGGTCAGATCACTAACATACATTGAGAGTTTTCAATTGTGAGCACACATTACATAAAACCATTGCAGGGCTTGTCTGCTCGCCATGACGAGTAAGATTTAAGAAACTAATCTAAATAATAATAAATTAATTCTTTGATTTTAAGCATACAATATTAATGTTGGCAAGGGCGGACACACATAGCTTTTATAGGAAATTTCAGCCCCTGCCATTTAAGTCCTTTTATTATGATGTATTTCAGCCTTGCTACATTTTGATTTAAAAAAAACACTAAAGAAATACTAACTTGTTAAAACTTAGTTTGTTCTTTATTTCCATTCAATTATTAATACCCAACTTCCACACAGATTCTACACCTAATAGATAACAAGTCCATTCTTCTATTATTGTTTGTGACAATTACCTGTTCATACTGCTTTGTAGTAAATTTTTATTTCAACTGCCAGGTGCGTGCACAGGTAATTTCCGAAACTTGAAGCTGTATTTGGAGATGTATGTAAACTATTGTCAATATTTTTATAAGTGTTAATATAATAACTGTTAGGTTAATTGAATTGGTATACCAGCACTAGTTGTACATTACATATAGAGAAAGACTCCATTTGCAGAAAATTTGCCAATAAATGATTGTATAATCATTTTAAAAAAGTCAGTTAATAGTTGTGGGCTAAAAAAGTATAAGTTAGTGAGGCATGAGCCTGCTGTCTGTTCATATGGTGTTTGTCTGTGAATTTAAAGAGCAAACTTTCCTTGCTAGTAAAAAAATTTTTTTAATGGTAGAACAAACTGAAACACATTGGGTTTGTACAGTTATTGTACAACTAACTGGTATTTGATACTAGTAACAAAATATATTAAAAAAACAACCCACTTAATAAATTTACTAAAGCACCTGGAAAGTTTGCTTCTTATTTTACAAATTTGAAAATATTATATCTGAAACTTTGTACATACTACACCATAATATGTATTTTTTTACATCTGATTTTTAGCTCTACTGGCCAAAGGCCAGAAGGGCTTATGCGATGGCGCGTTGTCTGTCATCTGTCGTCTGACGTCTGTCGTCTGTTAGCAGCACTTTCTCTGAAACCACTCGGCCAAATAAACTGAAACTTCACATGGGTGTTTCTATTGCATAGGAGACTATACAGAAGATTTTTTTTTTTTCGATCTGAAATTCAAGATGGCCGCCATTACTAAATATATTCCAAAACTTAAAAAATTTCTTCTCATGAACGGCCAAACATATTTTCAAAATGTTTATGTAATAATGATGACTAACTATAGTTTTGTTAGATTTGTTCAAATGGTGTCCCTAGAGTTAAAAAATGACCCCGCCCTGATGTTTCTATTGCATAGTAGAATTTCAAAAAGTGCTATGATCACTATGAGTCAGTAGAGCCTCCTCAGGCCCTCTTGGGCCTCTTGTTTTAAACTGTTTCAATGAAATAATAAATAACAAAAAAAAAAAGTACAAGATGCTTAATTATTGTAGAAATGAATGATCAGTAATAGTTATATGCTCAAATTAATTTCAGAACCCTGGCTATATGAAAGATGCGTTTTACATAAAAATTGAGACGATGCACTACCCCGACCGGGGAACCACAGAAAATGTAAGTTTTTAAAAATAATGATTACTCATGAATAAATTTTTCAATTTTTAACTAACTCAAGTAAAGACAGGACAGTGAGCCGCACCAGCCACTAGTTTCCTTAGTTTCTTTAACCGAGCAATTCCCCCCTGAGAAGTTTTTTCCTCTGTCATTTTCAGTAAAATTGTGGAAAATATGATGAGAATTTTTTTTTTTTTCGTTTTTAATTTGTAAAAGTCTGCCGGGCCCGATTAGCTCAGTCGGTTACGCGTCTGACTATCAATCCAGGGGTCGTGAGTTCGATTCCCCCGCCCGGCAACAGTCTCCGTGATGATTGATATACGACATTGTGTCTCATTATCATTCATCTCTCACCACTGATTCAAGTGGGAAAGTTATCAGTTACTTGCGAAGATGGGGTGTGCTTGAGTACTGGTAAATCCCAGGAAACAGTGGTTAGGTTAACTGATCGTCTGTTAGCCCTCGATGGCATAAAAATGACGCTAAATATGCAATCAATCAATTGTAAAAGTCTTGATTCAGAATCAAAATGGTACATGGTTAGCATTTTTGATATCTTTACTTGGGCTACACTATTATTAATTCTTTATTTTCCAGTTTGTTAAAGCTTGTTAAGTTTGTTAAAATTCCCAATTATCCCTCAATCTTGCTGTTTTTTTCCCAATCATAAAGGCTAGGGCCTCTTTCCAATTTCCAGAAGAAAGGCTCTGTAAAGACATATACACAAAACGAAATTGCGTTATAAGCGAACCACAATTTAGCAATAATTACCTAGAAAAAAATCGATGTCAGTTATTCACACTTATCGTGCTGTCCGACTCCAAGTGAATGGTATTGTTTGCATTGTAATATGATACAACGCGTATTTGATTACCACAGATACACTTAGATATGTATATAATTAATACAAAAAAAGAAAAGAAAGAATAACAATTTCATGTTTTGATAAAACTAAAATTGTCAGCCATTTCCGTTTAACCCGGAAGGAGAAAAAACAGTCTATTTAAAAAATCGCGAATCAATTTTAACTCAACGCTATTAGCGTTAAAATATATAATATATATCTTAAGTTTTTACAACAATAAAATAATAAAATAAGTTTGTGTTTACGATCATCCGATAAGATACCCACAATATATTAATACCTGTCATCGGCTTCGCTGCTTGATCACGTGATCACTCGATAATAACAAAGTTTGCATATGGCTTCCGTGTTTGGCGCATAACAGCATTTATTGAAGCACTCGGGATTATTACAAACTGTTAATAGTCATTGCTGGCATGAATCAATCGCTTAAACTATCCTTTAAACCACCATGAGGTAATGGTTATGATAGTTTGTTATAAACAAGGCTAATTGGCAAGTAGATGATGAGCGATTATCAAATCAAAACATGACGACGATCTATTGTTTGGTTGTCATTTGATCATTGGCACAGTTTTTCAATTTTTATATCATGATCCCGCCCCCCCCCCCCCCCCCCCCCCCCTGGCTGAAAAAATGGGAGCCAAGAATCACCTGAATTTTCACATTGGTGAACATAAAGTCACTGACACCTTGTATTATTTCCTTGTGATATAAATGCTGATCTGATTTAACACAATGCTAAACTTGCTATGCTGGACATTTTATGATGAATTATGTTACCACTGTAGCTTATTTTGTTTACCTTTGATGTCCATTACAGATACACGATTTAAACAAAGAGGCTCTAGAAAAAAGAAATGTTACCGTTATAGATATAGCTAATGATCCAATTAGTTCAAAGGTAAGGCACACTGCAAATCTTTCCCAATATCAAGAGAATGACTGGTAAAGAATTTGAAAAACAATTTTTGAACAGTGTAATGAGATTTGGACTTAGATTTGGTTATAATAATCACCATCAAATTTTCATATTTTACTAATTTCTATATGTGTCTCAGTTATGTCAATGGTTGGTGAAATGTAATATATGAATTCACCTTATGTGATATATTCAGCGCAATTTCATGTCGTTACGAACATAGGGATATAAACGGCAATTTGATTTTCAACACATGACAGACTACATATGGTTTATTAAGTTTTATTTTTATAATATGGACTCGCTAATCCTGCAAGTAAAGTAAGTATTTTGACGGAGTTTGGATCAAATCCATGAACTCGGCGGTAAGATATTAATGGTCATTAGCCGAACCCCTAGACCTTTCAGCCATGGGGGACCCTAATTTAATACTGACACCATGACTAATATATATATATTTTTAGCTCATCTGAGCCAAAGGCTCACAGGTGAGCTTTTGTGATCGCCTAGTGTCCGTCGTCTGTCGTCCGTCGTTAACTTTTAGCTTCTAACATCTCTGAAACAACTGGGCCAATTTTGATATAACTTTACAGAAATGTTCCTTGGGTGACCCTCTACCAAGCCATCTTGATTCATCAAAAAACATGACCGCCAGGGGGTGGGGCAAGTTTAATAAGTAAAAACTTAAAAAAATCTTCTTGTCAGAAACTACTGGCTCAATTTTAAATAATTTTACAGAAATGTTCCTTGAGTGACCCTCTACCAAGTTTGTTCAAGCCATCTTGATTCTTCAAAAATCATGGCTGCCAGGGGGTGGGGCAAGTTTAATTAGTAAAAACTTAAAAAATCTTCTTGTCAGAAACTACTGGCTCAATTTTAAAATAATATCACAGAAATTACCCTTCGGTGACCTCTACCAAGTTTGTTCAAGCCATCTTGATTTGTCAAAAACATGGTCGCGAGGGGGGGGGGGGGGGGCAGTTTAATTTGTTAAAACTTAAAAAATCTTCTTGTCTGAAACTACTGGCTCGATTTTAAAATAATTTCACAGAAATGTTCCTTGGAGGACCCTTCACCAAGTTTGTTCAAACCGTAGTGATTCGTTAAGAAACATAGCAGCCAGAGGATTGGGTTTGTTTACTATATAAACTATAGTAAAAACTTAAAAAATTGTCTTGTCAGAAACCTACGGATCGATTTTAAAACAATTTCACAGAAATGTTCCTTGGGTGACCCTTAACCAAGTTTGTTAAAGCCGATGTGATTTGTTAAAAAAACATGACTGCCACAGTGAGGTGCTAGTTTACTATATAGGCAGCTATAGTAAAAACTTCAAAAGCCTTTTTGTCAGAATCTACTGACCTGATTTCAATGTAATTTCACTGACATTTACAATGGGTGAACCTCTACCAAGTTTGAATTCTTCTACGCATCTGTTACATCATCAAAACAAATCAAAATTCTAACTACTCGCCCATCTGGTTTTTCTGGAATTTTGAGTGTACATGTATTATATAATCTACTTAAGTTGGGTGACTTAAGGTCAGTCAGGTGAGCAATATAGGGCCATTATGGCCCTCTTGTTTTAATTTCAATCACTAAAGAGTTATCCATTTAATCAACCTGTAATAGGTCGGTGAGGGTCGGGGTGTGCCATCCCTCAGTATTCATACATTTGTAATCTTTAAGGTGTTAGTGACATGGCAGTTTTAATAAATATTTACTTAAACTCCAAAATGTGAACTAAAAACAATTATTTATCCTTATGTTGCAAATATGAAATTTGAATTGCATGCCCTTGGCTTCCAATTATATTGATAAAGTTAGAATGAATCTTGAGTGATGTGCATACAATAAAACAAGAAGACATTGTCAATATACCTCACCATGGAGTATTTTATTTTGATGTTCTTAAACTAGAAAATAAAAACTACTTCACAGCAAAAGGCACTACTAGACCATTAGATTTTGGAGAGAAGCACCAGAAAGAGAGCATTTCGTTATTTTAGCTAATTGTTTCTGCGGCAACAGAACAAATATTTTAAAATGAAAATTCCCTTAAGCAAAGGGCACTACTTGACCACTAGGTTGACATGTGTACAAAGTTTCATGAAACTATCTTGAACAGTTTTAAAGTTTTGAGAATTTAATATTTTTTTCTATTTATTTCCATGGTAACAGAAAATATATTGAAAATGGAAACTCTGACATACCAAAAGGCACTCTAGACTATGAGTTGCCATGTGTACAAAGTTTCCAGATGTTACCATGAATACTTTCTTTTTTTATGAATTTATTTTATTTCATGTAAGACATAATACAATGTCAAAAAATGATCAGGTATCGATTCCAACAATATCGTTTTGAAACTTAACATATCATATGGTAACTGTATATAAGAGAACATTAATACATTGTCTTACAAGTTACATTTTAAGTGTGAATATAAAGAATTTTAGACGTAAAGATGATTTAAAGAAAGTAAAAGAAGAGGAGAAAAGATAAGAAATGGAGTTTTGTAATTAATAATTAATAAATAATCATCTTTCAGGACTATAAAAAGGAATTTGATCCTAAATTGTTCACCTCAACAAAAACAAAGGAACAAAGAGGTCCCCTGGTAGATAAAGATTGGATAGTAAGTAAAGTTTTATCTGCCTCTATAAATTTATCATGTTATTAAATCAATTATTATGCTTTTATCCATAGTATAGAGTTACTATTCTATTTGGTTATACTATTTATGTAACCTAATAAATAGATTTTTTTTCATTTGGTTGACATCGCCAAGGTTACCATCGTTTAACAGCCATCTTGAACTATCTTGGTAATATTTTTTTATGCATGACAGAGTCACCAAAAACAAAACATGTCATCTGTTTTTGTTGAACCTGGCTATGGTGAACTTAACATATTTGTCACAATGGTGGTTTAGTGTATAGGTGAGCTATAACTACCTCATGCTTGGAGGGTTTTTGAAAAACCATGGCACAGATGTTCGCAATAATGAGACGAAATGTAGCGCTCATGATTCAGATCTGTTGCTCAAAGATCAAGGTCACACTAAAAGGTTGAAGGATTGATTTTGTATATCAGCTATGTCATTTGTCTCAGTCTTTATTATGTCAATGCATTCATTTCTGTTGATAAACTGCCTGCCTGATAAACATAGGTTTATCATGTCAATGCAAGTTTATCAGGCACATAATTATGACGTCACTATGTATAACTATACATTTTGACCCAGGGCTCGAATTTAAGCACTCGCCACTCGCAAAATGCGAGCTGTATTTTGAAAATGCAAGTTGAAATTACTTAAGCTGGCATTTTTTTGCGAGTGGATTTAAAGTTGAAAAAATTACTCATTATATTCATTTTATTGATTTTGGAAAATAAACAAGTATTATCCTGGTAAAAATAACGAGTTCTTGTCAATTTTACCAAATTTCTTTTGCTTCTCGCGCCAAATTACCCCTTAGCAGCACGATTGTCAATGCCATGTATTAAATAGTTAATATGAGAAGACTGCGTCCAATTGTTTTGATCTCGAGTTCATTCTGCAAAAATGAAGTAAAGTTAAAACCCGTCAACAACATAATGAGTAGACTGCGTCTAATTTGATTGATCGCGCACTCACTCTATAAAATAAAAGTAAAGTTGAAACCCGTCAAATTTATTGTTTACATATTTTGTCAGCTGTTAAAATGGCTGATAAAATAACATATTTTTCTCCATTGAACCGACGAATGAAAGCGAGTCCCAACAAGAAAAAAGAGAAATAATCCTTCCGTTAATACTGTAATGAAGTGGGAGGACAGCTCAATATCACACTAGGCTATAAACTTGACAATAACAAAATGGTGTGTCAGTTGTAGAAATCACGCGATCGGCAGATCATCCATAATAATTAAACTATATTACTATGATATCACAACATTTACATAATTATGTTAAACAATCGTCCTTGGCTAGATCTAGATCTAATTTTAAAACGCACAGACATTGGCTATATTAATTCTATAAATAGAAATGTGTGTATGTCTCAATCTCAGTCTCTGTACACTTGATATTGTTGAATCTTTGTTTTGTATGCATTTATTGATGGTAGTATAATAAGTAACAAAGACAACTTTATTTTTTAAGTACTGCTTTAAAATTGAAATACCTTAACATATATAATAATTATGATACCAATGTCTAACAAATAAATACAAGCTAATAATGCATATTAAATAACATGCAGGCTTTGAAACAATTAATTTTGGGTTTATTTAGACATTTAGGACAAGTTTCTGCGAAAATTGGTTTGGCTAGTTGGTTTTAAATTTGGCCAGTTGAAATTTTAGGCACTGGCCAAAATTGCCAGTGCACAAAAAAGTTAAATTCTTGCCCTGTGACCTGGACGAAACTACTTCTAACACTACTTAAAATAAATAAAAAACAAACCAGAGATATTGACATGATAAATAGACTATATGTGTCTGTTATTATCAACTTTATAAGATTCGGCACGGAAAAAACAAGGACTCCGCAGAGCCTCAACCTGGTTTTTAACTCTACTGGCCAAAGGCCAGAAGGGTTTATGCAATGGCGCGTTGTCTGTCGTTTATCGTCCGTTAGCAGCACTTTCTCTAAAACTATTAGGCCAATTAAACTGAAACTTCACATGGATGTTTCTATTGCGTGGATGACTGTACAGAAGATTTGAAATTTGATCTGAATTTCAAGATGGCCGCCATTACTAAAAATAGTCTTAAAAATATCTTCTTCTCATGAACGGTCCAACAGATTCTCAAAATGTTTATGTAGTATTGATAACCAACTATAATTTTGTTAGATTTGTTCAAATGGTGTCCCTAGTCATAGGAAATAAGATTTGGCTCAATAAGGAGAATTAACTTTCCATAAGGGGCCAGGATGGGTCAAAAAAGGGTTAAAATAGAAAATTTTCAAAAATCTTCTCAAGAACCGAACAGTCGTATTTGTTCATATTTGATATGGATTATCCCAATGAGTATGGGTTTAAAGTTTGCACAAATCAAGGGTCTTATATTTATAGGGCCCTGTAAGGGGACTTTTTGTTTAATATAGAAATACTATTAGAAAACGAAAAATTCTCTTTTTTATCATTTATTTATGACTTTTTATGACCCCGCCATTTTCAATGTGGGGTGGGGGCGGGGGCATATTATATCACCGCTGTCCATACGTACATCCTGTGCGTATGAAAATGGTTTCCGACTTATATCTTTAGTTTTAATGAACAGATTTAAACTAAATTGGGTATGTGACTTTACATTCAGGTAATACAGGTTCGGTTTGTATTTCGTTCCAGGCTGATGATTTTTGATGGAGTTATGCCCCTTTTTGGACTTAGATTTTTGACAAATGTCAAGAAATTGGTTTCAAGTCGATAACTATGAAGGATTTAATGGATTTGATTCATAATTGGTAGAAAGATGTATGGTGATAAACTACAGCTCAAGTTTGATTTCCATCAAAATCCTTTAATATTAATTAGGTGTTCTGGGCTCTGATTGGCTGATAGTTTCCGACCTCTAAAGATTTTGACATAAATTTATATTTAGCTTTATATCAACAAGACCCAGGTCAAGTTTGATGACAATGGATGGAATTGGCGCATATTAATAAGGTGATCTGGACTGATTGACTGACGGTTTCCGACCTCTAAAATCTTTATTGATGGACCACTTCTGATGAAACTTTATATTAGGCTTGATATCAACAAGACCCAGGTCAAGTTCAACAATGGACGGAATCAGCACTTATTAATTAGGTGATCTAGACTCTGATTGGCTGACGGTTTCTGACCTTTTGCAAACTTGTTGAAATTTGCAATAGCTACCATCTACAATGTAGTTACAAAGCATAGGCATCTGTGTCCCATGGACGCATTTCTAGCTTTATTCAGTTTGAGTTTTGAAGCAACTTCTAGTCATAACAAATATGATTTTGTTCAATACGAAGGATTGACTTTCTAAAAGGGGCCACTTGGGGTCACAAAATGGTTAAAATTGAACATTGTCATAAATCTTATTTTCAACAACCGGTCAGTCATATTTGTTCATATTTGATATAAAGTATCTCTATGATCAAGAGTTTTAAGTTTGTACAAATCAAGGGGCACTGGGATTTATAGAGGCCCTGTTAGGGGTCTTTGAGTTTTACATAGGAATACTATGGGAAAATGAAAAATTCTCATTTTTTTGTCCATTTGGGTAAATATGTTGTTCAATTTGAGATCTAAAGCATTGTCTAGTAACAATAAATTTGATTTTGTTCAATAAAGAGGATTGAATTTCCATAAGGGGCCATGGGGTGGATGGGGCAATAAGGTTTAAATTGGGAATTTTCACAAATTTCCTCTCAATAACTTTTCAGTCAAACTAGTTCATATTTGATATAAGGTATCCTTACATCAGCAAGGATTGAAGATTTTGCATATCAAGGGACTGAGATATATTGGGGCCCTGTAATGTGACTTTTACATAAGAATATCATAGAGAAAACTGAATTTTTTCATTTTGGATAAAAAACACACTTCTTTTTAAAACTTGAATCATTTCTGCTCATAACAAATCGCTAAGAGTGGGTGATTGAAATTCTGACAAATTATGGGGCTGGGTTGTATAAGGGTTCTGTACAGGGGATAATAACTTTTTTACAGATGAATGTTATGGGAATTTAAAGTATTTCCTTTTCATAGCAATTAAGATTTTGTTCAGTATGGGTGTGGTGGGGGTATTTATCCATAGGTTGTTAAGACGACACCCCAAAGAGGGTTAATATTGTGGAATTTCAAAAAATGCTATGGCGACTAGTCCATAGTGTCCTTGTTTTACTAAGCCTCACCTGATAAAGTTGATAATATCAGACACTAACATGGTACTCTCTATTGATTGTCCCACATATATATAAAAAGATTGATCATTGCTCAGTTATATCACAATAAGTAGTTTTATTCTATTCTATTTTACAGAAAAAGGTAGAGCCTGTGATGTGTGCTTATAAACTTGTTACCATAAAGTTCAAATGGTTTGGTCTTCAAGGAAGAGTGGAGAGTTTTATAAACAAGGTAAGCTATATATTTCTTTCTTCATCTCATTGTTAACTCACCTTGATCTACTATTCTGATTACCATGTGTTTGGCGTCCTTCTGGTATGTTAAAGATCACCTGAGCCAGTGGTTTGCATGTGAGCTTTTGTGATCAACCATTGTCCATCTGTCTGTTATCTGTCGTTAACTTCTTCAAACGATTTCTTCTCTGAAAGTGTTTGATAGATTATGACCCTGGGGTCAAAATTGGTCCGGCAGCCCCAGGGACTTATCAGTTTAACATTGGGAAATTTTAATTAAAAAATTTTCTTAAGAAATGAACCTGCGAAATTGGTTCATATTTGTTATTTATAAATGATCCTTATTAGTTAGGGCTTCAATTCTTTATTATAAATGATCCTTATTAGTTAGGGCTTCAATTCTTTATTAATAAATGATCCATATTAGTAAGGGCTTTAATTCTTTATTTATAAATGATCCATATTAGTAAGGGCTTCAATTCTTTATTTATAAATGATCCATATTAGTAAGGGCTTCAATTGTTTTCAAATAAAGGGACTAGGGTCTGTTTAATTCATTTTACAACATCTGTTTTAGGTATTGTTTCAATTATTATGATTGAGCATTGTTTAGTCATAACAGTTGAGACTTGGTCCTGAAAAGGATATTTAATATATTATATTATAAGGGTCCAAAATGAAATAAAATAGTGAAATTTCAAAAAAATTCAATTTGTTTATATTTGGTTTAATGATCCCTATGAATAGGAGTTTGTTTCAAGTTTCTTCAAATAAAGGGGCTACAGTCCAGTAAGGGGACTTTAATTTTTACATTCTATAGAAAAACAGCTAATTCTTTTTTAGGTATTATTTAAGTAGTCATGATGTCTGGAATATTGTTTAGTGATAGCATTTGAGACTGGGTCATTTTACACGGGATTTAATATCAATGAAGTGTCAACATTGGGTTAAAAAGGGATACAATTGTGAATTTTCCAAAACACTCTTCTCGACCAGCTGAAGGACAAGAATGGCCCGGTATAATTCAATAAAATTAAACCCTAATTTTTTCTGCAAACTTTGATGGTTTTTAGCTCTACTGGCCAAAGGCCAGAAGTGCTTATGCGATGGCGCGTTGTCCATTGTCCGTCGTCTGTTACCAGCACTTTCTCAGAAACCAATAGGCCAATTAAACTGAAACTTCCCATGTTTCTATTGCATAGGAGACTATACAGAAGATTTTTTTTTTCAATCTGAAATTCAAGATGGCCGCCATTACTAAAAATAGTCCAAAACTTAAAAAATCTTACTCTCATGAACGGCCCAACAGATTTTCAAAATGTTTATGTATTAATGATGACCAACTATAGTTTTGTTAAAATGGTGTCCTTAGGATTAGAAATGACCCCGCCCCGATGGTTCAATTAGGGGACACATGTCATAATAATAAATATATATATATTTTAAAATGGAAATGATTTTGCCTATATATCTTCACAGAAGCAATGTTTGGTGGAGGAGGTTCAGATTTGTAAAAATGACTGGGTTCCACTGTCTCAAGGGATCTGGTGTGTGTGTGTGTGGGGGGGGGGGGGGGGGTCCCAAAAGGGTAAAAATTGGGAATTACAAAAATTGTTTTCTTAAGAACTGGTATGTCAGATTTGTTCATATTTGGCATAAATTATCCCTGTGTGAAGGGGTTTGATTGCAGATAAGAATTTAGGGGCTAAAATTAATAGGGGCCCTGTAAGGTGACTTAGAATTTTACAAAGAGATACTATGGGAAAACAGAAAATTCTCTGTTTTTTCATCTATTTAGGCAAAATCATTATTCAATTTGAGTTCTGAAGTATCATCTATTCATAGGAAATAAGATTTGGCTCAGTATGGAGAATTAACTTTCCATAAGGGGCCAGGGTGGGTCAAAAAAGGGTTAAAATCGAAAAATTTCAAAAATCTTCTTCTCAACAACCGGTCCATCAAATTTGTTCATATTTGATATGGATTATCCCAATGAGTATGGGTTTAAAGTTTGTACAAATCAAGGGTCTTGTATTTATAGGGCCCTGTAAGGGGACTTTGAGTTTTATATAGGAATACTATTGGAAAATGGAAAATTCTCTTTTTTATCATTCATTTATGACTTTTTTATTCAGTTTGAGTTTTAAAGCGTCTTCTAGTCATAACAAGATAAGATTTTGTTCAATACGAAGGATTGACTTTCTAAAAGAGGCCAGGTGGGGGTCACAAAATTGTTAAAATTGAACATTGTCATAAATCTTATTCTCAACAACCAGTCAGTCAAATTTGTTCATATTTGATATAAATTATCCTTATGATTAAGAGTTTTAAGTTTGTACAAATCAAAGGGCACTGGGATGTATAGAGGCCCTGTAAGAGGTCTTTGAGTTTTACATAGGAATACTATGGGAAAATGGAAAATTCTCATTTTTTCTTCCATTTGTGTAAATATGTTGTTCAATTTGATATCTAAAGCATTGTCTATAAATAACAATACATTTGATTTTGTTCAATAAAGAGGATTGAATTTCCATAAGGGGCCAGGGGGTAAAATAAGGTTAAAATTGGGAATTTTCACAAATTTCCTCTAAATAACCTTTCAGTCAAACTAGTTCATATTTGATATAAATTATCCTTACATCAGCAAGGATTGAAGATTCTGCATACCAAGGGGCTGGGATATACTGGGGGCCCTGTAATGTGACTTTTACTTTTACATAGGAATATTATAATTATAGAGAACAACTGATTTTTTATGCCCCCCCAAAAATAAGAAGCTCTTAGGTGGCTTTTTTTCTCTTTCGTGGCTAAAATTTAGCCACACAAGTAATACGATTGACGCAAAGAAGCCACTTAAATATCCATTTGTGAGAACGTCCGTCCTTCCGTCCGGTATTTCGTGTCCGGCCTGTATCTTTGTCATGCATAGATGGATTTTGTTGATACTTGCTACAAATGATCAAAATAACATGATGACGTGTCACGAGTAAGACCCACACCCGTACCTCAAAGATCAAGGTCACAATTTGAGTTTGTTTGAATACACTTTGAGTCTGTGTGAGATTTCGTGTCCGGCCTGTAACTTTGTCATGCATAGATGGAGTTTAATGATACTTGCTACAAATGATCAACATAACATGACGACGTGTTGCACTTAATACCCAAACTCCCACTTCAAAGGTCAAGGTCACAATTTAACTTTGTTTGACAACACTTTCAGTCATTTTGACATTTCTTGTCCGGTCTGTCATCTATGGATAAATTTTAAAAACACTTGGCTCAGTTGATCAACATGACATAATTAAGTGTCGCATGTAAGACCCAGAACCTACCTTTCCTCAAAGATCAAGGTCACACTTTCAATTTGTTTGATATTGTGTGTCTGGTCTGTGACTTTGCCTTTAACTTGGCTGAATTTATCAAGATGACATGACGACGTGTCATAAGTAAAACTTAGACCCAAACCTCAAAGGTCAAGGTCACACTTTTAGTATGTATGACAACACTTTGAATCTGTTTGAGATTTCAAGTCCGTCCTTTAACTTTATCATACATGGATGGATTTCAAAAACATTTGGCTCAATTTATCAACAATTGATCTGTAACTTTGTCTTACATTTAGGGACTTTAAAATAGCTTGACACAAGTGATCAGCATGTCATGATGATGTTTCAGCAGCATTTAACTGTTGAAATACCCAGACCATTACATCAGATGTCAAGGTTACACAAAGGTCAAGGTCACACTTTAATGTAAAAAAACATGAAATTGCATGTCTCCTCTGAAACGTCAGTCCATTACTCTTTATATTCATGGATACATCGCTACCTATTATAACATAATTATATTGTTATTTTTCAACGACCATTTGGGGGGCATGCGACACTTACCAGTGACATTTCTTGTTTCATTTTCACATCCATGTGTACAAATAAATTTATAATGGATTATATGGTTATGGTTATAATGGAACTAGCCACTTTATTGTTGCAGCCTTAAGGCCATTATAAATTAATTGCTAGATTATCATCCCTGCCTGCCCCATAATTTTCATGGCTCTCCGACCCTTTTTATTTTCATGAAAAAATAAAAGTAATAAAAAAACAAAACAAAAAACATCAAAAATTTAAAAAAAAAAAAAAAAAATAAATCCTCCCTTCCTCCCCTTTTTTATCCTCCACCACCGCTCTTAGAACGGAGCAGGGGGATATAGAAATGGGCTGCTTCCGTGTGTCCCCTGCTGTCCACAACATATATCCTTCAGTTGTGATTGGAATTTTAAATAACTAGTTAAATAAATTGTTCACTAGGACAAGACAATGTGTCATGCAAATTACTTGGGTCTGTTCGTCAAAGGTCAAGGTCATAGCTCAAGGTTAAGTGTTTGGAAATCCAGTGTATACACTGTTTCCTCTTGTCCGGACCGTATCTTCTTTAGTTGTGATTGGAATTTTGAATAACTTGCCACACATTTTCACTAGCACAAGACGATGTGTCATGCAAACTTGGGTCTGTTCATCAAAGGTCAAGGTCATAGCTCAAGGTCAAGTGTTTGAAAATCCAATGTATACACTGTGTGTTGTCCTATCCTATTCTTGCAGCCTTTATGTACATGACTGTATGAATATTTGTTACAGCAAGAACTGTATTATAATGGAACTAGCCACTATATCGTTGTGTACATGACAGTATGAATATTTGTTACAGCAAGAACATCGTTTATTCACCACATTCCATCGGCAAGTTTTCTGCTGGACAGACAAATGGCATGGAATGACAATGGAGGACATCCGAACACTAGAAGATCAAACGAAAAAAGATTTAGATGAGGTAGGCTTGATACTGCAAAGATATTCAGGTTCAGCATATACTTTTGGGCCTGGAAGTACATCCTCATACACTCTCCTCAGGTTGCCCGGTGTCTGGTCTGTAACTTTGTCACCTGCATATGAATTTCAAAACCACTTGGCTCAATTCGTCAGCATGACAAGATGATGTGTCACGCGTAAGACCCACACCCGTACCTCAACAGCTAAGGTCACACTTTGAGTTTGTTTGACAACACTTTGAGTCTGTGTGAGATTTCATGTCCGTCCTGTAACTTTGTCTTGCATAGATGGATTTTATGAATACTTGCTACAAATGATCAACATAGCATGACGACTTGTCGCGCGTAACACCCAGACTCCCACTTCAAAGGTCAAGGTCACAATTTGACTTTGTTTGACGACACTTTCAGTCTGTTTGAGATTTCGTGCCCAATCTGTAACTTTGTCATCAGCATGACACGACAACATGTGCGTAAGACACACACCCGTTTCTCAAAGGTCAAGGTCACACTTTGTATGAGATTTCGAATCTGGTCTGCAAGTGTCGCTAGAAGACCCAGAACCTTTCCAAAAAGGTCAAGGTCACAATTTCAATTTGTTTGATATTTCGTATCTGGCCTGTAATTTTGTCTTATATGGAGGGATTCAACTTGGCTCATTGATCATGACGACATGTGGCACGTAAGACCCAGACCTGTACCTCAAAGGTCAAGGTCACACTTTGAGTTTGTTTGACAACATTTTGAGCCTGTTTAAGATTTCAAGTCCGATCTGTAACTGTCATATATGGATGGATTTCAAAAATACTGGCTCAATTTATCAATTGATCAACATTTCATGACAACATGTTGCGTATAAGACCCAGAACCTTAGCTTAAAGGTCAAGGTCACACTTTCAATTTGTTTGATATTTCATGTCTGGTGTGTAACTTTGTCTTACATGGAGGGATTTTAAAAAAGCTTGACATAAGTGATCAACATATTATGGTGATGTGTCACCTGCATTTACCTGAACAAATACCCAGACATTTAATCCACATGTCAAGGTTACACAAAGGTCAAGGTCACACTTTAATGTAAAAAGATGAAATTGCATATCTATTCTGAAACGACAGTCCATTACTCTTGATATTCATGGATACATATAAATCCATACCTATTTTAAAATATGTTATTTTTACAGACCATTAGGGGGGCATGTGACATTTCTTGTTTTTTGTTGTATTTTTATATATTCTAACAATTATTGACTGTTGAGGTATTAAATATAATGTGGTATCAAACGGAATTTTAATATTGCTGTTCTCTTGTTGATGCCCCATTTTATTTAATACCTCAACAATGATAGTTGTATATTTAATATTAAGTCAATAGAAATTTGTTTTAAAACTTTCGCAAATTGAAATATTATTAAAATAAGAAAGATTTTTGTTGTTATTTATATGTAACTTTGGTTGTTTTTTAGGAAAGGAAACATGGAGCTATCAAGGGTATGTCAGCTGATGATTGATCGAGGGCCTGGAGACTAGGGCAGCTTCATTGTCGTAGAAAACATTTCTTTATCACCCAACTCTGAACGGCTGTGATAAGCTGAAGGTTCTGGCAGCAAGCCTTCATGCAATCATGATATGGAATTCTTCAGTGCAATACAGAGTTATCTAATATTTTCCTTACAGAGTTATCTTTCATTATTATATTAAGTTATGAACTATTTTCAGTTTAGACTTTTGGTATTTATTCTTTTCAGAAGAGAGTGAGCTTATTTTAGAGTTATCTCATACTTTCTTACCTAAAATATTTAAATTGGAGAAAAAAAAACATTTTTCCAATTGATGATTTGTTGATACTGCTTTATTTTCATCAAATTTGCTTTTAATATGCTTTTTTATTTAAAAAAAGAATAATTGAACACTTGACATTTTACTGAAATTTTTTGAATAAAAAAAATCCAGACGTCCTCAGTGATTGTGTAGCGAAAAAAAAATGTTTTTCATCTTCAGAACAGTTCAAAGTTGTCAATATTACCTCCCTTGTGATGTTTTCCCCCAAATAGTTTTACCTAAGTGTCTAACATGTGTTCCATTTATGCAATAGTTGTTAGAGGTAATGGTATTTTTTTTTATTTATTAAGGACAATTTCTACTATAAAAGATGATTGACGTCACTGGTCAGTCACCATAGTTTGTTATTTGATGAAATATTGTAATTGGAAAATTGTGCAACTTGATCAATGTTTTGTGTAATAATGAAGTGATTGATTAGTACATATAAAATAGAAAATTTCCCAAAGACACAATCCCTACCATCCTCACTTTAAACCCTGGTACAAGAATTTCTGTGCATAGATTACCGAAATGAATTACCAAAATGAAATTTTGGTACTGAAATGAAGATTTAAATGAATATTATAGACAATTATACGACACAATTTAATTTTATTGTTACAATAAATGTTAGTTTACTAATGATCTAAATTTTCAGCACATTTGGAAGTTAACTTGATTTTCGTTGATTTTTACCAGTCTGCTGTCAGAGCCTGTCTGGATTACTTCCCTTGTCTGCCTTGTCATTTTAAGCTTTCAGGAGTTGTTTCCCTTTTTTTGTTGAATTTCACAGAAGTATTTTCAAAAAACTAACATAAAATGAAAAAGAGACATTTTTTATAATATGAAAGTTTAATTTTATCATACAATTGCCTTGAACATTAATTAAAAACTTAATTTCGGTACTGAAGAGTTCATTACAGAACCGAGGATGAACTTCATTTCAGTAACATTACGTATCCGAAGAATTTTGCTGCCTTCCCAATTCCTTTCACTTTCCACAAACCTAATTCTCAAAGAAATATATGGTTAGTTAATTTATAAAGCTCGCTATTTGTGTTGTTAATATTGTTGATTACTTGACTTGTTTGTATACAAGTTATCTGTTTAACACAATGAACTTCTCGTAACTGCTCTGTGTTGCCCTGAATGTGAAATTAACACTTGCTTAAAAGAGAAATGATTGGAAAACCATGTGTGCTCAATCGAAAATAATTATGAATGTGTGTGAAAAGTAATAAAATTGACAAAGTTTTGCATTAACACAATACCAGTAGTTGAAAACTTATGAAATAATGACCATTGTCAAAAAACAATTTTATGGTGGGAAGCCAAAATGTTTTGAAGATGTTGAAGAATAAAATAGCAGACCGCTATCTAACAGCATGTTTAAAACGCTGACTTTAATTTTGTATCACATGTTTGTTTGTGCATATTATTAATTATATTTTATGGAAAATATAAATATTTGTAAATAATAACTAGAAGATGCAATTAATTAACACTGTATTGTGATAAAGTTAGAATTCAATTATGTCATTATGGACATAGCGTGTCTGTAAAATGTGACCTACAAGATAAAGTGACGAAATATTTTGGAGATTTTTAAGTTAGTTTCGAATAATGAAGAGGTTGAAGTTTTGTGAAATATTTAATTTTACCGGTATAGAGTCCGTGGAGAGACAGCGTTAAATTTTAACATTGTAGTTCGACCAAATTTAAAGCATCTTCCTAGCAAAAACAGAACAGAAATGGTGTCTCGCTGTTTTGTATTTTTTGGCAAGTGTTAAATTTATGCAGAAGTGAAAGATGATTGAACACATCAAACATATTGTCACCCATTTTCAAAACTAAATCCTTATTTTTACACTGATGAAAATTCTGGAAGCATTCTTTGATTAACACACATATATATATATTCAATTTTCCACTGCAAAAATGAAAATAATCATGTCACTTCATGCCATACTTACACCAAGAACTTATTTTTAAAAATAATAAAAATAATAGTTTCGTATCAAAAATGCGTCGTCAGTATCCACTGCGTTTGATTAATTCCATTGATGCTCCATTTACTCAATCTAGGGATCCGAAGTCGAGATATGGAAGATATAAAGTTTTGAAAATTGTTAGACTATGTTCTTCATGTTGGTGTTATCACTTGTGTGTGCATCACAAGACAACTTGAGGGCTAAGTGCAAAACTGGTTTAAATACTTAGTATATTATTGAAGTTGAACAGTTTGGCACATATGTCCTTGAGCTACACTCACGGATATTATCCTTCGTGTACGTGCAGCCTCATAACATGTTTATGGTATATAATATGAACTATATTTTATATGTATATGTATGTATGTGTGTTTGTATGTGTGTGTGTGTGTGTGTGTGTGTATATATGGAGGTGTTGTGTATTTCTTATACACCTATGTTTCTAGTCCCAATCATATCCTAGCAGGTACAGATGAAGCTTGTGGGAGTAATGTTACATAATATTCTCACTCCTTTCAGAAATTTCCTGTGATTTCATTGGTTGGTGCTCTTAGATTTGCGTGTATTAAAAACTGCATATACTGTCGGCAAAATCACGTTTTCGCTACATTTGTTTACCAAGTCACCGAAAATAGTGTAAACAGTAGTTGAAAAAAATGTGTTTGTTGATTTCAAATTACTTTTTATTTGTAGAATATTAAAAATATAAAGATGTCATAAATATTTGGAACAGTTTGACGATTTAGTTTGATTTTTAGCAACAACTATATATATATATATATAATATGGTTTGTCATCAGTTGAAGCAGAAGCATCTGTTTTCAGTCTAATGTGATAGCGTGATGAAAAATTTTGAGGCTTAGAACTGTTACAGTTTCATACATGTACCATGCTTGAGTAAGTATGCATGATTGCATCGGAGGATTTGATTATTTTAATTGCCTACCAACACTTGTATTAAAGTTAATTAAAGTTCTTTTTATAGAAATATATGTGTATAATACTATAAGTTATTTTACAGTATCTTGTACAATACGGGACTGTATTGAACAAGTAGTTAATTGTGGTGAAAACCATATTGGACGAGAGGCTGTAGGCATTGAGTTCAGTGTGATTTTCACCACAATACATATGTGTACAATGTATTCCAATATTGTACAAAACACTGTAAAATGATCTTTTTATTCTATACCTCAATCTGAAAGAATTTATCAAAAGGGTAAAGAAAAATCAAGATTTTTTTAAATAAATAAAACGTGAGTTCAGAGCTGACGAAGAAAGTTTCAGAGACAGATGTTCAGGTTAATTCAACGTTTCGATCATCATGTGGTTGTTGGGTTTTATTGTTAAAATTTCTATTAAATTTATTACTTTTATGTTTTTGTAATCGCCATCTTGAATTTTGAACTGTACAATATACAATAAACTTCTACATATGGTACAGTCATGTGGTAACATCTGGAGTAGGTGATTGGCTATACACTTACAAGTATAGAATAAAATGTTTCTTGTTGAAATTTTGTTCAAATCTTCATTATTGAGCTATTTAAACTACTTGTAGTAAAGTTTTTTGTACAAGAATGACTTGCCATATTAGTCAATTTTATACAATAAACTATGTAGAGCTCTAACTTTTTGTTGTTTTTGAAATAAGTGGACTTTCATATAGTACATGTGACTACTTCTAATAGTAATAACTTGATATATGAATTTTATATTAAAAATATTGTTTCTACCTCTATGAGGCCATCATTAAAAAAAAAATTGTTTGCTGTGCTCAGACCCAGTATTTTCAAAATGAAATTGCCAAATTTTTATTTTGTATAGTCATTTTAAGAAAAATGGATAGAAATCGTTAAAAAAACAATTAAAAGCTCTAAACTTCACAGCAAACAATTTATTTTTTAAGGAGGGCATGACTGCAATTTGTGAAAAGTATTTTATTTTGAAACATAAATTGTAATTGTTAAACAGATATGATTAGTATTGATAAAAATAAATAAATGTAGACGTGAGATTGTTAACAATTCACTGCAATAGAGAGGTAGAAAACGAAGATGACAATGAATCTTGAAAAAAAATATAAAAAAATATATCATTGAAATCATGAATAGGTGAACAACACGTGATACATAAAACTATACATTATGGACATTGATTCCTTCATTTATCTAGATAGTTTTAATGCTTGCTTTTTTTTAAAATCTACTATTTGTCAATTTTTTCTTGGAAAAAGAATGTAAGAGAAAGAATCCTGGTATTCCGCAAATCTATCATAATTATTTCGGCAGGCTGTCAGTTAGATCTAAGAGTCAGAACTTTTTGTCTTTTAGAAAAACAAGTTTCGAAGATCAGCAATTTAGATTTTATGATCGATAAAGTTTTCAAGTTTCTGAAAGAAAATATCAAAATTGTCTTCAAAAACATGTTGTTTAGTTACAGGGATTATGATGATTTGATTTTAAGAAATTAGACATTACTGTGTACTTCTGTTTACACTCCCTACAATGGCATACTAGGTAGATAAACTGTGTTTTTACTTAATTATTTGTGTTAAAAATTAATGTTTTATTTGAAAAAATGAGTAAAATTTGAAAATATTTGTTATTGTGTATTATTTTATATATTTTCTCCAATTCATTATAAAACCTCACAATAATATATAGGTCCATGGGATATTTTTATCAGATATTTTTTAACACTTTATAGTATTAAGAGAAATTATTACCTCGTATGAAATTCATAAAAAAAAAAATCATTTAAAAAATCACCTTATTTCCATAGTCATAATCATTGATTCACCAGTGCACAGCAGCTGTATTAAAATGTCCGATTGTTGTCTCGCGTAAAACTCGGAGAATCCAAGACATTTTGTTCCGACCAAAATGTTTAAGAATTCATCGCAAATCCTCCTTGGCCAATGGTCCAGGCACCATCTCAAAATTACTTAACCTCTCACCACTGAGGTCAAAGGTTCGAGCACATCTCAACAAAATTATGCTGTAAACAATCAGTGTGACACTGACGAAAAAAAAAGGTATTTGTTGTTAAGCTAAAAAAGAAAATGAAGGACTGGTTCTATTAAAAATCATTCTAGGGCCATCCTCTGCCAATAAAACTGGTTATCATTATACCATAATTATATAACATGTAATTTGTAGAAAATGATGTTAAATTTTTTTGTCAAACAGACAACTAGTGCGCACAAGTTTGACTTGAAGTATTCAAACTGCAATACAAAATGCAGCTTCGGAATTAAGAACTGACAATCTTTCAAATTTCAGTAATTTGGTTTGTTCTGTAAAAGCTGCTAGTGCTTCCCTTGGCATGATTAATAAGTGCTTGAATTTAATCATCTTTATTTGATTTAAAAAAGTATTAAAGTTGCGGGGGTCCTCCATCTCAAGATCACTTACCCCTCACTGTCAAGGTCACTTACCCCTCACTATCAAGGTCACTTACCCCTCACTGTCAAGGTCGTAGGTTTGAAAACTGCTCTCTCCAAAAACTTCATGTGAGAAAATTTGCCAGTTACCTGTTGAAGGACAGTGGTTCTTCTTTATGTGATAAAGTTTGCCAGTTACCTGTTGAAGGACAGTGGTTCTACTTTATGTGATAAAGTTTGCCAGTTACCTGTTGAAGGACAGTGGTTCTACTTTATGTGATAAAGTTTGCCAGTTACCTGTTGAAGGACAGTGGTTCTACTTTATGTGATAAAGTTTGCCAGTTACCTGTTGAAGGACGGTGGTTCTACTTTATGTGAGAAAGTTTGCCAGTTACCTGTTGAAGGACGGTGGTTCCTACTCCTCCACCAATAAAACTGGATATGCCATACATAATCTAAAATGTGTTGAAAATAATGTTGAACACTATTCCAAGAACAAACAAAAAATAATTCTGATATGTCAATGTACATGTATTTTAATTATATAATGTTTTAATGATTAAAAGTACAATTTTGAGTTTTTAAATTTATATCCATGAATAGCACGTGTCATGAAATCGGTTGTTTACTACAGCCGCCATTTTGAAATCGAAAGATAAAATTTTAATTAGCTAGTTGTCAAGTTACAAAATCTAGACAAATGTACTGTATAACTTTGTAAAACCACATTTGAAAATTATTAAAGTTTGTGTATAAAATCTGTGGGTTATAATTGAAAGATGACATTAAAAAACATGCAGATTAATAATAAAGATGGAAACATAAGCAAAAAATGATTTCATCATTGCCATATTTCTCTTTAAATGCTTTGTTACTTAATGTAAGGCCATTATAAATTAATTGCTAGATTATCATCCAATTTTTTCTTAAAACTGGGTTGTGGTGGAGGAGAATTTTTCTTTTAATTATTATCATTTTTTTATGAAAATAAAAAGGTCAGGATGGTATGAAAATTAGGGGGCAGATGGGGATGATAATCTAGCAATTAATTTATTATGGCCTTGCAGACCCATAGTCTTGCTCAATTGTATGATTATATACCAACTAAAAAAAGAATGCACATGCAAACTAGAGACACGGGAATAACTGTCAACAAATACACAATTTGTTTAGTGATATGAAACATTCGTCATAAAGTTTAATGATATATATTAATTGAAACATTGAATAAAATATATTGGTGTTTTATATTTAAGGCAGATATATCATGTATTGTTTCTTTTTTGAGTTAGTGTATAAACAGTTTATTCCAAGTTTTTGTTAATATAACATTTACCTATAATATAATTTGTATAAATATTATTTTTACCCTACAATTATATAATAGTGTGGACTTTCATATACTTGTTTAAAAAAATGTTGTTGTTGTGTTTTATAGAGATGGATTTGCATTTATATATCTTAATTTGTTTTCTTTTTTTCAAAAGAATAAACTAATAGTACCTGACATCTTTAGATTCAGGTCTGTTAACACTTAATGTAAAAGGAGGGAATTCCCTCTGTCTCACAATCCACAACACTGATATGTTTACCAGACTGTGACATAATACAATATTCTTCTAAGCAACTGACCAGTCAGCTTGCTAGTATGTCACTGCTGTGTAACATTCCATAGCAGGGAGAGCAAGGATTGTTTTTTCAGTCCTAATCTATATACAGAACCTGGTATCTCCCAAATCTGGTTTATTAACTGCAGTGAAAATGCATGGAATCCCATGCCTGTCCCACAATTCATAGCTACTGTATGCTTACTTAACTATGACATCATTCAAACTTTCCCTGAAGCAACTGACCAATAAATATGCTTAAAAGCGGCTTTCCCAATGTCAGTTCACTGACCAGTCAGCATCCTCCTAGTACTTTATTGATGATAGCGAATCAGTGTGCTCATAACAATTGCTATTCAACACTGGCCAGAGGTTGTGGGTTCAATCCCCAGCTCTACCTGATACCTCTCAGAAACAGCTCCCAGTACTGGTTCTACCCATGTAGCATACATGAGAGTGGTTTGTATAAGCTCTGAGCTTTCTTCCCAATCAAGCTCAAATAAATTGGTATAAAGTGTGTGTCTGTTTAACACAGGCAGTTTCTTAGCTAAAAGGAATTGTAACATCTGCATGTAAGATAGTCACATTAATTTTGATGCTATGGATTTATACTGATGGTGAACATTTTGCAGATTTTATACTTTTCTAGTTTTGTCATCATGATTCTATGAATGTTTGATTCTGTTATTTCCACTGAACGGTTCTCTTGTTAGTTTGTGATCTTGTCAAGCCATGTGTTTAAGACCTGTCTCAATCAGTTGTAAATGTTGTTCCACTCATATTTACTCATTTGCTATAAAGAGCATGTGTGTGTGGTGTCCTTAAGCAAGACACTTAATCCACATACTATTTCTGCTCAGGAAGACTTTGAGCATCATTTGTCTAATTTGTAAGAACTTGTTCACATTCAATGTAAAATTAATAAGATTAAACTTTAAATTGAAAGCGAGTTAAAAAATCAATTTAAATTCATTAGTAACATTTGTTGTTAGGGCTATTCCATTTAAACATACAACCCATCCATGGAAGGCACTTTGAAATTGGACGCTCCCCCTTTATATTTTTAATTCGTTTTATCAGGCCCCCATTTTGAAAAACCCTCCCACCTTAGAAGTTTATTATTTTGTCGTCCATGGGTGGGATGTATGTTTCAATGGAACAGCCCTTACATGATTTTTCATAATTTTGTATTTTAATTTTTGTTATGTGACATTAATTGAATTATTTATTGTGTTAGGTGTGCTTTTTTTGTATTAAATATTTAAATCACAGAATTATGAAATCACAGATTTTCTGTAAACATTTTTTTTCGATACCCTGCTTTGATTTGTTGCTAATACAAAATAAAAATACCTATCGAGTAGTGAATCATAGCCGTAAATGTCAGTGGTGCGTTGGATGGAGCTTGTGATTCCTTATTACACAGAAGGAACCACGATTTCTACTTTTTTGAATATTTTTATAGGGAAGAGATAAAAAGCAGAGAGGAAGAGTAAAATGACAGTTTACTTTTTTTCTGATACGGTTGTAAAATATCTTTGTTTATAATTATGTTATATTGTTTTGATTCTTTGAATATTTGTCATGATTTTGTTTAATTTATGAAAACTTTTTCCGTAGCCACTCTGTATTAAGCTTGGTTGTTTATCATACGTCATAAATCCTTCCACTATGATTTCATTGCTGTAGCTTCTTTTATTTTCCATTCTTGGTCCACTTGTTACTTTTTTATTGCTGAAGGATGACCTGGTGACCTGGATATTTAAGTTCTGCTGGTAGAACTGACTGCAACATAGACCTGCCTTTTTCCCCCAAAGAATTAATACAAATAATAAAATAATAAAGACTTTTATTAATGAGATAATTTATTTGAATACACTTAATCTTCTATGAGACCCAGTTAGCTCAGTCAGTAGCACGTCCTGATATCAATCTAGGAGTCATGAGTATGAATCCCCAGTCAGGCCACAGGCTCCGTGATAAATTGATATTGAACAATTCACCCGCTTCTTCTCTCACCACTGATTCAAGTGAAAAAGTTATTGATAAAAATATCAGGAAACTGTGGTTAACTGATCTGTCTGTTAGCCCTCGACGGCTAATTTTAATATTCAAACAAACAATATAACAATAATCTTCCATGGGGCCCTTAATTAATATCTGACAAAAGGATTCCTTGGAGGTACACAATGAAACCAAGAAAGGTAAATAAAATCCTTGGATTGACTGAGTTTTATTCACGGGGGGCAATGTGACATTCAACACCCATCACCCATAGAAGTGGTGAATTAGAAACAGTTATATGTAATCCAGCATTCAGCATCCAGATTGATTTCAGTTGGTAGAGGGCCAGCTTGTAAAATAATACAATCCAAACTATTGAATGTTTGAGACCAACATGCAGTATTACTACACGCATCCATGTGTTTCAGAGAGGAAACACTAACTGTGGTCACGTCCGTCAAATTATGAAGTAGACTCTGCGGCTTAAAGGGAGTATATCAGGAAAAAATGCTATAAATGTCTTAAAACATAGAATTATTTTTAAAATAGGTAAAAGGCATCTCATTATCATAAATAAATAAAATACAAATTGTTTAATGTATCAAATCGACCAAAATGTGACAAAATCAATATTTCAGTTGTAGTGATTAACTTAAAACGAAATCTCCATTCCAAAATAGACGGCATTTAAATACTACTTGACATCGTCAAATTATCATTCAGACTTTTTCTAAAATGAAACATATTTTACAATGCGTAAACCTGTATGACGGATCAATTTAAAATCAAAATGAAATCACTCGACTCATTTAATACATCACAAAATATGTTGCAACTTTTAGTGGGAAATCTATTTTAGTCTAACCTAGATGCATAACCCAAGTTAGGAAACCCCTTTTCAATATGTTATTCTACCATGTTTTTCTTTTTTTTTTATTTAACCCTCATATAGATGCCTTTGGACACCTCTAATATAGACGCCTTTTGGACACCTAATATAGAAGGCTTTGAATTATTGAGTGAATTATGTTTATATTAACTGACAGATTGGAAAACAGTGCAGGAAATGTTCAGATTGGTCGTTACGGGCAATCTGAACTCTTCCTGCACTGTTTTCAAGGCCTGTTGTGATTGGTGTGGGAAAAGGCATCTATATGAAGTAAAGGGTTAAGTCGAACTTGGCTTTTTCTCTCAGACAAGCTCTGTGTGGTCTAAATACTACTGGGTATTTTTGCTTTCAAAACGTGAGTCCCAGAACTGAGTGAAAATGTTGTACAGTCAAACCTGTCTTAAGCAGCCAATCAAGGAAAGGAGCAAAAGTGGCCTTTTAAGACAGGTTGTTGCTTAATATAGTTTAATTTCCTCTGAAAGCATAGAAATGGGAAATAGAAAATGTGGCTGCTTTAAAGACAGGTGACTGCTTAATAGAGATGACTGCTTACACAGGTTTGACTGTAGATGAATACATGAAAATTTGATTGTAATGATTATTCCCATTTAAAATAGTTTTGCAAGCTGTGATTGCTGTGTCAGAGTTGGTCTTGATCATATGCAACGCTTGCTTTTCTAAAAGACAAAAGTCTTGACAAGTTGTGCAGAAGAAACGCTTTGATTTGGAAATAAGATCTGATTGGCTGAAACAAACACCTCTGCGATGGTTATATTATGATGAAATTTAAAAATATTTAATCAAACGGAAGTCATAGCAGATTTCTTGTACAAGATCTTTGTCATAGAAAAATATCTAATAATATAAAAATAATAAATATAGAAATAAATATCCAACCAATAGTCCGAATTGAATCAACCAATCAAAACGTTATTTGATTTTCGCTAAATAAAAATGAGTTTTATTCTCGGCCAAACTTGTCGAGACGTTTGTCTTTTAAAAAAGCAAGCGCCACATATGATCAAGACTATGTCAGTGTGAATTCATTAGAAACCATAGATTATAAATGAAAACTGGCACAGTGTTGAATCAATTTACCAGTCTTGATTCTGACTTTTATTCAAATACCATATAACTATGCTTTAGTGTGAATGACTTGTATAAGTAATTTTAATGAACTTTTTTAGTTTTGAAGGCTTGCATGTATTGATAATTTCTTTGTTAATAACTCATTTACAAGGCTCAGTTCAGTTATACTGAATACAACAGTATTATGTTTTGTCAAGCATGTGGCTCAGTGGTAGAGCATCTGCCCCATGATCAGACTGTCATGGGTTTCAAGCCTCCGCTATGGCTATGTGTGATGTTTTTGAGCAAAACACTTTTCCGTATATGCTTAGTACTGGTTCTACCCAGGAAGACATCGAGCATGGATATGTATAAGTTGTAATAACAAAATGGACTTAAATAAATAAGTTTAAACTAATCTTATGTTTATTGATTTCATACATGTACTATATTGCTGTTATTTCATTGTCCACTTACAATAATGTTGTTGTTTCAGTTTTGATGGATTCCACGCGTTCTAGTATTACGATTACTAAAGTATAAAGAGTTGATTCAGTTGCTGATCAAGATATGAAAGTAACAGCCGGTGGAGTGCACCAGGGGTCCCTCTGTTGTAACACACAGGTCCTCTGTGCATGTTCTGGCAAACTACTGGTCAATCATTATATGTGTCCAGTACATATACATACATACAATTATTTATTTTCATAACCTATTAAGATATTATCAGAGGGAGGGGTGGGGTCGGGGTGCATGCAATTATTTATTTCCATGACTAGTTAAGATTGTATTAATGGCTCCTACTGAGTGCACAACGCCCAACCCCCCCTGCCCCCACCTGTATCCATGCATGCATGCATTCAAGGACTTACATAGAAGGATAGGAAACTTGCATCTGTCTATTTAATGTTTATAAAATAGCAATACGAAGAATTAATAATTTGGCAAATCATTCAAATTTCCAGGAAACTAATTTTTTTTACATTAAATGCAAGGTGTATTTCACTTTGGATGTTTTATACTGTTTTAAACACGAAAATGATATTGAATTTAAAGTATTGCAGTTTGAAGTAAATTTCCAATTACTTTCCTTGATTTTTTAGTTTCAGTACAATTTTTGTTATCACAAGTATTTAAACAATTTTAAGCTTGATTTGATGGGAATGTTCTCGTTTTGTCGTTAATTCCATTGTGCAAAAAAAAAAAGAATTTTAAATTGTTTATTTGAGATGAATGGAAGTTGGGGTATTTGAAAATGAGTTTTTGCGTTAATACACGAGCGTTCATAACCTCTAAACCAGTTGCCTTTCCTTCCCTATATAAGACCTTGATGCAATTTAATTTTGTTTTGATAGTTAATCAAGTAGTGGACTTTGTCACCGATCACTAAAACCTCAGACTATAACTAGAGTTGTCTGTGCCATTATATTGTGTAAATTATTAAAATTGAAATCATACACAATGCTTTGTTTTTTCATAAAAACCTTCCCCTTTGGCCAAACTGTTCTGAATTCAGAACATAAACAACGGTCATGACTTAGTTACTGTTTCGATCGCCAGCTAATGCATAACAAAGCACGTTGCCAAATTCTCTTGTGTTACTTTTCTACTGTATCCAATAAACAAAGAGCTCCTTATTGCGACGGCCTTCCTTTGACGAGCTTGTGACTTCAACCGATAAATCAATTAGCCACTGGCCCAGTCCAATCAGTTATCAGGATCTGTTTAGTCTAATTAGACCTGACCCTAAATTCATCAATATCATTAGTTTGAGATTTAGACTCGGTCTCAAAATGTCAAAAAAATAAGATTCAATTAACATCTATTAAACATGAACATTACTATATTTGTTTTTAGAAACAATCAATTTTAATGAATAATTAACAAAATGTCACAGGGTCACATTTTGACCCATAATTTATGATTGCAGGGTTTTACAAAATTGTAAAATCCTATTATCGGACTCAGATTATATTGATGAATTTAGGTCCTGATAACTCCCGAATCAGGAGAGCTGGGCTCATTCTGATATTTTCAAATCAGCACAACGGTGCATCAGAACTAAATGGCACACTGTGATGTAAACCCCAAAGGAACCATTTTACCATGGGTGAATAGACCATTCGTAATATTGTCTCCCGGATATACATATGTACATCAGAGCGAGGCTTGGGGCACATCCTATTTTCCAGTAACACTAGTGTCAACAGAGATAATATAGTATATGGTGATATAAGTCTGATTGCATCTGTTAATTAGTAGAGATAATATAGTATATGGCGATATAAGTCTGATTACATCTGTTAATTAGTAGAGATAATATAGTATATGGCGATATAAGTCTGATTGCATCTGTTAATTAGTAGAGATAATAAAGTATATGGTGATATAAGTCTGATTACATCTGTTAATTAGTAGAGATAATATAGTATATGGCGATATAAGTCTGATTACATCTGTTAATTAGTAGAGATAATATAGTATATGGTGATATAAGTGATTACATCTGTTAATCAATAGAGATAATAATAGTATATGGCGATATAAGTCTGATTACATCTGTTAATCAATAGAGATAAAAATAGTATATGTCGATAGAAGTCTGATTACATCTGTTAATTAGTAGAGATAACATAGTATATGGCGATATAAGTCTGATTACATCTGTTAATCAATAGAGATAATATAGTACATGGCGATATAAGTCTGATTACATCTGTTAATCAATAGATATAATATAGTACATGGCAATATAAGTCTGACTTCATTTGTTTATCAATAGATATAATATAGTACATGGCGATATAAGTCTGACTACATCTGTTAATCAATAGAGATAATATAGTATATGGCGATATAAGTCTAATTACATCTGTTAATCAATAGAGATAATATAGTATATGGTGAAATAACTCTGATTACATCTGTTAATCAATAGAGATAATACTGTTAATCAATAGAGATAATATAGTATATGGCGATATAAGTCTGGTTACATCCGTTAATAGAAATAAGATAGTATATGGCGATATAAGTCTGATTACAGTTGTTAATCAATAGAGATAATATAGTATATGGTGATACAAGTCTGGTTACATCCGTTAATTAATAGAGATAATATAGTATATGGCGATATAGGTCTGGTTACATCTGTTAATTAATAGAGATAAGATAGTATATGGCAATATAAGTCTGATTACAGCTGTTAATCAATAGAGATAATATAGTATATGGCAATATAAGTCTGATTACAGCTGTTAATCAATAGAGATAATTTAGTATATGGCAATATAAGTCTTGATTACAGCTGTTAATCAATAGAGATAATATAGTATATGGTGATATAGGTCTGGTTACATCCGTTAATCAATAGAGATAATATAGTATATGGCGATATAACTGATTACATCTGTACATCAATAAAGATAATATAGTATATGGCGATATAAGTCTGATAACATCCATTAATTAATAGAGATCATATAGTATATGGCGATATAAGTTTGATTACATCTGTTAATAAATAGAGATAATATTGTATATTGCGATATAAGTCTGATTACATCTATTAATTAATTTTGAATTTGTTGAGTCCCAAGCGACTGAGTCGTGTAAGACGCTGTCTCGCTATCATATACCTCATATTAAGGTCATGGGTTTGAGCCCAAATTGGCCCAAAGATTAAAGGTGAAAAAATTTGCCAGTTACTTGCGGAATGTCGGTTGTTTGAGGAAGATTAATTCTGAAGATTTATTCACCATTTTCACACTTGTCAAGTGTTAAATCTGATTTTAACAGCCTCACACCAATCCCCACATCCTCAGTATTTGTATGCACAGGTGAGACAAAAGAAGGTGTCAACACTGGCAGCCATATGTGACCTTAACTATAATTGCGTCTATTCACACCATAGGTTCAACCAAGGACTTGTATAGATCAAGGCCTTGTATAGATCAAATACTTGTATAGATCAAGCACTTGTATAGATCAAGGCCTTGTATAGATCAAATACTTGTATACATCAAGGACTTGTATAGATCAAGGACTTGTATAGATAAAGGACTTGTATATATCAAGCACTTGTATAGATAAAGGACGTGTATAGATCAAGCACTTGTATAGATCAAGCACTTGTATAGATAAAGGACTTGTATAGATCAAGGACTTGTATATATCAAGCACTTGTATAGATCAAGGCCTTGTTTAGATCAAATACTTGTATAGATCAAGCACTTGTATAGATCAAGACCTTGTATAGATCAAACATTTGTATATATCAATGACTTGTATATATCAAGCACTTGTATAAATCAAGGACTTGTATATATCAAGCACATGTATATATCAAGGACTTGTATAGAGCAATGCCTTGTATAGATCAAGCATTTGTATATATCAATGACTTGTATATATCAAGCACTTGTATAGATAAAGGACGTGTATAGATCAAGCACTTGTATAGATCAAGGACTTGTATAGATCAAATACTTCTATTGATAGACGGACTTGTATAGATCAAATACTTGTATAGATACACGGACTTGTATAGATCAAATAATTGTATAGATAGACGGACTTGTATAGATCAAATACTTGTATAGATCAAGGCCTTGTATAGATCAAGGACTTGTATACATCAAGGCCTTGTATAGATCAAGGACTTGTATAGATCAAGGCCTTGTATAGATCAAACACTTGTATAGATCAAGGCCTTGTATAGATCAAGGACTTGTATAGATCAAGGCCTTGTATAGATCAAGGACTTGTATAGATCAAGGCCTTATATACATCAAGCACTTGTATATATCAAAGCCTTGTATACATCAAGCACTTGTTTATATCAAGCACTTGTATAGATCAAAGACTTGTATACATCAAACACTTGTATAGATTAAGGACTTGAATAGATCAAATACTTGTATAGATAGACAGATTTGTATAGATCAAATACTTATATAGATCAAGGACTTGTTTAGATCAAGGCCTTGTATAGATCAAGGACTTGTATAGATCAAGGCCTTGTATAGATCAAGGCCTTGTATTGATCAAGGCCTTGTATAGATCAAGCACTTGTATAGATCAAGGCCTTGTATACATCAAGCACTTGTATACATCAAGGCCTTGTATAGATCAAGGACTTGTATATATCAAGCACGTGTATAGATCAAGTACTTGTATACATCAAGCACTTGTTCACATCAAGCTCTTGTATACATCAAGTACTTGTATACATCAAGCACTTGTATAGATCAAGGCCTCTTATAGATCAAGGACTTGTATATGTCAAGCACTTGTATAGATCAAAGATTTGTATAGATCAAGGACTTGTATAGATCAAGGACCTATATACATCAAGCACTAGTATAGATCAAGGCCTTGTATAGGTCAAGGATTTGTATAGATCAAGGACTTGTATAGATCAAGGACTTATATACATCAAGCACTTGTATAGATCAAGGCATTGTATAGATCAAGGACTTGTATATATCAAGCACTTGTATATATCAAGCACTTGTATATATCAAGCACTTCTATAGATCAATGCTTTGTATATATCAAGCACTTGTATAGATCAAGGCCTTGTATAGATCAAGGACTTGTATATATCAAGCACTTCTATAGATCAAGGACTTGTATACATCAAGCACTTGTATAGATCAAGGCCTTGTATAGATCAAGCACTTGTATATATCAAGCACTTGTATAGATCAAGGCCTGGTATAGATCAAGGACTTGTATAGATCAAGCACTTGAATAAACCAAGCACTTGTATAGATCAAGTACTTGTATAGATCAAATACTTGGATAGATCAAGGACATGTATAGATCAAATACTTGGATAGATCAAGGATTTGTATAGATCAAATACTTTTATAGATCAAGCACTTGTATAGATCAAAGACTTGTATAAATCAAGCACTTGTATAGATTAAGGATTTGTATAGATCAAGGACTTGTATAGATCAAATACTTGGATAGATCAAGGACGTGTATAGATAGAAATCTTTGTATAGATATCTCTATTTAATTATATAAGTCCTTGACTCAATCAGTTATTTTTCAGTATACTGTAATAGTATATATAACAAATTATAAAATATACCAAAAGCCGCTGTAAGAAACAGCCGGCACCAGCTTGACTTTTTTCTACCCAAGTGATATCTCAATCTTATATGAACACGTTTTTAATGGGGTTTAACGCCATTTTAACACAGTACTTGACAAAATACCGTATGGCTTATTGGCTTTTTTCAGCTGATGCAGTCATCTGTCTACCTGTATACACGAGGTATGCTGAACTCCAGGCTTTACAAAACATCTTTAATTGATTTTTTACGACAAATGTTCTCTAACAGATGTTACCGCTGATGGTATTGTCCCATACGATTATCTGGCCACGTCTAATGGCGAATTACGTGTCTACACGTTGGATTTCTTAATCAATGAATGGTCTTTTCTACAAAATGGCGACGGACTGAAAATAGTTCTAAACAACTTCAAAATTTATATTTGCATATTAATAGTTAAACAATTGAAAAGTTGGATTTAACTCGTTTTGAATAATTATTAGTATACAAGTGTATATTTTATATGACTTTTTAACAATCAAAATGAATGTCTACAAACTTATAGCTGTGTTTGTGCTCAGTGTCACTTTTGACCTTGCCGTTTGCCAGTTTTATACTTCGTCGTTTGAGATAGAAAAATTACTTAAATTGGAGGAAACGTTGCTTGACAGTCTAAATAGTTATTTTAAACGGCAAAACAAAAATGGAATAGCATTTGAAGAACCCGTCAGTAAGTAAGTAAATGAACCTATACATGAATTAACAATCTTTAATTGTTTGTCGACCTTGTTAAATGTGACGATGGTGCAACTATCAAGGTTTCCCCAACATGATTTGAGTAGAGGTGCGGGGATGCGACAGGTACACCCAGGGAAATTAAACAAGTTAATGTACAAATAGGTTGTCTAATGCCCATATCTAGGAATGACAAAGTCAAAACACCCATTACTAGGGTTGACGATATGATGATGATGATGATGATGATGATGATGATGATGATGACGATGCTTGTATTTGTCGTCGCTACCGGTTAACGCCTCCAGAAGTGTATTGGTAATTTTAGATTTTTCGAAGATAGTGCAGAGCCTATACAGAGTATCCTTTTGTAGAGTTCCTGGTTCTTTTACGTGCTCGATGAAAACCACCGATACATGGAACCTCGATTTTTGTTAAAATCTCATAAGTATTTTTGTTGGATGAGCGTGGTGGTGGTGGGGGGTCAAACCTGCGACCCCTGGATTCGCAGTAAGACCTTAACCACTGCACCACTAATCCGCTCTCTTGATGGTATCGATATTCGCATGATTTCGTTGTTGTCCCCCCTCACCCCACGGTATTCCACCCCATCCGTCAAAACCTTACACCATATTGATCGGCCGACTTGTGACTGTCGAATTTAATTAATTGGAAATTGAAAACAACATTTTACACCTGTCCGTTTGTTCATCTTCGTGCAAAAGCATGATGCTAAGAACTGAATACCTCATTCATTTCATCGCCTGTGATATTATCCTGTAATCAATAACTAATGGATGCTCTTTGGCATTCGGTTATTTCAACCAATCCACATTCTGTGATACTATCCTGTAATCAATAAATAATGGATACTGCTGGTAGCTCGGTTATAACAATTAGTCCATATTGTGTGATACTATCCTGTAATCATTAAATAATGGATACTGCGGGTAGCTCGTTTATCACAATTAGTCCATATTGTGTGATACTATCCTGTAATCAATAAATAATGGAAACTGCTGGTAGCTCGGTTATTATAACTATTAGTCCATATTGTGTGATACTATCCTGTAACCAATAAATAATGGATATTGCTGGTAGCTCGGTTATTATAACAATTAGTCCATATTTTGTGATACTATCATGTAATCAATAAATAATGGATGCTCTTTGGCATTCGGTTATTACAATCAATCCACATTCTGTGATACTATCCTGTAATCAATAAATAATGGATATCGCTGGTAGCTCGGTTATTACAATCAATCCACATTGTGCGATGCAATCCTGTTAACAATAAATAATGGATAATGCGGGTAGCTCGGTTATTACAATCAATCCACCTTCTGTGATACTATCCTGTTATCAATAAATAATGGATACTGCAGGTAGGTCGGTTATAACAATCAATCGATATTGTGTGATACTATCCTGTAATCAATATATAATGGATACTACTTGTAGCTCGGTTATAACAATTAGTCCATACTGTGTGATACTATCCTGTAATCAATAAATAATGGATACTGCTGGTAGCTCGGTTATTACAATCAATCCACCTTTTGTGATACTATCCTGTAATCAATAAATAATGGATACTGCTGGTAGCTCGGTTATTACAATCATTCCATATTGTGTGATACTATCCTGTAATCAATAACTAATGGATACCGCTGGTAACTCAGTTATTACAATCAATCCGCCTTCTGTGATACTATCCTGTAATCAATATATAATGGATACTGCTGGTAGCTCGGTTATAACAATTAGTCCATATTATGTGATACTATCTTGTAATCCATATATAATGGATACTGCTGGTAGCTCGGTTATTATAATCAATCCACTTTCTGTGATACTATCCTGTAATCAATAAATAATGGATACTGCTGGTAGCTCGTTTTATACAATCAATCCTGCTTCTGTGATAATATCCTGTAATCAATTAATAAGGGATACTGCTGGTAGCTCGGTTATTACAATCAATCCACCTTCTGTGATACTATCCTGTAATCAATAAATAATGGATACTGCTGGTAGCTCGGTTATTACAATCAATCCATATTGTGTGATACTCTCCTGTAATCAATAAATAATGGATACCGCTGGTAACTCGGTTATAACAATTAGTCCATATTGTGTGATGCAGTCCTGTAATCAATAAATAATGGATACCGCTGGTAACTCGGTTATAACAATAAGTCCATATTGTGTGATACTATCCTGTAATCCATATATAATGGATACTGATGGTAACTCGGTTATTACAATCAATCCACCTTCTGTGATACTATCCTGTAATCAATAAATAATGGATACTGCTGGTAGCTCGGTTATTACAATCAATCCATATTCTGTGATACTATCCTGTAATCAATTAATAATGGATACAGCTGATAACTCGGTTATTACAATCAATCTACATTGTGTGATACTATCCTGTAATCAATAAATAATGGATACTGCTGGTAGCTCGGTTATTACAATCAATCCACCTTCTGTGATACTATCCTATTATCAATGTATAATGAATACCGCTGGTAGCTCGGGTATTACAATCAATCGACCTTCTGTGATACTATCCTGTAATCAATAAATAATGGATACCGCTGGTAGTTCGGTTAAAACAATTAGTGCATATTGTGTGATATTTTCCTGTAATCAATAACTAATGGATACCGCTGGTAGCTCGGTTATTACAATCAATCCACCTTCTGTGATACTATCTTGTAATCAATAAATAATGGATACCGCTGGTAACTCGGTTATTACAATCAATCCACATTGTGTGATACTATCCTGTAATCAATAAATAATGGATACCGCTGGTAGCTCGGTTATTACAATCAATCCACCTTCTGTGATACTATCTGTAATCAATAAATAATGAATACTGCTGGTAGCTCGATTATTACAATCAATCCACCTTCTGTGATACTATCCTGTAATCAATAAATATTGGATACTGCTGGTAGCTCGGTTATAACAATTAGTCCATATTGTGTGATACTATCCTGTAAAGTAGCGCGGTTATAACAATTAGTTTTTTTGTGTGATACTATCCTGCAATCAATAAATAATGGATACCGCTGGTAGCTCGATTATTACAATAAGTCCATATTGTGTGATACTATCCTGTAATCAATAAATAATGGATACCGCTGATAACTCGGTTATAACAATTAGTCCATATTGTGTGATACTATCCTGTATTCAATAAATAATGGATACTGCTGGTAGCTTGGATATTACAATCAGTCCACCTTCTGTGATACGATCCTGTAATCAATAAATAATGGATACTGCTGGTAGCTCGGTTATAACAATTAGTCCATATTGTGTGATACTATCCTGTAATCAATAAATAATGGATACTGCTGGTAGCTCGGTTATAACAATTAGTCCATATTGTGTGATACTATCCTGTAATCAATAAATAATGGATACTGCTGGTAGCTCGGTTAAAACAATTAGTCCATATTGTGTGATACTATCCTGTAATCAATAAATAATAGATACTGCTGGTAGCGCGGTTATAACAATTAGTCCATATTGTGTGATACTATCCTGTAATCAATACATAATGGATACCGCTGGTAGCTCAATTATTACAATCAATCCACCTTCTGTGATACTATCCTGTAATCAATAAATAATGAATACCGCTGGTAGCTCGATTATTACAATCAATCCACCTTCTGTGATAATATCCTGTAATCAATAAATAATGGATACCGCTGGTAGCTCGGTTATAACAATCAATCCATATTGTGTGATACTATCCTGTAATCAATAAATAATAGATACTGCTGGTAGCTCGATTATTACAACCAATCCACCTTCTGTGATACTATCCTGTAATCAATAAATAATGAATACTGCTGGTAGCTCGGTTATAACAATTAGTCCATATTGTGTGATGCTATCCTGTAATCAATAAATAATGGATACTGCTGGTAGCTTGGTTATTTCAATCAATCCACCTTCTGTGATACTATCCTGTAATCAATAAATAATGGATACTGCTGGTAGCTCGTTTATTACAATAAATCCACCTTCTGTGATACTATCCTGTAATCAATAAATAATGGATACTGCTGGTAGCTCGTTTATTACAATAAATCCACCTTCTGTGATAACATCCTGTAATCAATAAATAATGGATACTGCTGGTAGCTCGTTTATTACAATCAATCCACCTTCTGTGATACTATCTTGTAATTAATAAATAATGGATACTGCTGGTAGCTCGGTTATAACAATTAGTCCATATTGTGTGATACTATCCTGTAATCAATAAATAATGGATACCGCTGTTAGCTTGGTTATTACAATCAATCCACCTTCTGTGATACTATCCTGTAATCAATAAATAATGGATACTGCTGGTAGCTCGTTTATTACAATAAATCCACCTTCTGTGATACTATCCTGTAATCAATGAATAATGGATACCGCTGGTAGCTCGGTTATTACAATCAATCCACCTTCTGTGATACTATCCTGTAATCAATAAATAATGGATACCGCTGGTAGCTCGGTTATTACAATCAACCCACCTTCTGTGATACTATCCTGTAATCAATAACTAATGGATACCGCTGGTAGCTCGTTTATTACAATAAATCCACCTTCTGTGATACTATCCTGTAATCAATGAATAATGGATACTGCTGGTAGCTCGGTTATTACAATCAATCCACCTTCTGTGATACTATCCTGTAATCAATAAATAATGGATACCGCTGGTAGCTCGGTTATTACAATCAATCCACCTTCTGTGATAACATCCTGTAATCAATAAATAATGGATACCGCTGGTAGCTCGGTTATTACAATCAATCCACCTTCTGTGATACTATCCTGTAATCAATAAATAATGGATACCGCTGGTAGCTCGGTTATTACAATCAATCCACCTTCTGTGATACTATCCTGTAATCAATAAATAATGGATACCGCTGGTAGCTCGGTTATTACAATCAATCCACCTTCTGTGATACTATCCTGTAATCAATAAATAATGGATACCGCTGGTAGCTCGTTTATTACAATCAATATTGTGAATAATCAGTTAATGCTTGCTTGTTATTTAAATCTTATCAATTAATACTCCGTATGATTAATACATGCGTTATATTGATGATAATCGACGATATCATTGAATTCAATTGGTGACACCAGGAACATTAATTTCCAGGAAAGTTATCATTGATACAGTTCGGAAATGGGGGAATTCCAATCAATTGTTTTTTAATTTCCGATGGTACACTATTAATGTTACAGTCGTGGTATTGCACCAAGATGATACATCTTCGAATCCCGATCATTAAGTTCTCCAGTATAGGCATAACTTGGCGGCCGCGGAGTGTAATGCTGTTTGATTTCTAATCAATGAATCACCGCATCCGCGGTGCGAAGACCTCGAATGTCCCCGTCAGATAACTGTTGGTGGTATCATCAATTTGACAACGAGAATGATACAAGGCGTCTTAATGATGTTCCAATAGATTTATCATACTATTATAATTATACGAATTATTTAACCACTGTATCAGGATATTTTAACAAAACTAAGTTAAAACGTTCATGTTACTAGACACTAATGAATAGTCGATGTTTTTATACCCCCAACCTAATTTGGCCGTCCTTCCGTCCGATATTTCGTGTCTGGCTTGTAACTTTGTCATATTTGGATAAATTTCAAAAACACTTGACTCAATTGATCAACATGACATGATAAAGTCCCACAACATTTCCTAAAAGGTCAAGGTCACACTTCCAATTTGTTTGATAGTTTACGTCTGATCTGTTACTTTGCCTTATATGATGGGATTTAACTTGATTCAGTTGATCAAGTTGACATGAAGAAGTGTCGCTCGTGAGACCCATACCCGTATCTCAAAGGTCAAGGTCACAATTTTTATTTGTTTGATAACACTTGCATCTGTTTGAGAGTTCAAGCCCTGTCTGTAACTTTGTCATACATGTATGGATTTCAAAAACCCTTGGCTCTATTACTCAACATGACATGAAGACGTGTCGCATGTAAGACCCAGATCCTTACCTTAAAGGTCAAGGTCACACTTTCCGTTTGTTTGATATTTCATGTTTGGTCTATAACTTTGTCTTACATTGAGGGATTTTACAATATCTCCACACAAGTGATCAACATGTTATAATGATGTGCCATCTACATTTAACTGTAGAGATACCCAGACCTTTACATCAGATGACAAGGTCACATTTTAATGTCAAAAACATGAAATTGTGTATCTAAGTCTGAAACGTCAGTCCATTACTGCTGCTGCTGCTGCTGCTGCTGCTGATGATGATGATGATATTATGATGACTATAGTGCAGCTGGTAATAATGATGACTATGATAATATAGTGGTGTTGATGATGATGATAATAATAATGACGATGATGATGATGTTAATGCTGATGCTGATGATTATGGTGTTGTTGATGATGATTATGATTGCATGATGATGATAAGGAGGAGGATAATGATGATGATGATGATGATGATGATGATGATGATGATGATGATGATGATGATGATGATGATGATGATGGTGGCGATGACTATATTTATGATGATGATGATTATGTTGACGATGATGCTGATGATGATGATGATGATGATGATGGCAATAATGATAATGACAAGTGATTATGGATACAACGATTATGATATCTTTTTTAAAAAAAAAAGAATGGGGTTTAACACCGTTTTCAACACATTTCAGGTTATATATGGCATATCCAGTTTTATTGATGGAGGAAGAATGATCAATAACAGAAACGGAATTATATTCAAAATAATAGTTATAATATTGTTAATTCATAAAAAAGGACCGTATATGCATATATTAAGATGTAATTGGAAAAGATATATAAATTTCCGCTCATTTTCAGTTTTATGAAATTGGCCAATCGAAAGAACCGAGAAACAAACCGCGATCATGACTTTGACAATCCAATAGCAACATACCATCTTCTGAAGAGAGTTGTAGAACAATGGAATAACTTGAAGACAAACCTATCGTGTGACGCCTCTGTGGACGATTGCCCCTTACTTACCGGCGAAGATGGTATGCTCTTGTTTAAACAATATTTATTTGTTATGAACATATTACATAAACAATGTACATATATTCAATATACAGCGATACGTAACAAAATAATGGAGAAGAAAGCTATGTCTAGCTTATACAATGTCTCTCTTCTGGTTTCATGTAATATAAAGCCAAGGTCCATAGCTTTGTTTATTATCATTTATGTCAAAGAATGCATAGACGGATCCAGGATTTTAAGTTACAGTTAGATGGGATCGATTGCGAAAGTTTCTTTAATTTGAGCATATTTTTGAGGATGGGGGTGAGGGGATTTTTTTTTAACAAAAATAGAATACGTGGAATACGTGGAAGTGAACATATTCCATTAGGATACCTAAACTTTTCAGCTTTGATCCAGTTATTTTTATTTCCATCGTTCTCCCTGAAAGAAATTCCGGTCCATTTAATATTTTTGAGATATTCAGTGGGAGTGACCCTATGAATGTAAAATGTGTGTTATGAATAATAATAAATCCGCCGTGTGCTACTAGTCACAATAACATGCAAATGTAAAAAAAAATTGATTTTCTTTGATTTCACTAGTGACTTAATTTACATGTCGTGTGTTTTCCGTAGGCGAGGTGCTCACTTAAAACCGCGAACATGGAATGTGGAATGGCGGTGATTTTACTCAGATTCATTCTAAGGTCGTCCCCAACGAATACAACTGGATGGCCCATATATAACCTACACTGATTTGAAAATGTCGTTAAAACCCAGCTCCTTAGAATGTGTTCGTCTAAGATGTTTTTTTGATTGCTAAGAAAGACCTCCGTGACCAATTGGCCTAAGACGCCGTCTCAAAATTATCTACATATACCTGCTGAGGTCGTAGGTTCGAGCCTAATTTGATCCGAAAATTTTAGGTAAGAAGGTATCCTAGTTACTTGTGGATGGACGGTGGTTCTTGTCAGATTGGTGTATATGAATCTGATACATTCCATCACATAGTTCTGACACTGGATATGGTTTATAAATAATCTATATAATGTGTTAAAAATGGCATTGAACCCCATGATTGATAAATCCTTTAGAAGTGTCACACAGATGGCGACCACCGGAACGTTTCCAATATGAATACTACGTTTTATTTTTTACTTTTTTTAGCAACGTTTTAAGAAATCGAATATATACAACAAATAGAAATAAATAAACAAATTTTAGGACAAACGGTATTTGTCGAGTTTTTGTGTTTTCGTGTTGTCGTGTCGGCGCGCCGCCAAAATAAAAACATGACATGGCAGAAATCAGTCACCATAGACTACCGATAGTTGGTTACTGCTGTTGAAACCTCTAGACTGGTTATATTGTGCACACAAAGAAGTAAGAACTATAATATTATCAACATAATTTATTGCTTTTATTTCCAGTTATAAATGTTGTGACGAAGCGTGAAAATTTAAAATGGCCGACCGACGTCGACCTTCGGCTGGCAGCGAAGGCAATATTTAATGTTTGGAATGTGTTCGACCTTGAAATCGATGATATTGTCAGTGGTAGCCTAGCAACTGTGAAAGAACAACCGCTATCTGCAGACGACATTTACTATATTGCCGACGTTGCCAAAGATTCTGCTATGTTATACGAAGCAATCACGTGGTTTGAATATCTTCTCGCGAGACTTGACGAGTTCTCTTCTTTCAAGTTCAAAACCTCCTCATTGGTCAGGAGACTAGCTTCCACATACATCGAGGTGAATATGTTTTATCATCTTCCATGCTTGCTTTTATAAAAAAAACATAGATATTGACACTTTGTTCTTCGAAATAAAATGTAATGTGATTCTGATAAAGTTTCTGATTAGTTGATTCAAAGAATCGGTCTGCTTCGGCGATTTTCATAGTTTGTCCACTGACCATCGTTTAGATTGTTTAGTAGATGCTATATTTTGTTTATTATATGTTTTTGAGACAGATATCTATCTTTGTAACAATGACCAACAGTTCAACAAGGACACAGAAAGAGATGTTTATGACGTCATAATTCTGATCAGTTTTGCACAAAATTATTTTTGTATAATGGGTATTACTCGAACGTATCCTTTCTTAATAATGCTTGCGTCAGTAATAGAAGTTACTTGCTTGTCACCATGGTAGTCTGTCCAGGTGCCATACCTGTCAAACCTGTTTTAGCGGTCACCTTTATTAAGCAGGGAACATGTCGTAAGCAGCCATATTTGTTTTTTCCCATTTATATGCTTTCAGAACAAATTAACCAGCATTTAACAAAGCATGTCTTAAAAAATCACTTTTGCTCCTCCCCTTAACTGGCTGTTTAAGACAGGTTTGCCTCTATATTACAATAAAGTATAAACTAATGTTTTATAATCGGAAACAGTGAAACTATATCTATAATTTCATTGCCGTTTTACAATGAAACTAAATAATCAATTTTAAATAAATGGGATATATCAATTATTCATCAAAAGGTTAAAATTATAGAAGCTAAATATAGATTTATTTGTTTCCAATATTTCGACCCAATTGGTATTTATCAAGAATGAAACACAAATAGCAATTACGTATTTTTTTATTGTGGTTATCCTGACACAAATGAAAATTATATTGGGTCGAAATATTGGAAATTGAGTGTAAATAGCTATATAATTTACGTACATCCCTATGGAGGGCACTACAGTATATAGTTATAAATACAGATATCTTAAGTTACACAATTTCCTATACATTGTTTCTATATATACTTAACACCTTTAAAAACGCAAATATGAATGTTGTATCACATCTAGATAAAGCATAATGATACACCAAACCAAACTTTCTTTGTTATACCTTTTATTCTAACTTTTTCATAATTTTAAAACACAAAGTTAACAAATTAAATGAGGTCGACACATATAAACAGATGGAAATAATAGCAGATAAAGGTTAAAATATTTGTTAATATTAAACAAAGTTGCGTCATTAATGAAGTTAAGTATACATTGCTTGTATGAAATGGCTGAAACGTTTCTTTTGGACTGGTCAATAGACCAATCGTCTTATTTCTATTAGGTTATTTATTTAAAACATGTTATATCATTTTCCTATCCAGTACGGTTCAACTGCAAAGGCTATTGAAATTTTAGAAGAATATTCGAAGAAAGGTATGGCATTTTATTTGTTCTAAAAAAATATTAATATTTAATCATAGCAAGTTTTGAAGTATATGTGTATAGTCAAAATTAATTATGTATACATGTATTTTGTTTATGAACACTGACAAATCTTTATTTCCGTAGACAAATAAACGATGTCTAGGTAAACACAACATTATGTTTACTTGGACCAACAATGTCACGTGTCCAGTGGGCGGAGCGATTATTGTTCTCACGCTAGGACACCTCGTGTAACATCGTATATAGACAACGACATAGCCATATTCTGTTGTCTTAAACTTTACAGTTTCTAATCATTATACATACAGATGGCCATATATTTGTACATGACAGATACAAGCATTAGGAACATTTACAAACGTTTCGTGAATAAAATTGTCTCTCTTTAACATTGTATAGTTAGTTTCATAATAAATAACAAACATATGACTTGCCCATATACTTTGAGTATTTAACCATATCAGTTACAGATCTATCTTTAACATTGCACACATAACATAGTTTGACATATTTTAGTTAGTATATACTATGGATTCATTAATCTAAAATAAAAAGTACTTTACTTCAAAATAGAATCTATTCAATACGCAAACATTTTGATATACCTCTGCAAAATTCAATATAAAGTGTGCATTCAAACGAACAATCTCAAACTGGCTTCCAATGTCATCCTAATGAAACCTCAATTCTAAATAAACATTGTACACATTGCTTCGCATGTTGATTAAATTTGTTGGAATGTCTAAATTCACTTAGTTTATACCAATTTATTATAGCTAAATTGCGAAGAAAAGCACCTAGTCCGCTTTCTTAGTAGAACCGGTAGTGAGTGTTGTTATGTGTTAGGCATCGGGTCGAGCTTGGAATCGAACCCATAACCTCTTGTGTGAGCGGCCACACTCTATTCACTACACTACTGCCCTGCTTAAATCCATTTACTGTTTAAATACCCATTGTTCTTGCTCATGTATACTTAAACGCAAAAGAAAATGGTTTCTGACGTCAACATATTATGTACATTGGACTTTTTTCACTTTTTTTAAAGTACTTTAGAAACTAATTATAACGCGAATCCATTCGAATAAAAGGTCGACAATTTGAGATTATACATGACATTGTGATTAATGAAATTTATATAATTTAAAAGATGTGTCAACATTTTATATTTATATTAAAAAAATAACCCCATATACACAGTGCGTTTCTTTTGCGTTCAAGTATATATATGTGTGGTAGTACATGTAATTAGAAATATATACAGTTTACAATAACCGGGGTTGCGTTGCATAGAAACGGGATCAACTATGTAATCGTGAGTTTTTTCTTCTGTTAAGTGTTGAACACAATTTGATTTTATTTAAAAACAAGACTTAAAATGACGTGCAGCAGCATAACTTCCTTTAATATTTGATTTAAATCATGTAGATCCAGCTGACAAAGGAGTTGCACGTGACTTGTCGTACTTCCGGTCAGGCAATCAAAAGTTACAGACAAAGAACCCCGTTCGATTCCAAGAGGGTGATAAAAGCAAGAAGACACGAAACAGGCTCGTTTATGAAGAGTTATGTCGCAATGCTTCTCAGGTGTGTTTTTCTTATTTACCATTTCGTACATAAAGGCGACATAATTATGTTTTTCCTTTTGTAACTATTTTCAGGGTCATGTTTCAACGCCCTCTGTCCCGTGAGTCCCTTTTCTAATCTTCACTGACCTCTATGAATGTCAGGTTTTGCACGATACTTTCCATATCAGACTGCTCGTGATCACTCATGCCGCACTAGAGAGGCATCCGTGGCCGAGTGGTCTATGGCGCCGTCTCAAGATCACTTACCTCTCGGTGCTAAGGTAGTAAGTTCGAGTCTTTATGCGAGAAAGTTGCCAGTGGCTTGCGGAAGGACGGTCATTCTACTCTCGGATTCATTCTGAGGTCTTCCTCCACCAATAAGCTGGGCCCGATTAGCTCAGTCGGTTACGCATCTGACTATCAATCCAGGGGTCGTGAGTTCGAATCCCCCGCCCGACATTGTGTCTCATTATCAATCGTCTCTCACCACTGATTCAAGTGGGAAAGTTATCAGTTACTTGCGGAGATGGGGTGTGCTCGAGTACTGGTTAATCCCAGGAAACAGTGGTTAGGTTTACTGACATCTGTTAGCACCCGATGGCATAAAAATGACGCTAAATATTCATTCAATCAATAAATCCTCCACCAATAAAACTGGATAAGCCATGTATAACCTGAAATGTGTTGATGTTAGATTCTATTTAACATGTCTGCTTACAAGTCAGTTAGATGTCAGCCCGGCGTTCGGTTTTCCTCTTTCTATATTAAATTTGTCACTAAGCCAGTCATTAATAATGAATGCAGATAAGGTTAGGGTTGGACAGATAGATACCTTTTTTTTGGTATAAAAGATGACATGGGAAAAAATTAATATGATTGCTTGCTATACATACATAAGCAATGAACATAGGGATTGCGCAGAAAAGAGAGGTCACTTGCGGTCCCTTTATTTCCATTGAGGATTAGGAATAGTTTCGTTGAATAAAGAAAAAAAAACAAGATATCAGCAAACCACCAGTTTACGTGTATATATCCGCGTAAGACCTGACGCGGACTGTCAATCAAGTGCGTAATCCAATCAATGATTGGTATTGGTTGATTCGCCGCCATTTTCCTTATACAAGCTATTTATGTCTGAGTAAACACTACAATGTATTTACTTGAACTAACAATGCCACGCAGCCAGTGGGTGAAGCGATAGTCGTTCTCGCGTCAGGTCAATTCAACATAATATAAACCTAACAATCGTTATAAAGATTGGAAGGGCCAACTTGATATTGGTTAATAAAAAATCACAAGGTTAAGATTAATCACAAAAAATCAAACCATTGCCATATAAACCTTTGTAATTTATTTTGTCTAATTTAAAGAGAAAATTAAAAATATTGCACAAACGATATTTAGCCAAATATGTGTCAGGTGGGGTGGGGATACTCTGTTACCCTATGCATTTCCATTTTTTTTTTACTTTCAGACATAAATTATCCGTTACAATATTAATGTATAACTAGATTAAAAGTGATGCCTATAACATTAAAATATCAATACAATAATAAAGGGTTTACTGATTATCCCTTTTCTCCTTAGACATGCGTTTTCCCGCACCAATCACAGAAGGCCTTTGAAAACAGTGCAGGAAGAGTTCCTGCACTTCCTGCACTGTTTTCCACTTTGTCAGTTAATATAAACATAATTCACCCAATAATTAAAAAGCCTTCTATGTTAGGTGTCAAAATACGTCTATATTAAAGGTGTCAAAAGGCGTCTATATGAAGTAAAGGGATAATTATGCAACGTTTACAGAGTTTTAATTGAGCAATTGTTCACGTTTAAAATGATATATAAATAAAACATATGTTTATCTTTTTCAATTACAGGGCAACTCAATACCCCAAAATCTTCAGTGCCACAATGTTCCTTTATTTCGATTTTACGGTGTTGCTAAAATCGAGATACTTTCAAAACGTCCCAGAATTGAGCTTATTTACGATGTCCTGAACGATACAGAAACAGACGAGTTAATATCGTACGGTGAAAAATCGGTAAGCTTGTCACTCACAAAATAACTAAACAATAAAAACAACAGTAAAAAAGATACACAAAACAGCAACGATATTTCTTCGGCACGCGACCAAACTAACCAACATTTAAGTCACATGTAATTAAAGGAATAATGAAGTAACAGAACTCATCCATGTATCAGATTGATCAAAATTAATAGCGATTGTGGACAAAAAAATACTCAAGCATCCTGTGAAATTGGTTGCGTATAACGCCATTAAGATGGTTGGTCAGCGAATAGTAAATTCACGAATAAATTTTTTTTTTCAATATAAGAAATATCCAGTTGTTTAAAGCTTTCTCAGCTTAACCTCGGGTTAAGTGAAAATTTTCAAATCACAATATTTTGAGAATTACAGCATTTTAGGTTACTATTTTAATGAAAATTATGAAAATATGCAATTTTGTTTATAAAAATATATTTAAGTTGCCATAAAATCATTATGTGTAAAACATATTGAAGTTACAAAATTTCACTTAACAGGTCGTTAAGCTAACAGAGCTTTTAACAACTGGGCCCAGCTACTTACATCATGTTTTACATGTAAACTTTTGAAATATATCATAAATACTTAACGCCATTAAAACCACAAACTTTTGAATACAGAATATATTTTAACAGAGATCTGATATCATTTTTATTGAATCGTATATGTCGACCGCAATTTGTTTGTTAAATGTGTGTTTTAAAGTGACGAAAATAGAAAAAAAACAAGGTACGAAAATTTTATACTGGTTTACCATTCATGTTATATCTCTATTTTATACAATACCATACTTGGTTTACCATTCATGTCATATCTATATTTGGTATAATACCAAACTTGCAGTTTTAAAGGCGCCGAGTATATGTGTTCATCATAATGGAGTCTAGCAAATGCAGATTAGCACATGTTTCTCATATAATATGAGAATAATCTATTACAGGACAGTCAAACCTGTGTTAGTGGTCACCTCTATCAATTAAACACCACTATTTCGATTTACTTTTTTTTTATTTTATTAAATTTAGCTTTAAAACCTGTATTAAGCAGCCACCTGTCTTAGGGGTCAATTTTGCTCTTTCCATTGAGTGGTCTGACTGTTTATCATACCAAATGGCACCATGACTTTGTAGGAGAATTTTAAACTTCATTTTTATTGGTCATCTTATTTTGTTATCATTTCCACACATCTGGGTGAGTTTTATAAAAAAATGTTATTACTATTCAGCTTGGCAAGTTACGTGAGGCTCTGACATACAGCGCGGCGCAATCTTCAGGACAGACTTACCAAAGGTAAAATAACACATGCATTTCGTTAATGATATTGTGTATGATCTATCATTCGTAACCAGGGTCGGATATTTCATAACGGATTGGGATGGGGGAGCGTTTACGTTTCGGCGAATTCTTAATGTGGATGGAATGCATTCATTTATATATTTTCTGCCAATTTAGTGGCATACACCGACCCTGGTGCCGACTCTTAAAGTGAATTTAACTTATTGCCGAGTTTTTGGGCCATTATGTAATGCTTATGATGTTATAAACTATGTAAAAGTTGGACGCGATTGTTAATTTATTTTGGTCTATGAACCATACTTGCGGCACAGGCTTTAAAGGCAGAAATGTTTCTTTGTTACAATAAACAATTATATGGAACTTTTATATAGCTAGATTGTGTATAAAAGTAAAGCAGATAATTCTATGTCTGTCATACAATTCATAGCAATTGAACGCTTGCTTAAGTATGACTTCATTCAAACTTTCATTGAAGCATCTGACCAATCAGAGTGCTTGTAACAATTGCTAATGAACGGACCCAATCAGGAGAAATGACTATGAAATAATTGAAGTAAATAAGGTTTAAGACGAAACATTCCACAGTATTAGCAAGCTCCCCATTGGCTAATATAAAAACATTTAGAAATGCATTTTTTCTCCAAGTTTGTAGAGTTTAGTAACAGAAAATGAATTATTGAGCAAAGGGTAGTATGAATAAAAATTATTTTTAAAATTTAGACACGATCTCCATATTGTTTCATTAATACAAAGCAGGTGAAAATAACATTTTTCAAAAGTTTTTTATATTGATACAGCTTGTTGTTTTCAATAATGACATTTGCTTAGAAAATATACATATAGGAAGTCTGGATTTATCAGCGAAGTTTTGTATTGTGATTGAAGTGATATCTATTGCCTAGAACCTACTCATTATATCTTTCTCACTTTTTCAGCGTTCCAATGTGCGAAAACAACATAGAGTACCCCTTGATGGTGAATGTTTCCAATCGGATCGAACGAATGACGAGGTTTCACATTTATCCACTAGGTGACGTGAGCAGCACGGAATGCTACAATGTAAAACATTTACAACATTTACCGACCTTATACAACATTAACGTTGCTGTGTAAATACAAAAAAACTTACAAAATGTAGAAATATAAACTGGTATAAGTAAAACAAACTTAAATTAAGTGCTCACTACACAGTTGAACTTTGCTCTTTGTTCTTTAAAGTAAAGTAAAATGTTTATTTATTAAAGTGTCACCCCTATTGAAAGGGCCAGCCACACTGGGCTTAGGAGACATCTTTATGCTGTTCTCAGTAAATCCCCGAAAGCTTTTATTGCTAGGCACTAGGCTGTTTGACATTCGGTACCCTTCAATTTAACTAGCTGCTGGATGGGCAACCGGCCGCATCAGAAAATATACAAGTGGTTCCAACGGGATTCGAACCCTTGACCTCCCTCTTCCGACATGGACGCTTTTACAACTATATAAAATAAGGTTTAGGATCTCTATAGTAAAGACCCGCTTATAAAAGTTAAAAGTATTTTGTCCAAAGCAGGAGTGTATCTGCACATCAAATTGCGGGTTGACCAGCTTGTTTTTTTAAACACAGTGCAGACACCTTTTAGTGTTGTTCTTTTTTTAAAAAAGTCCCCAAAATTCTATAAAAGTCACTTTATTATACACCAGTGATGCCTTATTGCATACAATACATGCATTTCCAGGATTTGCTATACTCATCTGCAGCAAGAAATAACAGCACATATAGACCATTTTTGAAAATATTTCGAATCAAATTACACAGGACTTCTTTTTTAGTGCAAGAATCATGCTACTGTGACAAAAAGGGGGCGTAACTGTGTAGTGAGACGTAAAGGCTTTTTCATTATAAAGAAGAACATGACGTCAGCTATCAATATAACATTTGTAGGCTTGACTATTATCTATAGTCGGCTTAATATTAGGTATCTGTTTGAATTGTTCACGTATGTTCACGTAAGTTATTGCAAACAAAAACTAACTTATCTTTGAAACTTTTATTTAGGGTCGTTCCTATATGTTTTTACGTATACAACCTCTTCAGTTTCATTTCTTATTGCATTTTATTTTGCAATTTAACCTCCTTTATTTTCTACATTTACGTCTGAGTTATACGCCCGATCATGTACGATTATGCCTAGGAACGCCCCTTCAGACGGTAGCTTGACATGTGTTTAGTTTCTATTCTGTTCGTCATTTGGCTGTTCAAATATACATTTTATTGTTTCAGATGGTGAATGAAGGGCTGGGAGGTTTCCAGAAACCAGTCGTTAACTACTTCGTATGTTTAGTGTTGAAGTTGTACACCGAAATATTTTAGAAACGCAACTCTCAGATAAACGGCAATCTAACACTGCGTTCTTTATCAATATTATTCATTACTATTTTATTTAATACTATTCATTACATATTTCTTTCTTTCCTGACAATTTTCATCAAAATCTATTGCGATTGTCACTTCTTTTTATTGATTTGAAACATACAACCTCCGTTACATAAATTTACAAAAATAGCCTCCTTGTGCATTGATGTACGTATGACAGCGACCTCTCTTTGAATGGACAACATTTGAAATCCGGGCTTGTGGTATGTTGTTCCACTTGTGGTATGTTGTTCCACTTGTGGTATGTTGTTCCACTTGTGGTATGTTGTTCCACTTTTACAGTTTGGTAATTTCAAAAAATTAATTGCGAAATTGCGAAATTGCGAGAAAACACTACAGAAACCAAATATGAATATCAAAATACAGATAAACCAATTCTAAACGAAATTGTAAAAACAGTAACATTATTACGTTTCTGTGAATTTAGGCAACAGGGGTTGCATATTTCAAATAAAAAAAAAATAAGTGATAATCGTAATAGAATTTGATGAAAATTTGAAAGAAAGATAAAAATGTGTTAAATTATTAAAAACATAAATTTCAAAAATATTGATAAAGAACTCAACGTTTTATTGCTGTTGATCTGAGTGCTACATTTTTAAAGTATGTCGGTGTATTATTATTAGTTTTGTATAAATACTAAAGAACTCGGGAATGATGAGATGTAACAATATTTATCTACAAGTCTAAACACCACACACTATTGTCGCTTAGTTTAGTTTAAACATATTTTATATGAATATCAATATGTCACAATACAATACCATGTAATGTATTATAAACTGTAAAAAGAATACAGTTCACACCATAAACGTAAAGAGCATGAAGTAGTTTCACACTAGAAGTGTAAAACGTATTAAATGTACTTAAAATAGCAAACAAGGAGCACATGTTTTTTTTCCCACAAATGTTATGTAATGTTATGAACAGATCCATTCAAATTACACGGAAATCATTTTCGTTTCACTTTCTCTCCAAACAATCAGAGAGGAGTTAGTTTGATATTCAATATTTCTTTAATCTCTAGCTATTTAAGTGTGTAGTAACTCTTCAATGTTGGAGGTAATAAAGTTTTGGTATTGTTCAGATGTAAGCCTGCCATTGATTCTAAATAAAAATGTTGTTTTTTTGCACGCTTGTTATGCATTGATGGACCCAAATGAAAGGAGTGAAACTTACATTTTATGGTTTGTTAACCACTGCACTACCAACAACATGATGAGAAAAATAGGGGTCATGTACCATTCAAGAGATTCCTTTTGACATGTCGCACCAATATCTTATATATATATATTTGCTAATTCCGTTGTTTTTACATTTATTTTGTATGCCAAAATGCATCAACAATTTCCCATTTTTTTCTTGTTTTAAAATTTTCATAAATTCGGACATTGGTGCATTTACGAAATGCCATCACTGACAAGGCTCGTTTTAAAGTGTACAACATTACAAGTTTCATAAAAAAATTAGCAGCACCAATATCAAATTCGTGTCTACGCCACTGTACCACATGAAACCTGCAGCACATCTGCTTTACACATTAAGTAAATGGAGAATTACGTTTGTCTGCCGTAAATAATTAACACCAAACGTATATAATATTTAGTGTTATATGCCTCAGTGGGGGACATGTGTAACTGGATACGTTTATGAGCGTCTATCGACTGCTTCCCCATAAATCTGTTTTTTATAACAATATGGTCGAAATTTAACGGTCCATACTGCGGATGTGGGCTTGAATCCCCGCAGTGGTAACAGAGGATTAGTTTCCATTCTGTTACATTGTTTCCCTAACCGCGGTATTTACTTTTCTAAATGTTGAAGCTAAGATAGCTAGATCCTGGAATGCATTTTAATATAATCGTAGAATACAGATATGAAACAGTTATATTGAACAATAGTTTCTAAAGCACGAAAACGTTTCGCTTAAATACCATATGCTATCTTGTATACTATAATTGTTTATAAATTGTTAAAGAAAATGAAATTAAGTCACAATGAAACACAAATATTTTAAAACTTTTACTTGCGTACTGTATATGCTATACATGCTGTTGACTGATTCTATAAACACACTGTTATATGTTGAAGAATGAAAATTAAAAAATACCAAAAAAAAAAGAGACCGCAAGTTAATCGTCGTAACATAATGATATGGTTCAACCCGTTTACTTGTTATTTTAAAAAAAATATGTTTAAACCAATATTTGCAGAATAAAGGGCAAGAACTCTACCCTGGTGCGGGGAACAAGGTAGCGACAGTTAAGCTACAGGTAAGAGCTCTGCTTGTATATTTTTTACCAGGCGACGTCACTCCTTAACTGTTATGAATATTTTCACTGGTGTTTACATCCTGCAATAAGTAAAAAAAAGTATGGACTGGTACATTATATACATTCAATATAAGGAATGTTTATATTGAAAAACAAATAGTAACTTTAAATCATGAAAATACAAGGGGTGTTTATACTGGGAAACAAGTAAGTTTAGACCGTGAATTTGAAGATATCAGCCAATGTAAATTTGAATTGCCACAATTAAATTTTATTGGAAAATCATTATGAAGGGGGGCTTAGGTGAACTAACATATTAATAAGATAATAGAATATATATATATATATATCTAAGAGTCACTTGTGTTACATTAACATAATACATCCTGACTATGTTTAACAATTAAATGAATTAACATATAATAAACGTCTTCCGAAATAAAATGAGCCCAACCATAATGTACTTCATAATCATATTTAATCGCAAACGAACATTCATTAAGTAAATGACTCAATTACATATACATGTCTGTGATTAATTATGCCTTTCTTATTAATCCCCATACGATATAAACAATTTTGTTAAACAATTTGCTAAAAACCTATTATTTCATGTCTTCATGCAAAGTCCCCCGTATTATTTTGTTTTATAAATCACGGTTCTCATTCAGTTTAGTGTTGCTCAAACCCCGTCTTCCTCGCTTAAACCAGCACCAGAGGGCGTAAGCTATGTTGTATATTTCATTACCCCATCATGAACATACCCAATAAAACCGAGTCTCCTTTTTTTCTTTCCTTGTATTCGTTCTATGTTTCCAATGTACCATTTCCTAAGATGTTATTATTTTATTGAGGCACCATTTTTATGTGATTATGTTAGTCTGTCGAACGGACCCAGTTCTCCGATTGGCTCCGTTAAATAGCAGCACTTTTTAGCACGATGCTTTGTCAGTTGCTTCAGGGAAAGTTGGAATGACGTCATTGTTTAGTAAGAGTTCATTTGCTATGAATTATGGGACAGGCAGGGAATTCCCTGCTTTTTTCATTGGGGGGTTTAATAGAACTGATTCGGGATTTATCACCTTCTGTATATATACTATTATCTTAGTTTTGTATCAACAATTATCATCAAATAAGCTAACACAAATTAAATAATTCCCGTTCTTGATTAATTAACACACCCCACGTGTAGAAATTGGACTTCAATAAAAGACCCCTGGGTCCACTGGTACTAAATGACTAATGAGACCTTCATGATTGGGTGTTAGTGTACAGAGGTGAATAACTGACAGATATGCTATCAATATTTTACGTTTGAAATTACGTTGCTTGTGTAGATTACGCTCCGACATACATGTACATGTACGTACATACTGATAAGCAGGTGTAGCCAATAAGAAATTGAGTTCATAGGTAAACATTGTATACGCAGGTATAATTATGGGTGTTAGATATTCAATTAAGTTTCATCAATGTACGCTACCATTGAAATCTATACACTTCGCTAAATACAAAAATACAGATGTATGAAAAGTCCAAAACCGTTCAAATTGGAACTATGAGAGACTTATATTTGTATATATTACAATTTGATTATCACCTATATCACCACAGATAGTTATATATATATATGCGAGATACATTCATGTATAGTTCGGCAACACAATGATAATAAAAGTACGATTTTAAAGGGCGTAGTGTGGTTGGAGTATTCCGGGAATTTTCAATAAAACAAAAACATATGCTTCAGTTTGCAGACGACATTTTAAGATAGGAAACTTTCAAGGAAATAACAAGTGTTACAGGAGAAACTCGTAATGTTTTCTTCAGATTTCTAGTTAAATGCTCTTCATTCAGTCTACGCACAGTTGGATAATTTCATGGACATTAATTTATAGGTGAGGCGTCTATAAAGACGTTACCACAATTACCGAGGCCACTAAACGTCTGGTTTCTTAGATACTATGATCACTCAGTTTCACTTAAAACAAATCTGTTTTTGCCATGAACAATTTTATTACGATCAACCTCATGAGCACCCTACCTTTAAACGATTTGTTGGTATCATTTATAGTATTACTTGATTCAGGTGATTTCAGTTATTCTTTTTCTCAAAGAAACCCAACGTTTGAAGTACAATCCATCATAATTTATATAGGTCTAGCAAAGCTTAACACTGTATTAAAGTATCTTAATAACCAAACCTTTCCTAACCGCATGCTCCGTTGATTTTTTATTAGGCATGTATGAGTAAAAGGATAATTTCCCTAGTTTATTTAATATCGATTCTATACAGAATGCACGAACCGCAGCGGTGGTCTAGTGGTAGAGGTGTAAGTTCACCATTGATGTTTGTTCTTTATAGTTTAAATAAAAATGTTTGCATGGTTTTCATTCATTGAAGAACCCAAATGAATGAAATAAAACTTACATTTTATTATTTGTCCAACTCTACACTACCAAAATAAGATGAGAAAAGTAGAGATCATGTAGTATATAAGACTTTTTTTCTGTTCTGTTTGTACACTGTTGACAATGTGAAAGTAGACGTCAGAAATCAAGTATCGATACCCCAATTTCCAACCATCATTTTTTTCCTTCAAATTCACAATTTAAACATTACAATACTTTCAAAATATTCTAAATACATCAATAATGCCATTTAAATAAAAAAAATGAGCATTATGAAAAGGAAAATGCATTTTTAAAGAAGAAACAAGGATTTTTTATAACCGCCATTTTTCGACTTCCCCACGGAAACATTTCCTTGAAGTCTTGAAATACAGTTGACTTTAGAACATGTGACTTTTTTTTATTTTCACGCTAGGAATTCAGTTCTATATGTATCTCAAATATATCCATTATTAAATACAAAACTGACTTATATATCATATTTACTTGTTTTAATTTAGATATTAAAATTAATTGGTTTGGATATCTATAGCGTGATGTATGACGTAAATTATATGGCATCTTAAAAGCGATCGAGGTAAAAATGTTAATGACGAATGAAAGGAAGTATATCAAAATTTTTGAAAAAAAAATTCTTTCAACTCTATAAAGTTGAAACCGGTCGCTATGCACAGAACAGAATTGAACGTAACTTGCGTTATTGCACTCTATGTAACGTTAACGACATAGCAGATGAACATCATTTTGTGTAAATATGTCCTTTATTAAATCATATTATCATAAACGGCCAAGTATGTTAAAATTTATTGAGTTAATGCAAAGTAAGAAATATTCAGTCTTGTTTAATTTGTGTAAATTCATTCATCAAGCTTTCAGTGCTCGCAATTCCTTGTATAATCAAAATACATAATATATACATCTATCTTTTTGTGTTGATTTACTCAAATATATAATTGATAAAGTATTTAAATGTTTAATTTATATTTGTCCAACCTCAGAAGCCATAAAAATATATGTATTTAAATAACGTCATTTTCTAATTTGATAGAATCTAACATAATATTGATCTATTATCTGCGTGCCATGTATTACATTTATTATCTGAATTTGTATGTAATGAGAAACAATATATGTTTAAATTACTTGATAAACGCAAGTTTGAATCTTGGGTCTTCAAATTCACCACATGGACCTGTGAGAGTAGTTAATATTTAAGCAATTAAAGGTTCGTTTGCTATATATGTGTTTCGTTTTCCGACATTTATGTACAATTAAATATTTTTTCAATAGTTTAGGCTGAGAAAGTTAGGGTCTCACGATGAATAACAATATCAAACCTACTTCAAACTACCAGATATTTTACACCGCAACTTGGTGAGAACAAGTTCCATATCCTTAGCTTCGTGCATTCCACATATTTCACAAGCATGTTTTAATAATAAATGCAACAAAAGGGACAATCTATGTGCTCGTACATTTCTCTAAAACAGACAATTCTGTTTGCTAAAACAAATATGTGCTTTGTCTATTTCAGTTGTCAGATGTAACATACGGGGGATCCGTAGTTTTTCCTAAACTAAATCTTCACACGCCTGTCGTCAAGGTGAGAGTACTCTATGTTATCTGTGTGTTTGTAGAAACATTTGTTGCACAGCTGACCCTAAATTAAATCTTCACACGCCTGTTGTCAAGGTGAGAGTACTCTATGTTAACTGTGTGTTTGTTAAAACATTTGTTGCACAGCTGACCCTAAACTAAATCTTCACACGCCTGTTGTCAAGGTGAGAGTACTCAATGTTATCTATGTGTTTGTATAAACATTTGTTGCACATCTGACCCTAATTTAAATCTTCACACACCTGTTGTCAAGGTGAGAGTACTCTATGTTATCTGTGTGTTTGTAGAAACATTTGTTGCACAGCTGACCCTAAACTAAACATCACACGCCTGTTGTCAAGGTGAGAGTACTCAATGTTATCTGTGTGTTTGTAGAAACATTTGTTGCACAGTTGACCCTAAAATAAATCTTCACACGCCTGTTGTCAAGGTGAGAGTACTCTATGTTATCTGTGTGTTTGTAGAAACATTTGTTGCACAGCTGACCCTAAACTAAATCTTCACACGCCTGTTGTCAAGGTGAGAGTACTCAATGTTATCTGTATGTTTGTATAAACATTTGTTGCACAGCTGACCCTAATTTAAATCTTCACACGCCTGTTGTCAAGGTGAGAGTACTCAATGTTATCTGTGTGTTTGTATAAACATTTGTTGCACAGCTGACTCTAAACTAAATCTTCACACGCCTGTTGTCAAGGTGAGAGTACTCAATGTTATCTGTGTGTTTGTAGAAACATTTGTTGCACAGCTGACCCTTAACTAAATCTTCACACGCCTGTTGTCAAGGTGAGAGTAATCAATGTTATCTGTGTGTTTGTAGAAACATTTGTTGCACAGCTGACCCTAAACTAAATCTTCACACGCCTGTTGTCAAGGTGAGAGTATTCTATGTTGTATGTGTTTGTAGAAACATTTGTTTCACAGCTGACCCTAAACTAAATCTTTACACGCCTGTTGTCAAGGTGAGAGTACTCTATTTATCTGTGTGTTTGTAGAAACATTTGTTGCACAGCTGACCCTAAACTAAATCATTACACGCCTGTTATCAAGGTGAGAGTTCTCTATGTTATCTGTGTGTTTGTAGAAACATTTGTTGCACATAATGATGCAAGGAAAAGCGATCAAAATTGTGCAAACCCGGGCGTTGTGGCGTTAAGACAGCTACGACATTAAATATACATATTCAGTTGGCGAGACTCGTGGCCGTGGTGGAGTTAATGATCAAACTCACGACCTTTAGATTGACAATCATACGTTTAATCATATGGAGATGCATGTATAACCGCAGAGTTTTGCTAACTGAAATTTTATATAAAAGATAATATAAATATTTTTACAAAATTAGTGAAATACTGCTGGTTTTGAAAGTATGAATAACGATTCTTAAAAATGCAATGAAGTTTTACATAACTTACCGGTAACAATTGATGACATTATTTTTATTGTTGTATATGACGACGATTATGTGTAATTGGATGCCTGGTAAACATTTACAAGAGGTAAAATAGGGATCTGCATACGTGTTAGGGGATCCAAGTTTCATAAATTCATTATATAGATATGTAATTGTCAGGAAACAAAATGTTTAGGGAAAAGTTTACAAAATTGCCTTTCACCCTATAATATAATTTTATGTGCATGCAAATTGCTAATAAGACAGCACTTGGTACATCAGTTGCACTAACGGAGCGTTATATTTCATTTTATATTTATATACAGGGTTCGGCGCTGATCTGGTGGAATCTGAAGTCAGATGGCACTCCAAATCCACAGTCTGTTCACATCAACTGTCCGGTAGTAGTTGGCTCGCAATGGGGTGAGTCTAAACAAGTAACACTGATTAGCAAATTAGAAATAATTTATTTTTTTACAATAGGGAAATTGGTCTAAGAAAAAACATTTGCGGACACGGGTATGTAACATGTTATACAAAACATACACACACCATATAGTTCTCTTTTGCATATTTTTATTTTGAGAAAAAATGATACAAATTGTGACAAAGAAATACATCAAACTGATAAAACCGACAAAAACACACCAAAATATACTTATCTATAGGATTAATCGGATATTTAGATTAAGTTTTTTTTCAACTAAAAAAACACACTTTTACGACCCTTCTAAGTAATTAAGGGATTGAACTATGACAACTAGGCTCGAAAACAAGTGATAAGTAAACTATAGCCTCCGTTATTATGATATATAGATTACAGCCGTTGTTATGGTAACGATTAACTAGGTAGCATCACTTTTAAATAATAACATTTATTTTTCTAACTAGTATTGGCGATTCAAACTATTTGAACGCCATATTTTTCATTATCAGAACGACGTTTTGTCTATGCATATAATAGCTAAATAATGTATTTGCTATAATTGTAAAAAAATACAGAACATGTTTTCTTTTCAATATTTCAGCTGCCTTTAAGAATATTCTCTATGGAAATCAACTATTTAGAAGACCATGTACCAGGAACTAACATATCACTAACCCATTATTTAGAAGTTCATGTAGCATCAACTATTAAGAAGACTGTGCACCAACAAATAACTGTTGGATAACAAATTATTTGGAAGTTCACGTAGCACTTATTAATTTGAAGACATTGTAAGAATATTCTCTATGGAAATCAACTATTAAGATGACCATGTACTAGGAACTAACATATCACTAACCCATTATTTAGAAGTTCATGTAGCATCAACTATTGAGAAGACTGTGCACCAACAAATAACCGTTAAATAACCAATTATTTGGAAATACACGTAGCACCAACTATTTAGCCGACCATGTACAACTAACGAACTAACTAACTAACTAAGTTACTAAGTAACTAACTAACTATTGAATAACAAAGTATTTGGAAGCTCACGTAGCATCAACTGTTTAGAAGACTTGTTTACCAACAACTAACCGTTTGATAATCAATTATTCAGAAATTCACGTAGCATCAACTATTTAGAAGACATTGTACCAGCAACTAAGAGTTCACTAGCCAATTATTTAGATGTAGCATCACCTATTTAGAAGACCATTCAACCTTCAATAGCAGCAACTTGCTATTTGAAATATCATTAGTAGAAATCATCTAATGGTGAGACCATGTGTCATTAACACACACGAACGTAATACGTATACATAATGTAAAAGTAAATCAAAGCTTCTTATAACTGTTTATTGACAAAACCCAAAATGAGCAGAAGAGAGAAATTTAAACGATACTATTGTAATATTGTCAATTCTGATTGAAGCAGTTAATTAGAAAAGCTATGAATTGCAATACAAGGAAGGAACTTGAAGTATGTTCATAACTTAAAACAAAATGGAAACAACTAAGTAATACTAATACTACCATGAAAAAGACGACTGACCTATACCATATATGAGTCAGATTGAGTAATGGCACGACTTTAGGAAAGACATGTCGCCTGCCTTTTCTTGTTTACTGTCGCTACCTTCACACCAGTATATAATACTGATATCACGATAAAGTGTGCTTTAATCGTGTGGTTAGATAACAGATAGACATGTGTTAAAAAGAGAACCTTTGCATTCCATGTCCAGTTTTTTAATAAACGATAAAATTGAGATAATTAAGGTTAAAGACAGTACAACTGTGTGATCCAACTTTGTTTAATAAATAATATAATAAAGTCAAATTATCAATGGAAAAATAAACGGAAACCTTTGATGGTGAATTATTGATATTTTACGCTTTTTTGACAATAAAACACGTGGTTATAAAAACAGACCATAAAACACGTGGTTATATAAAACATAGACCATAAAACACGTGGATATAAAAAAAAACAGTATTAACAATTCGCTTATTGACACACAATCAAGGTTGGCATGGCAATATTCTCTCTTTAATTCTGTATGGATGTGTATGGTGTTACATGAATACTAGTGTAATAAAACTAATTCTTTTAGGCATGCGTGCTTTGATTTATTAACCCCTCTAACAATTTTCTTCGATTCCAAGGCCCCGTTTCATGAAAAAAACAAACACTTAACGTAGATACATGTGTACTTGTACGCTTAATTAAGAACACGTAAATGTTTATTTAGACTTATTTATTTTAGCTCGATTGCGAAGTAAACATTTGTGAATCGCTATTGAGTCCATTTCCTGTGTTGAACTAGTACTATATCTGGATGTTTTTATGAAAGATAACTGGACCGAGTCTGGGACTAAACTCGGTCGTTAATGTTTGTGTGGTTAACACGTACAAATTAACAGCATGCAAAGTGTATACAGCTTTAAGTAAAACAAACTTAAATACCTTTTGAACTTATCTGTAAGTTTTTATTATTTATATCTCTAAGTTAGTGTTGGTCAAACATTAAAGTACACACTTTAAAGCTGTCTTGTCTTTACTAAAAAGCCTTTCCATGACCATTCCAACCTGGCAGGATGTATCAGCAGGTTCCAATCCTGTCACATATGGGCAAAAATATTGTGAATATTAGCCAGCTTTGAATACAATACTTAATATACATGTAGTTTTAGTTTCTCAGCACAAGAATAATTCCTACCGTCTCTTAGTAGCGTCTCTTTTGTTTCAGCAAAAAGTGTTTAGATTCTTCTTTGATGTTATATAAAATGTTCAGTTTTCTAAAAACATTTTATTAAATATCACAATCAAGTGATGTTGGTGGGCAAATTGCAATGCAAAATTTTGATGGATAAAAACTGTGATTTTTCCCCCAGGAATAAATGTTAAAACTTGATTTAATATGTGTCAAATGGTTCTATTTAAAATGCTGATGAAATATTTCACCACAATAATTGACATCTATCGAAAGTAATTAAATATCTAAATGTTTGTTAATTTGGCAACACTAAAGTATTGCTATTCTTCATATAAACTCAGTTTCTGCTGTAAAATCTGCCTTACTTGGCAGATTTCAAAAGTAAAACCGTTTTATTTACCACTTACATCGATTGATCCTATGCTGTGGTATTTGTTGATATAACTCTATTTATAAAAATTAAAAAAAAACATTTGGCTGAAACAAACGCCAGAAACAATAATCGTCTAATGACAATTTGTCAATGCAGGAGTAAACAAGCAATAAAATATAAATCTCACTTACATGCTTTTAATGGGTTTATTTTTATGAATTACAACCATATAAACAGGTTTTATTCACCATAGAAGATCGATGTTGATTTCACACCTAAATTGAAAAAAAAAAAAAGTTTTATAATTCTCCATATCATACATGTTCCGATTCAACAATAATACCAATGACTTGAACAATTGTACTAGAAGCTTCCTCGCTTGTCGCTTAACATTTAACGGATAGTTCTAGGTCTGGTCGACCCTGTGTCAGTATAATACATGTATGAGTGGATGGGATATCATACCATGTGTCTGCGGTATAAAACTGTAGTGAGGAAGCGCTAAGAATAGTGTCTCAAGTAGACACCGATATGACTGGGTGGGATATCATACCATGTGTCTGCGGTATAAAACTCTAGTGAGGAAGCGCTTAGAATAGTGTCTCAAGTAGACACCGATATGACTGGGTGAGATATCATACAATGTGTCTGCGGTATAAAACTCTAATGTGGATTGATTGATTGATTGAATATTTAGCGTCATTTTATGCCATCGAGGCTAACAGACGATCAGTTAACCTAACCACTGTTTCCTGGGATTAACCAGTACTCGAGCACACCCCATCTCCGCAAGTAACTGATAACTTTCCCACTTGAATCAGTGGTGAGAGACAAATGATTATGAGACAAAATGTCGTATATCAATCATCACGCAGACTGTTGCCGGGCGGGGGATTCGAACTCATGACACCTGGATTGACAGTCAGACGCGTAACAAACTGAGCTAATCGGACCCGGCTCTAGTGTGGAAGCGCTTAGAATAGTGTCTCAAGTAGACACCGATATGAATGGGTGGGATATCATACCATGTGTCTGCGGTATAAAACTCTAGTGAGGAAGCGCTTAAAAAAGTGTCCCATGTAGACACTGATATGATTGGGTGGGATATCATACCATGTGTCTGCGGTATAAAATTCTAGTGAGGAAGCGCTTAGAATAGTGTCTCAAATAGACACCGATATGAATGGGTGGGATATCATACCATGTGTCTTCGGTATAAAACTCTAGTGTGGAAGCGCTTAGAATAGTGTCTCAAGTAGATACCGATATGAATGGGTGGGATATCATACCATGTGTCTGCGGTATAAAACTCTAGTGAGGAAGCGCTTAGAATAGTGTCTCAAATAGACACCGATATGAATGGGTGGGATATCATACCATGTGTCTGCAGTATAAAACTCTAGTGAGGAAGCGCTTATAATAGTGTCTCAAGTAGACACCTATATGAATGGGTGGGATATCATACCATGTGTCTTCGGTATAAAACTCTAGTGAGGAAACGCTTAGAATAGTGTCTCAAGTAGACACCGATATGAATGGGTGGGATATCATACCATGTGTCTGTGGTATAAAACTCTAGTGAGGAAGCGCTTAGAATAGTGTCTCAAGTAGACACCGATATGAATGGGTGGGATATCATACCATGTGTCTGCGGTATAAAACTCTAGTGAGGAAGCGCTTAGAATAGTGTCTCAAGTAGACACCGATATGAATGGATGGGATATCATACCATGTGTCTGCGGTATAAAACTCTAGTGAGGAAGCGCTTAGAGTAGTGTCTCAAGTAGACACCGATATGAATGGGTGGGATATCATACCATGTGTCTGCGGTATAAAACTCTAGTGAGGAAGCGCTTAGAATAGTGTCTCAAGTAGACACCTATATGACTGGGTGGGATATCATACCATGTGTCTGCGGTATAAAACTCTAGTGAGGAAGCGGTTAGAATATTGTCTCAACACCGATATAACTGAAAATTAAGGAAAGCGAAGATAAACACAATCAAACAACTGCATAACTACAAAATTTATATCTTACTCATCAACATTTCAGTAGCAAAATAAATATTTATGATAGACCAATCCTTAGGAATGTATGTCTTAAGTCTGCTTACAGTCATCCAAATTTGTTTATCTATATGTAACATATACGAGTAAACAAGCACGAGTTCTTAACCACCTCAAACATGTCTGTAAAATCATGGTCAAATTTCTAGAATTCTTTATATCAGTGCGGTAATTACAGCAGTTCTAAGATGAGATAAATATTTAAAACTTATTTTTTATTGGCATCACGCAATGTCTATTAGAGCTCTGTAAGGTTTCCAACATAAATGCAGTGATTGCAAATTGTATCTTGGAAGAAACAGTGAAGCTAAGCAAATAATAGGAATGAGGCCAAAACAAACTATTCTAAAGTTGTCTTCTCAAGCTTATGATTACTTTAGTCTACCCCAGAATCGTGTCTATTAACCCCCAATGACAAAGCAGAAAAATTCTGTGCATGTCCCACAATTCATAGCAATTGAAAGCATACTTAACAGTGACGTCATTCAAACTTTCTGTTGAAGCAACTGACCAATCAACGTGCTCAAATGGGGATTTTCCAACATTGCTATTTAACGGACTCAATCGAGAGAGCTCGGTCCGTACTACAGACTATATGATTACTTACTAATGTTTGATTGCATATTCAGCAAAACCTCAAATATTCGGACTACAATAAATGGGGAAGTGAAATAATTCATAGAATGAATGTTTGATCTACCATTATCAATTACTACGAATTTCGTTTTATAGTTTATATATTTAATATATTGAATATTGATTGTGAAGAAAGTAATTACAATTTAGAAATATTGTCATGCAGAACCATTATTTAGAAAATGCTGATGAAATGTTTTGTTACACAAGTCTATGGTATGGTGCTATTTAGGAGGATCAAACTTGCAACCCTCCGATCCTGGGTGCCATGCTTTATCACTTTATCACGTGCACCATACTAGCTTACTTTAATAACTTTATAAAATGTAAATTTATATTGAATTTAATAATAAGAGTTTACGGATTGATTACTGTTAGTTTACATTGTGTTTTAGTGTATATTGTCTGGCTGATATCTACGTGCAACATTTGAAACTCGTTGTTTTAAAGGGACACATGACAATTTTTTAAGTATATTTTTGAAAATACTATATCTACATGCTGCAAATATGAAACTAAAATACCGCAGTATCTAACTTTTCCTTTAACTTTGTTCATAGCATGGACTCCCACACGTATGTGAGAAAATTTGCCAGTTATTTGCGAAAGGACGATGGTTCTATTCAGATTCATTTTGAGGCTTTCCTCCGTCAAATTGGATAAGAATGTCATACGTAACCTGAAATGTGTTGAAAATGACGTCAACCTAATCTATTATAGAAAGGGGCACAACTCTAGTAATCAATGACAAAGAATGTATTTACTAAATATTTGAATTCCATATTTTTATTTGTAAAAGAAAAACATCAAAAGAAATATAAAATGTAAGTTTAAAACATTTTTTTCATACATGTTTAACTACAATGACCGTATCAATACCGGTTTATAAAACTACTGTCAATGTTTTTTTTTAATACCATGTTTATGATAGTAATAGTTTGAGATAAATATTCCAGGAAATATGCTCACTGGTATTAATATTAACTGAATGAGTAAAATCGACTTTAAAGTTGCCGTGTGTCCCTTTCAGGGAGCCCCAGTAGAATTACCCAATTGCTTATACAATACGCACGGCCTTAATTGGTGCCTAAATTATTTTATTGTCATATTTTTTTTTTCATGAATCTTATGTAAAACAGACATTTCTTAGATCAGACTAACTGTTATTTCTTGTAAATTACACGTGCATTTACTGTAAATATAATATAAATCTCTTTAATCGAAAATGTATCTGGAATGTATTAGGTCTGTATAGCTGAACCTGGAGAAAATGAACCGTTACGTCGTTAAATTAGCACGTGATTGTGTTATTAGTTAAACAGATAGTTTCAAGTAGTATATTTAATTCTTAATGCTATGTTTCTTTGATATGTTTATTATACCAAACGGAAACGTATTTAAGTATTGATTTGAATGAATCGAAACATGGGCTAATATATAAATAGTGTTCAAAGTAGTGCTTTAATAAAAATACAGACCAACTTAAATATAAAAATAGGTTGTATTACACACTCAAGAAAAAAGTCTAACACAAACCAACCAACTAACCGACCGACCGACCGACCGACCGACCGACCGACCGACCGACCGACCGACTGACCAACCAACCAACGGACCAACCAACCAACCAACCAACCAACCAACCAACCAACCAACCAACCAACCAACCAACCAACCAACCAACCAACCAACCAACCAACCAACCAACCAACCAACCAACCAACCAACCAACCAACCAACCAACCAACCAACCAACCAACCAACCAACCAACCAAACAACCAAACAACCAACCAACCAACCAACCAACCAACCAAACAACCAACCATTCAAAATAGAAAATAATAGCGAACTAACAAACCATTCAATAATACTGAACTGAATGCACGCATATTCACGCAACGGAAAAATACCATGCATATCGTGCATTTAACTTTCTTTTGTCTTTACATTTAATGTTCTTTGAAGTGACCCCAATTCCTCGGGAACATAAACACAAACGAACAGCAACAAATGGAAGAAAAATATATCATTCACCAACACAAAGAAACACCTTAACAGATCAAGGTACATCAGACACTTCAGATGTCCATACACAAGAATCCACTTCGCGGTATTATTCAGTGTTTGTTTCATAAATAAAAAGCCTTTCCATCAACTGTGCATGCAAAATTATGTGAACACACTATTGTTTAAATAAACAAGCGATACAACACGCACGTGAACATGCACAAACACACGGACTAACACACGCTTACGAATACAAAACATTTACGTTTTTACAATAATTGTATAAATGTTGTACCTGTCTACCTTTATTTGTTAAAACATCTGGAATGTATTAAAAAGAATTCCCTTACATATTTCACATAATTTATTTTACAGAGTATATAATTCTGTCTCTATGGGTAATCCCCAGAGTTGCATTATTTATAAATTACCTGTCTACACCGTGTTATACAACATGCTGATGTAACGAGGTAAACAGATAATTGAATTTTATCAGATTAGTAATTAGCAAAACATGCATTAACAATCAAGATGATACAGAAAAAAATATTTCCCAAAATTTTATTGCCTTTTTTTTTTCATAAATCAATTGCAAACGCTTTGCTCAAGAATGTCTTAAGTACCTCCTTTCATTGATTATTGTTTGTAATCAATTGATAGTTTGTAGGAGATATTTTAATTCAAAAGACGTTGTTTGTTCTATAAGATGGTGTAACATTTTAAAAGAACAATCTGAAATTTTAAAATTTTTACTTTTATTTACCCTTCAATTCACTCTATAACGTATCAAGTTTGGGGAATATAAGAAATACACATTTAGAACACAAACTGATTTTCTTTGAATGTGTTCCTATGGTATAAAACTATCAAATTAAAACACAGTGCTCTTGTATTGTCACAGATAACCAAAAGAATGTGCGAAATGGACTGACTTCAAGCCATCAACCAGTCGTATGAATTTTTCTTTAACAGATACGGAATTGAAATAATGCGTCAATTCAATGATACTGCGATTTGAACTTTATGCAGTGATATTTTGCACTCAAAGAGTATTGGGCGAAAATTAAACAAGACTTCTACGTTCGCCGATCTTATATAAGAAACACACAAAGAAGCAGTTTCAAAAACCAAATATGAGACTTACTGATGCCTCATTTCCACAGTCAATCCACAAATGCCACATTATTGGCCGACATACATAGAAAATATGTGTACAGCAGGAGACGAAGAATTCACTTACACCGCCCCAACACAAACAGCACAAAACCATATCATCACTACAACTTCAATACAAATGTACAGAGAATGACGACATGGACCAAGGTCTTAATATCAAACCACCAATGTAGAGATTTTAACCACGAAGGAAAAATAAAAGTATATTATTTTTTTTTATTTTATCAAAAAAAAAAAAAAAAAAAAAAAAAATTAAAGTTAAAGATCGTAACTTTTATAGAAACTATAAATAATATTTTATGATTATCAACACATAATACTTTAAAGTTAAAAGCGACTATACGATGATACATGTAACGATCTATTACGTGAGCATCCGTAAACTATAATTTATTATTGTCCGTGTGACCTTCAAGTCCAGAGTTTATGCAAGAGTTTAAGATAAATAGTAGTTATAATTGTGAAGGAAACCTCCAACTAAATGATTGAATGAAATACATAGAACATTACGTTAAAACTTCTTATAGGTAAATATTCAATTAGTTTTTTCCAGTCTGTGGTTTAACTTGCCTATACTATCAATACCACGTGTGTTGCCAAGTGATTATCGTCTTCACTGGTAATGTTATCATGAACCATAATGAAGTAATGAAGTGACACTAACGAGGTAATGACACAATTACACAATAAACAGTTACTGTTAATGGAACTAACACTATACTACCAGTTGGATAGTTATAGAACTGTCTAGACGTGTCTCTTGGATCCTATGTTTTAACAAGTAAGAATACGTACCTACGAGAGCTGTGACATTAGACATATATTGGCATAATTATACTTATTACAATTTTAATTTGATTTTTACTATATTCAGCTTATACTTCATGAATTGAGCTTATTATATTAACTGATTAATTTGTTATAAAATGAGCCGCATTGTTCTCCTGTTCCGTTTTTACTATTTCTCATTCAATGCTTTCTATGCTTCCAAGAGTTCCCTTTGACATATATTATTGATTTACTCAGTTGCAGTATAACGTGCCTATTAGAAGCCCCGTTCTTAGATAGCTCAGTGGTGTTGTTATTATTCCTGATTATGGGATCATGAAATCGAAAATTACTCGTTAATACACTAGTATTTGTTTTAAATTTATCTAGTTTACATCGTTCGTGAAACAAGTTCTTACAGCTTAGGCAAAGTACGCTAGAAGTATTATGCGTAGAAACGGTACTAATCATATGTGGATAAAGTGTTTTGCTCAAAGCATATTACACATAACCGTGGTGGAGGATCGACCCCATAACTCCCAAGGATATGAGAGATGTTGCAAAATCACCGTCATGATAAAGGAATATCAACAATTTTGTGCTTAAGAATGGTTTGGACAGGGAAGATTTATTGTTACCTACAGCTAAGATCAGAGCGGCCATTTGTACATCTTAATCTGGTTTGAAAATTAGTATTTTCTTCTTTATAAGGGGAACTATTTGTATCAAATGAACAAATAAAATATTGCTTGTTTGTTTTTCCCATGTTAGTTATTTCTATAGTTTGTACTATATAATGTTATGTGCTTTTTGGTGTTTCGGTTTTATAACGACTATCAGCACACCTAATCATCTTATCATGGGATCCCCAAATTTCTCCAATTCACTGACTACTTTCTCAAATATTCGCAGGTGGCACATGGTCATTGAACAAAATTCATGGCCAATCAAACGTATGGCTCCAATGATTGAAGTCATGACGATCAACTGAACTAGTCGGGCACGGCACTTTATTGGATGTTGAGCTTGCATGTGTGTTAGGTTTGCACATTTCACTCAATATAGTGTTGGTCCAGTTCATATTTTTGAATATGCCATTGGCAGTTTCAAACACACCGATTAACATTCTCTGGTGCTCTTTGATGATTAAGTTGGAACAGAATATTCTGGTAATGAAGGAATAAGTAATATCTGTTATACATCATGCTTTTTGTGATTCAACATTACCAGCTTAACACATTTGTGTTAAAAAAACTGTAAATATAAGACATAGATAACAATGCTATATCAAAGTTTGATATACTGGCAGTGAAATAAAACTTCTAATCAAAAGTAGTTTTCATTATTATTCAACGAATACTGATTATATAATCAGAAAATTAAATCATGAACCAAAAATTAGAATGTTTATATTTATAGAGAGTAGACGTTGCTATCTCAGAGAGCATAGCTTATTTCACACTAGCAACATAATAAATGCATAAAATACTTATAAAATGCGCAATAAAATATTCAGGAAATTATGACAGCAAGGTGTCATAGCATTGGAACGATGAACACACGAGTGCTTCACGGTTTTAAAAAATCAAATGTTTTAGTTTGATTAAACACGTCTTGAAAAAACTTTCCTATCTTAAAAATACCCAAGATTTTTCTCAATTTAAAAGTCAAATCCAAGATAATTCAGGGATATCCAACAAGGAGTTAATATTTTTATACAATTGATTTGTATTTACTGCTCAACCTTGCTCAACTTATTGCACGTATTTCATGCTACTTATGATTTTTAAATCCATTAACTCTTAACATTACAAACAACACTTCAGTAGGTGTAGGTACTTGTTGAGCATTGTTTTATATACTATTGCACATCTGTTTTTTGTACTTAACTTAATACATATTCAGCATAGAATAGCTTTTGTTTTGTGAAATATTTCAGGTTTTGTACAACATTTTGACACGTCGTAAACACTAAAACTAAGGGTTTAAACAACATGTTACTGTTGAACGGCGATTGCACCGAATGGCAAGAACAAATGTGATTAATTGCAAGCCATACAGTACACACTACCAATCGTCAGGGTAATTACAATGAGTGTTTCCAAAATTAACACAAGGGTTTATGTTATAACAGATTGCTAAAATAACAAACACAAACATTTTAAATAAGATTACAGGAACTAAGGGGATAATAAAATGACCGCAACAGGAAACTGTGCAGTGCTGATACAGCGTGGTTGCAAAGATATTTTGTAATAATAAATAAAGATTCCACAGACTTGATTTTCATCCGTTATGTGCCATCATATAATACAATATTTTGTAACACCACGCATGCGGAAGGTCGTTGGTTTGATCCCCGGCCGTGTCATACAATTCCACAATAATGGGTACTAAAAGTTTCCTCGCTCGGCGCTCAGCAATTAGAAAATAATTCTAGGTCTGGTCGGCCAGGTGTAAGTATAATGTGACTGGGTGAGGCATTATAGCATGTGTCTGCGGTATGATGCTCCAGTGTGGCAGTGCTTAAAATGCTGTCTCAAAAAGACACCTTCGTGATATGCCTGAAAAAATAGTTGAAAGCGACGCAAAAACATCATTCATCAACAGTTTATATACACCAGAGCATGTGGATTTAGCCTTGTTGTGATCCTTGCGATGGTTTCTGGGATATGAGTATACATGTATATATAATCACTTAAACTTTAATATTAAACTGCAACATGTTTGTTAGTTTTCATTCCGCCAATCGTCAAAAGTAAGTAACAACATTCTCATTTAAAAAATATTGTTCTGCTACAATAACAAAGTAGTATATATTGTTTATGGTCATGGTGACGTGATGACTTACGTAGGATTGGAGACAGTTTGAATGAACGTTTTCTATTTACCTTTGCACTATCCTGAGTTTTACCAATGCATGTCTTACTTTTTTGTTCTGCATGGAGTTAATTACCTTGTTGAGGTTGAAGTGTTGACAATCTGTTTTATTTTATATTTTGATATTTCTTTTGCGCCAGAGAGTTGTCCACATATTCCCAGTATGCTCACAGGAGCGAACAAAACATTACCTGCAGCCAAAATGATTGTGCTGAAATACTAGTATACAGTATTATCATTTCATATGTATCTAATTGTATTGCGATCAAAATGCCAGATATTTTACACCTTTCAGTGGCCTCAGGTGCACACCTGTGTCTAAGATATATCAATAACTGTGATAATGAATCACACGTGTCACTTACACATGCTTTATATCATATAGACGCTAGATACAGTTTTAATACATCTGTTTTAACTGGTATTCTGAAACTTTAATAAAAAACAGTTCGTAACGTTAAAGGCATGAAATGATAGAAAATCAGTTTAAGATCAAAATGTTTAAAATGTTTTGGCAAATTATGGTTCCGTTGTTATAAAACAATACAAAATATGTGAGGAGTGGGTCAAATTATTGTTCCATTGTTATAAAACAATACAAAATATGTGATGGGTGGGTCAAATAAGGGATAAAAATCTACCAATTGATATATTATGTCATAATGTACGTTTACCTGAAGCACTACCAACATAATTTGTTTTTATAAACATGTTTTTATATATAACATTTAATATGATGTAACACAAACACATTCTTAGAAAGCTGAAGCCCTTTATGTTAAACTTTACTAAAATATCTAATATTAACTCTATGAATTATATATACATTACTGATGTTCCAAATGTGTTTATGTATAAAAATATATATATAATCATACAATGCCTATTAGTTCCCTATGCAGGTTTTTCTTATACCGAATAAAAAACCCCCATAAAGCTTGTTTTTTTTATTCATTAACTTTTTATTATGTTTCTTTGCAACTATGCAGCTCATAAACTGTTCAAAGCGAATATTTCAAACTTTATCAAAATTGGTAATAATTCATTTAATATTAAGTTTGTTTTTAAATGATAACATTTAGAGCTTTGTATTTTCAAATTTCAATAAACGTTGACTAGTTTAATGCATGTACATAAATTAAATCGATTTCGGCATTGCTGTGCGTCTTTATAAGTTGCGCTTGTATACTGTATCATTGCTTATACACTTTTTTTGTTTTTAACTTATCTATTTTACCTCAATTTTAAATAGGTTCCTATACGCTCGAGGTATTCCTTGGTTGAATCATGTATTTTATATAAAACATTATGTAAAAACTCAGGTAAACGGTTATATCTTGTTAATAACACGTGCATTAACTTCTAATAAAACATAAATCGCTTTAATTTACAACTCATCTAGAATGCATTAGGGTCTCCTCTGTAGTTTAACCAGGAGAAAATTAACCATTACATAAAGTTAGCACATGATATTTGAACTTATTTCGTTTCTAGTTTTACAAAGATTGTAAAATAAGTGGTGTCTTTAAGACCTTCAATATATTTCTTCCGATACAATTACGATATAGTTATTGACCGATCGACCGACCGACCATATGGTAATAATACAGAAGTACAGACCGTAAGCTTTGATTTTTTTACATTTACCTGCATTTGAAGTGACCCCCGTGTGTGATCAAAACAACAAATGATAGAAACTATCTAATATTTGACAATAAATTATCAAATAACGTGTTTACCATCGCACACGCACATATACACACACGGATAAGAACATATTAAATACTGATATTTTTGTAGTATACACATACATATCGTACCTTTCATTTATTTAAACATCTGGAATGCATTAAAAAAGTTCCTTACGTATTTCACATAATTTATTTTACAGCGATGGGTAATTTCCTAGCGTTGCGTTATTTATAAATTACCTGTCAACACCGTGCTCTGCGGCATGCTGGTGGAACGAGGTAAACAGATAAATGGATTTTATCAGATTGATAATTAGCAAAACATGCTTTGATAATCAAATTGTTACAGACAAACAGTATTTTTTCAAATTTGCATTACTTTCTTTATTTGCTGATTTTATATTTCAAACGCTTTAAATAAGAATGGCTTGATTACCAATATTTATACTAATTGCATGTAATTAATTAATTACTCTTAGGCGACTGTTTAATTAACTCATTATACTTTTTTATTATGAAAGCAACAGATATTGTTTAATCTGACTATTGCTTATATACTGACATCAAATTATTTTAATATTTAGGATTAATAGAATATATTCACGATCTAGAGACAACCTCAATTACTGAATTATGGCTCTATAAAATTTCATTAGATTTCAAAATAATTAAAATGTCTCTTTAACTATTGTTGCCGTCCCTAGATTTACATTATTTCTAAACTATTCAGTTTGGGAAATGTCAGAAAGGTATCTCTAAAATACAAACGTATATTTCCTTGAATTTGTGTTATGCCGATAAAAACTGATAAAAATCATAAAACTGAAACCCGCTGAATGTTGTCACAACTAATCATTAAAATGGATTGAATTTCAATCATTAATCATGTTATTGATGCTTTTATCTAAAAAAATCGAAATCAAAGGAAAGTATCGGTTCATTTCAATTAATTTTCCATTTCGTGTAATGATACTTTCCCCCAGTATTGCCGCGCTATTCATTTGAGAAAAATCAAATCTTTTTTTGAAAATTTAAAATACTGAAATAACAATTAACAGATAAGATATCTAATACTTAATTCATAACCGTACCATTAAATGAGTTAACATAATTATAAAAATAAACATTTTTATCAAATGAGGTGCCAATACAGAACACCAGTCGCTTCGTTGTTTTTTTCTACCTAGTTAAAACTTCACATAATAAACATAAATTGATACAAAATGCTCAAAGATATAAGACCACATATTTAAGATTAGTCAATTTGATTGGTTTATTGATAAAAAACTAATATGGTAAAAATGTAATATTGCAATTACAAACCCAAAATGTAGCAGGGTTAATTTGAAAATAAACATGTTAATCTGAATGGTGTGGTAGTAAGTGTGAATACATAATACACGTGCGACGTGTTTTTATTTACCATGCAAATACCCGGATGACAAATGTTTAGTACAAAGGATTCCTTGGAAGCCCAACCATTAGAATAGGAGCTATTGAGAGTCTGTTCATGGGTAAGTGAATGTGTGTGCGTGCTTGCGTGCGTGTGTGCGTGCCATCGTGTATGGGGGTAATGGAACACACAGCACCTCTCACACTCGCTATGTTTAAGAGGTATTATCTTAAAATAAAACACATCGAAAGAGCTACATGGATCCAAAGAATTCCATCAGAAAAAATAAAAACACTAAATAAGATACACATGATAAAAAGAAGTAACTTAACATTTTCTAGATAGAATATCTATTCGAAAACTTACAAGTTTTTATTGCTTTTAACTAGAAATATTTTGTAACAACTTAAGCCATGGGGTCCACTTTATCAAAGTAGTTCAACTATAATCAGCGATAATATTGGCATAGGAAACCACAAACTGAATTATAAACTTAAAGGCTTAGATTATTTAATTAAACAAAACTATATATTGATTTACCTTGATATATTTTTACATTCACTAAAAGGACACACGAAAATTATGATAAAGTTTTATTTAACACATTTTTCTGAATTCTGTTCCTACTTTAGAAGCGAAATAACCCGTTTAATAGTTGAACGATTTCATATATTCGTGGTAATATATGACAAAAGTGTACAATATATGTTATGTTTAACAGTTTGTATCTCTATGACAGAAAACTAATCCAGAAAATGAAACCTTTGATTTTTAAAAAACCCATAGTACTGTAAAAGATTTAGTATAACTAATTAGTGATAAATGTTTTCATATTGATATACGTGTACAGATAATTAAAATAATTTAAGTCTTAGACATGAATACTATCATTTACAAATTGTTATGTCTCCCTTTAAGTTACATTCTAGTCTACGGTCTCACATGCCTATAATAACATAACCCCGTGAGTTGCCAAGTGATAATCGTACTCACTGGCAATGCTATAATGAACCATAATGAAGTAATGAAGTGACACTAACGAGGTAATGACACAATAACACAATAAACAATCAATGAAACTCACACTTGTAGAAAGATAGTTACAGAACTGTCGTTACATGTATAGAAGTGCCTCTTGAATCGTAGGTTTTACCACATCATTGGTGTGTTTGTTTCATATATGTTGAGTTTGGGATATTGGAATCGGGACAAATATGTGATCAAAATTAAGTTGGTAAACTTTACCTGTTACATTATTTTGTAAATATTTGTAACACTGTTACAAAAATAAAATCTAAGTGAGGAAGTAGTTGACATAAATTTATACGCTTCCTCTATCATCCTCATCTTCGACTTTTATCTCAATTATAGCTACAGCAACAGTTACATCATGAGTATTCGAAGTACACATACATATTACATAATTTAAATGACAGAAAACAATTTTTTTATAAAAAAATATGGAGTAAAATAAGCGAAGCGATACAAAAAATAAAGATTCACTTCCAACCGATAAAAATGATTTAAGATGAGATTAACATCGGCTGTTACTGTTGAGGTTGTTCCTAAAGTATCGAACATTCGCAGCTGCTTTTTTGAAGGCAGACATACGTTTGAATTATTGTTTCATTTGGAGCGCTTATTGGAATAGAAACTTTAACATTATAAATATGAAACATACATTCGGAATCCCCATTTAGTGTTATAATGATGTAACTACATGCTAAAGGTTCCAAGTGACGCACATTTCCTACTGACTGTTCCAAAATGATGGCCCCTGTTGCTATTTCTTTTGTACGTGTTTGTTGTATTCATTTTGATTATTCTATGCATTGAGATTACGTCAGTTGTGTTCTGGTGACTTTGTCCATTGAGCGCTACGTCTCCTGGCTTAAGTACACTTTAATTGTATATTGGTGCCATATAAATTTAAAACAGGCCGTGGTAGTGTTAATCGAATGTATTTATGATATAAATAAAATATAACAAATATTTGTCGTTTGTTTAAAGTTCACAAGATATGGACTTATATACAACTAGCATAGTTTAGGGTTCACTTACTTTGCACATGTAACACTCCTTATCATTTTTCTCCTCCCGGTGTTATCCAACACCATTGGATGTGGTAATTTGGATTATGTCATCGACCACTACCGAATAATAAAAGAATATGATTTTTAATTCTGCTTTTTAATGTGATCTATTTCAAAACATTCTCTGGTGGTCTGTTACGATTTAGTTAACAAAATCTGGAAGCGAAGTATTCATGTGTAATTAATAACATCTGTTGTACCTGTTTTGTATTAATCGTCATTGCCAGCTAAAACATCATGGATGCTAAAGATAATAAGCATGATTTTGCATTTTAGTGCAAACTTATTAAAATTCTAGTCGAACTTAATTTCCAGTTTATTCAGAGAATTATTCTAATTGGTATAATCAGATACATATTATTTTAATGGGCTATAACGCTATCCTCAACACATAACAGATAAACAATAGCATATCCAGTTTTATTGACTGTCACGGATGAAACCCTTAAAATGATTTTGAATAGAACTACTGTGTTTCCACAAGTAATTGGCATTCTTTTTCATATAAAAATGGAAATGGCATCAGTGGTGACTGACAAGTGGCGTCTTTGACCAACTGACAACAGGCGACCATCCGATATATAAATACTCAACAAATAATACGAAAAAAAACCATACTTTAAACGTTGCATTCGCAGGTCACAGCCACGACCACAACATTATAAGATACTTACATTGAATATTCATAACAAGTAATATAAAAGAAAAGAACAATGACAATAGAAGGTGATCGCATTAAAATAAAGAGTAGCAAACCGTCCACTGTAGCGTTTTAACTTGGCTTACGGTTGAACATAATCCATCCTTTTATTTCATTAAACTTTTCCATCTTAGATAACAACTATATTCGATTCAAAGTTAGTTGATTATTGTGTAAGTTCATCATTGCACAGAATTTGTATATAGCGGGTAATAACAGTTTTTAATTGACTACATGTCTTATCTGTATCGGTCAATGTTTACAACTGTTTTCAAGTAAACAAAAACGTACTACAGCTTTTGTCAATTTATATGATAAATTCAAAATTATTCAGCGGAAATGCATATAAGAGAAGTATTAATTCATACTGCATTGTTTTTAACACATAATGCAGGTATGGTAACATATTTTCTTAATATTATTCATTTCAGAATATACAATCATGTATGCAAATAACAGCATATTAAGTAAAAATATGACATAGAAAGGAGACTCATATGATAGGAGGCTTTGTATCAGAAGATGAAAGTATCACAAAAAAAAACCCAACACAAAAACATTAAATGAAATGCTAACATTCATGAATAATTGTAATAATTGATCAATCACTACTCCAAACAAAAACAGAGACATTTTAAAATAAACAGTTTAATTCACTCGACAATATTTACAATAACGTTCCATTTCGCCCTTTTATTGGTTTCCTTTGTTGTATGGTTAATAAAAAATGACTAGTGAGCATGGTAACACTTAAATGCGTATGTGGTTTGCTCAATCATGGTGTTTATACATATTGTACGTTTTGCACGCTACATATGTGTTTTTTTAAATCGATTAATCTTACGCTTAACATTAAACAAAACAACATCACTACGGTATGCTCAGGTACTTGTTGAATATGGTTTTATATAATAATTCACATATCTTTGTATACATCTTATTTCTTAATATACATATTCAGAACAATTTATCGTTTTGTCATGTTAACTATTCTAAGTTTTGTACAATATTTTGACAAACTATGAACACTAAAACTAAGGGTCTAACCAACACATGCACTGTTGAAACAACTATTGCACCGTATGGCATGAACTAATGTTCTTATTGGCGAAACGAGCAATACACACTTTCACTTGGCAGGGTTATTAAAATGATTTACAGAGAGTATTTTCCACGTAGTAATAGTTAAGAGCTTACAATTAACACAATTAGGACTTCTAACAAATTGCTATGATAATAAACACATACAGTTGAAATAAGCTAATAGAAAGTAGGATGCAAGGTGCACCAACGCAACACCAAAGCAACAGAGAGAGAATCATACAACCTTAGTTTATAAACGTCTAATTCATTTTAGCTCGATTTTGATGAAAGCTCAGAGCTTATATAAACAGCTCTCGAATACACTTCCTGTGTAGAACACGTACTGAGTGTAAAATTGTAATTTCATAAATATAGTTATGACCTTAAACATGAATTCAATAAAATGATTTATTTTGAAAACAACATGTAAAAAAAAAGATTCATTCCCCGAATCAATCTTTTTCCTAAAATGCCATTGTTTGATCGGTATATGTATACATATGTTGTCTGTATAAGAAATAAGAAAACCCAGGTACATACGTCCGCAAAGTTGATTGCTTTGATACAAGGATATTTGATAAATGAATACGTTAGACGCACTAAAAGGCAACCATGAAAAAATCCCAGCATACTTGGTTTTTATGCTAATGAGCTAATCAAATATGTAATACTTGTCATGCTCCCTTACACCGGCTGCAGCATTATTATATCATCAAGTAATAGTGACTGAGCTACGTGATACTAATAAGCCAGAACAAATAACAACGCTGTTCCCCAGTAAAGAGTATTTACGATCGCCATAAAACAGATAAGAATTGATAACAACACTGATCCAATGTATAGAGTATTTACGATCGCCATACAACAGATAAGAATTGATAACAACACTGATCCAAAGCATAGAGTATTTACGATCGCCACATAACAGATAAGAATTGATAACAACACTGATCCAATGTATAGAGTATTTACGATCGCCATACAACAGATAAGAATTGATAACAACACTGATCCAAAGCATAGAGTATTTACGATCGCCACAAAACAGATAAGAATTGATAACAACACTGATACAATGTATAGAGTATTTACGATCGCCACAAAACAGATAAGAATTGATAACAACACTGATCCAATGTAAAGAGTATTTACGATCGACACAAAGCACATAATCATTGATAGCAACACTTATCCAAAGTATAGAGTATTTACGATCGACACAAAGCACATAAAAAATGATAACAACACTGATCCCAAGTAAAGAGTATTTACGATCGCCACAAAGCACATAAGAATTGATAACATCATTGATCCAAAGTATGGAGTATTGACGATCGCCACAAAGCTCTTAAGAATTGATAACAACACTGATCCAAAGAATAGAGTATTTACGATCGCCACAAAGCACATAATAATTGATAATTATTATTAAATGTCTTAAACGAATTGGCAAAAACTATATTATTCGAGGCTCTGTCGAGCATTACATCATTCTCGACAATAAGCTTAATAAATTCAATAATAACTGAGACCGAATGTAAGGTAATTTTCATCACATAACTCAAGAAATGTATGTTTACTATTTAATTAGCATATCTAAGCTAGAAATGCGAATACATCGACCATGTAAGTTTCCTTTATTCGTCGTATGACGTAACGACTCATAAAAACGTCAGAAATCAACTTATGAAAGCCGAGTTCTACGGAAAACATCAAACAATCAATCGGAAGTGATTTTACACTCGGTTAATACAAAGATATGGTATGGGATTGTTAAACTGTAAATTATGTGATGATAGGATATTCTGGAAGAACAGAACAGAATCCAGAAAATAAGAAAATGCAAACTCGGTTTTACTTTATTGTTTACATGTCGTGCTTGCTTCCAACGTGTCCTTTTAACATTATATTATAACCTTCTTGATGAAAACAGCGTATGTAATGGAATGTTTAAGTATCTTCCTGGTTGATATGCTAAAGCTAATATATACGTTTGAAAATCAGTCACGTGTAATTATTAGTAATTTTAGAGATATGGTTTTGCTTTGAAATAGTATATCGCAAATCTCCCTTAGGTCGAGTGTCCGTTTGAGATTGCAATGTAGCAACGAAGTTAATCATTAACAGTCCAGTGCATCTGTAATCTGATAAATAATGTTGAGATACACATGTACATAACATGGGGCTGCTGCATTGAACGGATATGTGAAATTTATATAAAGGAATAAATAATAATTTCCAAACTTTTGAATGTTTTTCTAGCTTTCTAGCTGAGGCATGTCTTTCTATAGTCTCATTTTTTATGTATAAAATGACTATCAAGTAGAACCGGAGAAAATATTTCAATTTTTTGGTTTGTCTCTGGTATTCAAAGATAAATCACCGTCGTATTGAAATGAAATCATTAATGCGTAAAAATCGATTGGATATGAGAGATCTTTACATTTGCTATTGTGTGCTTTTTTTGATTGGGGTTTGACGCCATTTTCAACACATTTCAGGTTACATATGGCATTCCAGTTTTACTGGTGGAGGAAGACCTCAGACAGATTCAGACCGAGAAGAATAACCGTCCTTCTGTAAGTAATTGGAAACTTTCTCACATTAAGTTTTTGGAGCGGGCTGGACTAAAACCTACGACCTTAGCGGTGAGAGGTACATTAAGTGATCATGAGACGGCGCCTTAGACCACTCGGCCACGGAGGACCCTCGCTATTGTTTCAAACATACCTCATTTGTTAATGAGAGTTTAACGTCATATATGGCATATCCACTTTTATTTTTGGGAGAAGACCTCAGAATGAATTTGAGTAGCACTCCTGTCCTTCTGTATATAACTTTCTCACGGAAAGTCTTTGGACTGAGATGGACTCGAACCCATGACCTCAGTGGTGAGATGTACTGGGTGATCATTAGACGAAAGCGACCACTCTGTCACGGAGAACCCAATCTGTTTTTAAACATTATCTTTACGAATGAAGAATGAAGAAAACTGTTTGCATTAACTGGGAAATACAACCCTGTTTGTTTGGGCATATCTAAATGTTATTAACATTTAAACGTAGTCACGTTACCTTTCTTATAGTGTTGTCCCATTCATCATTTGATTACTCAATGGCGATTTCAACCACATTAAATAATATAACTGAAATGCTTAAATACTCCCTCTACATGTATATCAATTAACTTATTTTTAAACATTCACCAATGGTTCTTAATGATTCTCGAAACATGTTTTAATGTAGGAATTATAAACATTTGTTAAACCTGGTTTGTATTTATCGATATCATCAGATAAGATAAAGTGTGTGCCAAAAATAATACGCATTACAGTGCATTCTAGTGTAAACCTATCGAAATTCAAGCCGAAATTAGTTTTATTGTTGTTCAGCGATTACCGTTTATTTGATAAATTGCAATCAGTCATTTATCTTGAACCAGCAGATAGAACATACTTAAACAAGAGGTGTAACACATTACAGGCACAATAAAAACAAACAATAATGATTACAAATGCCGTGAGAACATACATCAAGTGAAATCACAGAAATACGGCCTTGGTATGGTAAGAATCAAATCAATTAATAAAGACATGAAACTGATTCGATAATGTACAAAACCAATTTTTATATTTCCTAAAATAATCTGAGCCTCCAACCCCCTCCAAACTTTTCTACATTAAAGAACAGTCAGCTTTTGACAGTTACTAAGTTAAATTCAAGACAATTCAAAACACGTTTGTTTAAGAAATGTATTAAAACTGTTATAAAGGTATAGTAAACTTACCTGTACTCGTGCTTCGTTTAATACCTGGCACGTATTGCACGTTACTTGGGATGTTTTAAATCAATTAATCGAACTCTTAATATTAAACAACAGCACTACAGTATGTGTAGGTACTTGGTGAAGACTGTTTTAATATTTACTTCATACATCTAATTTCTCAGTGTACACATACAGCGTAGATTCGCTTTTGTTCTATGAAGTATTCATAGTTTTGTATAACATTTTGACAGATCATAAACACTAAAACTAAGGGTTTTAACAACGATTTCACTGTTAAAACAGCGAATGCACCGAAAGGAGAGAACTAATGTGATTAATTGCGAAACAAACAATACACACTACCACTTGGCAGGGTAATTAAAACTGATTTAGAGAGAGTGTTTCCACTAGGTAGTAGTTAGCAGATAATAATTAACACAAGGGCTTGTAACAAATTGCTATAATAACATACACATACATTTAGCAATAGGAAATAGGATGCAAGAAGCATCAATTCCACGGAGAGAACCCTACAAGTTTGTAAATGTGTTGTTTTATTTGCCATGCCAAAACTCCATGTTTGCATACGTTACACGCATGTCAGAATTAGGCATAACTGTTTCTTAAGTTAAAAATGTTAGATGTTATATTGATATTCATCAAGTAGGATCTTAAGTAACAAAATCATTTTTTGTTATGGTAAACTTAACTTAGCCCGGCCCGATTAGCTCAGTCTGTAACTCGTCTGACTACCAATCGAATCCCTGCCCGGCAACAGTATTCGTGATGATTGATATACGACATTGAACTTATTATCATTCGTCTCTCACCGTTAATTCAAGTGGAAAAGTGGGAACATTCTCAGTTATTTGCGGAGAGGGTGTGCTCGAGTACTGGTTAATCTTTTAGGATCCCAGGAAACAGTGGTTAGGTTAACTGATAGTCTGTTAGCCCTTGATGGCATAAAATTGACGCTTACTAGTCATTTAATCAATCAATCAATCAATCAATCAATCAATCAATCAATCAATCAATCAATCAATAAATAAATCAATCAATCAATCAATCAATCAATCAACCAATCAATCAATCAATCAAGCTATAAATCAATCCATCAATCAATTAATTCAATTTACTTGATGCAATGTGTATTTACACTCAGTCTGATAACTATCGTTTATTGATTGGATATTGTTATGTCATTTGCACGCAACATTCTAGTTGGACGTATAAAAAAAGCACTTAACGATTTTAGTCTTTATATGTGCTGTTGAGTATTAATACAATGAAAACAATGATTATACAGGTGTTGCGGGTTGAGATGCAAGCGCCCTACGGAAATATTAGACGTCATACTAGTACAAAACTGCTTATTGCCATCTATCGAGTGCCATGATTTTAACTTTTAACCAGTAAAGTTGTTTGATTAATATAACTATAACATATATGTAACATGAATATAATGTATCCTGAACAGAACAGCTAACCCTCCACTTTTGTATTTCCAATATTTTCGTCAAGATATTGAGTAGCGTTATTGAAGATAGTATACAACAACGGACAGGTATGTATTGATTACACATTGGCCGATTGCGAAATTATAGAAAATTACTCGTGCGCACCTGTTTGGTACGAAATGCTTCTTTTGCACGTGTAACACTAAACGTTGATATTTTTGAGAGAAGACATAAATGACAGGTGGCGGGTTAGCTGTTCCGTGCAGTATATATCACAGTAGATCTACTAGTACTTTTTATATTTTGTAATACTGAAAAGAAGACAAATGTCGCTATAGTGTCATTGAACCACGCCGATAGGAATTTTTACTAGTATGGCTACATTAGGTGTGTAAAATAAGACGGGTGAGATACAACGTTCTCTATCTTAGTTTTATGCTAACAAACCATAAATGAGTTTATGTTATTCTGTCTTAAATGTGGAGTCAATAAATATATTTGTAATAACGTACGTTGTTTGTATGTATGCTGAAGAAATATCAGACGTTCCATAGACTGACAATAAAAGTCTTTGACGATATATTTTAAGGTTAATGTTAATGGGATAGGAGACAGTTTTAAAGTATTTGGCGAACTTTGTACTTCCCTGATTGTTTTCATAAGCAATAATCCATACTCCATTTGTGGTGTGTTAATTACATATTGATGAATCTACTTTTTTTGTCTAGGTGTTTTGAGTAACTTTGGCATTCTTTGAGGGCATTTTTCTGTCTGCAAATTCCCAGTATGCATAGAGAAGCCAAACTGCATGCGGCGACAAAACTGTTTATTCTTAAATATGCGATGGTTTCATTGCATATGTTTTTAATCGCTTGGGATTAAAATGACAGATGTTTTATTACTTTCTTTGGCCACACGTGCATACCTGTGTCTGAGATGTATCAATAATTTAGATAATTCAACCACGTATCACTGCATATGCTTTATACAGCGTAACGTTAAGAAACTTGTTCACAAAGTGTTTAATTGATCTATTTCGCATTTAACAGTCTGAAACGTTAATTAAAGAAACAGTACACACATGTTTATAGCGTATATGTGTACATGTAGCCACGCTTAATTGGAAAGATCTTAATGCTCAGGTTTATTTAATGTTTGTTTTGTTGATTTTAATTTAATCATTTATAACCCACCCCCAACAAAAAAACAAAAACAAAAAAAAACAACAACAAAAAAAAAACAACAACAAAAAAACCCACAACAAAACAAACAAAAAAAACCCCATTATATATTAGAGACAATACAAGACAAAGACTGGAATGGAAATACTTACAGCAATATTAAAAACACCATAGATTATTGTAAACAAGTACAAAACTAGCACACGACCGATGTGACAGACGTGAATCTCGTCTTGGAATCGTTTAAGATTCCATACATGATAGAAGACAGTTCAATTGACAACGCGAATACCACAAGCTGATGTATTTATGTATTGTGTACGACAAGCTGATATATTTATGTATTGTGTACGACAAGCTGATGTATTTATGAATTGTGTACGACAAGCTGATGTATTTATGTAGTGTGTACGACAAGTTGATGTATTTATGTATTGTGTACGACAAGCTGATGTATTTATGTATTGTGTACGACAAGCTGATGTATTAATGTATTGTGTACGACAAGTGGATGACATTGCTTATACTGTCAAACCTATCTTAGGCAGCCTGTTCAGGGTTATTTGCTTAATGCAGGTTCATGTGCATAGAACTAGGAAATTAACTATGATTGCTAAAGACAGATGTCTGCTTAATAAAGGTGACCGATTACACGAGTAAGACTGTCAATTCATTCATTACGTTCTGTCTGCCACTGTTTATATATTTTTTGCGTCAGTAATCATGAAAAGAATGTGTAATTTAATGGACATGTATATCAATGCATAATTCCTGTAGGTGAATGTGGTTTTCGGTATTGTTACACATCAAATGTAATATGCATGTTAATATTGTATCTTGTTCTATTATTTGAACCGTATCTTTTTCCCCAATACCTGGCAAATTCTGTCAGGTTAAGTATTTGCACCAAGCTGGATCGAACTGATGACCTCGGTTACGGTGAATGAAAGTATTGTTATCTGATTTTAATCTAAATTGCAAAGTAAGGTCACAGTTTTCTGGAATCTCTCTCAAGTCTGTTTAAAGCCATTGTCACATTTACGGTCATGCACGTAGTCGACCGTAGTTCACTTCAAACGTAATCCTCCGTAGTGTAACTACGGTCAACTACGTTGAAGTAGGTTCGAAGTAGGTTCAAAATTGGCAAAAAGAGGAAATATAGAAAGTCTAAGTAAGTTGAACTACGTGTAAGTACGGTCAACTACATTGAACTACGAGCAAAGTGGCTATGTTTAATTAGGGTATCACTACGGGTTACAACGTTACACTACGTATGAACTACGTTCTAAGTACGCACAACTACGGTAAACTAAGGTCAACTGCGTTGAGCTACGGTAAAACATAGTGGCTGCGCCTGTGCAGTACGGATAAACCACGGTCATTGTGCTTTTGGATGTTGACGAGCCAACATTGCCAACGTTGTGCTGAGCACCCTCTTGGTCCAGAAGATGCTGGTCTGCAGCAAGATTCCTCACCTTCAAGTAGTTGTGCAGGGCGATGCACGATCTCACAACGAGGGTTGCAGTATCCACATGGACCTGGAGGGTGGAGAGAAGACAGCGGAAGCTGTTTGCAAGTATGCCAAAGGTATTCTCCACCACACGACGTGCTCTGAACAGCCGGTAGTTGAAGACGTGCTGGCCATCGTCCAAACCGTGTCGAGGAAAGGGTTTCATCAGTCAGGTCCTCATGGCGAATACATCATCCCCTATGATGAAGTAGGAGGTGTTTACATCATCCCCTGGTAGCGGGTCTGCATCTGGGACACTCAGGACACCATCCTGCAGAGCTTGGCGAAAGTCACAATGGTTCCAGATCTGGCCATCTAAACTAGAGCCGACGTCTCCAATTTGTGTCTACAGGAAGCGTTACTGAGTATCCACCAAGGTCTTGAGTACAATGGAGTCAAACCCCTTATAGTTGTGGTAGGTAGAACCTGAGTGGGGTGGCTTCTTGGTTCGGATGTGCTTCCCATCAAGAGCACCAAGGGTGTGTGGGAACTGCCACTTCTGTTGAAAGGCCCGAGCCACCTGCTGCCACTCTTCAGCTTCTGTGGGAAGCTTGACAAACTCTAGTTCCAGAACATCAACCAGAGCCTGACACACATCAATAATGGGACCTAACATGGTGTTGTGGGCTACGCTGAAGCCGAACCTGAGGTCTCGGTAGTAGTTTCCAGTGGCCAGATACCTGAGGGTGAACGCCAGCTTTGGCGTAGGAGAGATGGGACACCTGAAAGTGGTAGTCTGTTTGGTGATCCTCCCCTCAATCCTGGCCAGGATATCATGGAATGTGGCCACATCTACACGCAGAAATTGCTGGAAAGCCTGGTGTCCTCCACTTGAAGCTCTGCCGTCAGAGCCTCATACTGGCCGCGGACGGGTCTACGCAGCAGCCAGTCCCTGGTCCACCATCTTCTTTGTCTTCTATTCTCCCTCCTTTCCTGTTCCTCTAGGTCCTCTCATTTCACAAGGTTTCTTGCCAGACCCGCAAATTCCATGTTAACCTGGCCCAAGAACTTCGCAATCGTGACTCTGTCACCCATTGGGTACGTATGCATTTAAAAGAATAATTGAATCCTCAAACAACAAGATGTGTGTAATCACAAAAATGTAAGCGACAGATTTCTTATTAGTTGACCCTTACGGTTTTTGCTACGGTCAACTACGGTAAACACTACGGTGAAGTAGGGTCAATTACGGTTAACTAAGATCAACTACATGTACGTTCAAACTACGGTCACAGTAGGGTCTTGGCATCATAATTGACCGTAAACAAGTTTTGAACATGTTGAAAAAATATGTGCTAGCTATGGGCAAATCATAAGTTCGAACTACGTTTATTAATACGTTGAACTACGGTTAACTACGTGTAACTACATTCAACTACGTTTAATACGTTCAATTACGGTCCACTACGGTCATTCCCAACTACGGTCAACTACATAAGATGTGACCACGGCTTTAGGGTTAAAACCTGTAGAGAGGATCTTGTAATGGCATTTTGTTTACTATTCAGAATATTTAGACGTACCAGAGAAATCTCATCTTTCAAATATTGAATTATTAAAACGCATGATTTTAATCCCTTCAAAGTATTATAATTGGTTATTATTTAAGCGGTAATAGACGTTTATGGTTATTACATGCCTGAATACAAAACTTATATAGCAACTTAAATCATGACCATTTAAACGTTCAGGTTTAGTTTTAGTTTTGAGTTGTGTGGGTACGAAAATGAAGATGCCGAACAAATTTATCGAAAATTACTTTTTCTTTTTCATGTTTATTTCACCATCTTAGTGTTAAAGCAGTTATATTTGGCGAAGATACGCTTACAAACGAGATATTATCATTTTATTGAACCGTGATCAAAATTTCATTCCAGTCATTTACAATTATTTTCTATCGTTCTGCTGCCCACCAGATAAAAGTATCTTGTAATGATACATTTCAGGACCTTACTACCATGGTGGCATAGTTTTGAAGCCTATCAGCCACACAATCACTCCATTAAGTCAACCAAATGAACATATTATGTTAATATCTTACTCATCATGTTTACATTATTGTAATTAATTACGTATTTCGGAGATTATCTGGCCTAATAAGCCATTTATTGCATTGTCCTGCCACACACTTGTAGAATGTCGAAATCATCCTGTTCCTGTTGTCAACATAATTGTTACTGGGCTAAATGAAGCCAATGCATCACAAAACTGATCATGGATCATGTACTTACGATGGCAAATGTTTGAATTTTTTTGTTTCCTAAACGCATTTAAACTTTATTCTTGTCTATGCAAGTTTTGTTTGTAAATTTCACACTTTCTGTTTAATCAATTATAAATTAGTAAGGATGTCAACGAATATTCGGATATTCGAATATTCGGTCATACGTCCGAATATTCGAATGTCATATTGATATTCGAATATTCGCAACAACAAAAAATATTAAAAAAGTATAGTAAATTCAAGTTGTTTTCTTTTTTTCTTTTCAATTTCAATATTTTTGCCACAAATGGTTTCGAAAGGTGTTATATCAACCAGGTTAAGACACGGTAATCATCGATTTCCTCCAAAGACGGGTGTCAATTGGACGTTGTCAAGGTGATAAGGAGTCCTGATCGGTAATCCTTTAATTGTTTGCCTTAGGCAATTTTAATTATCGATCTGCCTTTACGGTCCGTTGTAAATCACCCTGTTTTGAAAAGGTGAGAGCAAGTTTGTTTATTTACCAATCTTATACCTAATTGAAGAGCACACTTCTTTGATTTGAAGGCCGTTTATGTACTTCAATTTCATTTATAAATAGTTAATTACTTATAAACTACTAGAGAAAGTAACAAATATGGCGAGTAAAAACGTTCGAGATAGAAAGTTGATGATTATTTATTTTTAAGATCTTGACCGAATATATTCGAATATTCGTTCGAAAGGATGACCGAATATTCGAATATCAATATTGCCATTCGTTGCCATCCTTATAAATTAGCGAATAAAAATAAATGGATTGGTGATCTCTGAAATGTTCCGCATGCCATAATTCTATAGTTGTAATAAGCTGTTATTTTAGCATCATTGACATATACGTTTGTGGCAGCACAAGGCATTATATCGACATTAGGATGTGACTTTGTGGCAGAATTATACCATCATATATTTAGAAATGAATATGTGTGGCACCTGTACAAGTTCTGCTATTTAAACTATATATAACATTTACAGAGAAAGAACAAATAAGAACTTTATATACTGTTAATAGTTTTCAAGTGTTTCATACGGGTAAACATGTTTGGTGCAAATGACAATTGTTGTCGCTCTCTCTTGTACTTGTGCGAAAATTTAAAGAACTGGGGATTCTGTGTCAAATTCTTCTTAAATAAATAAAACAAAAACTAAACGGACATAAGGGCTTTGTTCTTTTCATTATCTTCATCAGCAAATCTATCAAGTATATCTGCAAATAGTACTGATTTCTTTACCTAAGTATTTCTGTAATTTACATAAGGCACATGGTAAAGTTATTTACACTGTCAAGTCTTACGTATTCAGATATAAGAACGAAGATCTAGACTGTGTGATGTATTAATTCTACTGACCATTTCAAATTACTCCAGTTTTTCTTATTATAATCTGATATTGATTATGTTTATGTTGCTATGATGTTTGTGTAATTTGACAGCTAGGTATCCAGTTGTTAATATGTTTATTTATCGTCCATGTCAATATATGAGGCAATGGAGTTCACATCACCCCATGAACAAATTCAATAAATTTTACTGGATATTTTCTAATTGCTATTTTAATCTGAGTTTCCAAATTTGTCCAGATATCAAGGGGATTGGCATTTTCAGGAGTAAAATTGTTTGAAGTAAAACACACGTTTGTAAATCGCTACAACTAAAAATGAAATAAAAACTGTAGGACATTTTCGAAACAAAAAGATTTATTGCAAAATTGTGTTTTCCTCTCATTAAATACACTGCAGTCAAAAAGTTGAGATTGCCATGCTGACATCGTATATAGAAATAATGAATAAAACTTGTATTTATTAATATTTGTTCTTATTGCACATCATTCTAAATTTGCATATTTACCAGATCAATTGCAAAACTGTACACGAACTAATTATCTCTGAAACACATTGGGAAAAGCGATGAGTTAATGTTAGACAAATCAAACAGTGCTCGTGGCAGTCTGTAATGAATCAATTTGATGACAGCTTAATATATATTCCATGAAACAGGACGAGAAAAATATGCAGCCAGTTTGATACGTGTATCCATGATCTTTCACTGACTGGGTTAACAATCTACTGACTGAGCTAGCCCAACTGCTGCGATACATGTCTCTTCTTACGGGTTAGGATACACTTTAACAATTCTAACAATTGGATGATAATTGAATAACGAACGTAATGTAGCGTTTATCAAAAATTACAGAATGTAAATACTTGAATTATTTTTGTGGAGCGCGTTACCCTGTCTGAGAGCATCACATGTAAGATCTCCGGGGTGTGGGTTGGTGCCGTGGGTTCGATTCTCATCACGGTTATGAGTAGTGTCCTTGAGCAAGAAATTTTATTCGCATATGTTCAGTATTGGTTCTACCCAGGAATAATTTGAACGTGTTTTGTTTTAAGAACACACTCGATGTAAAATAAATATGTTTAAACATATGTGTTAAGAGTCTTAATTTGAGAAGGATTCATACCTTGATAATAGTAGCATCCTACTTTCTGCCAGATTAAACCCGTGTGTTTTGTTTACTTATTACCTTCTCATGACATAGTGTTCCATGTGAGTAACACCTGTACAGATAATACTCGACGATACTAATAAAAGAAACAAATATATGCGAGTATTTCTCGAGAAATCCAACTACTGGTAATGGCACAGACACTCTTTCTTAGTGATTTGTATGATAATTAAGTTAAAATACCCGAATGGAAGAAATAAATACCAAAACGAATCATATCAGGCACAATTTGCTACAAGTGTTTAACATTTAATAACACAAAACGTAATACAATAAATAATTATGTAAATGATAATGACAGTAATACTAAATAAATACGCAAGTTCAAACACAAGTCATAAGTGCAGAAGCAATCAGTTAAAACAAATTTGGTATACATGTTTCTTTAATCAAGTGTAGAATTCATTCATTTAATTATGCGTTCATGTATATGTGCGATGGGTATTCGAAAGGAAACTCTCTTTATGGATAATATCGCCGTTTACGACTTAGAAGTTGCAATTTCTGTTACATCATTTACAAAATATTACCCGGAATTGGAAATGCAGTTTTATTCAGTTTCCGATAGTTGCATTTTGGGACATTCCTTAGCCACTGTCTTATAGCTGAACCAAGATGCTACCTGCGACAAGAAAGGAAGTTTTTAATTTTGGAAATATGAAAAAGTCCGCCAAAGTGCATTCGATTTCAAATCATACTCCTACTGCATTATGTTTCCTAATTTATTCAATTTGATCAATTGTTTAAAACAATACAATATTTCATTAACGGAAATATCGTGATTTTTTTTATCCAATTTGCTGAATTTGAACATTGACCTGTCCCTCTATTCAAATATTTTAAATGTTTCATATGTTATTGCCGTAGATTCCAATTGGGAACCGAGGCTTCATTCAGGCCATTTCCGAATGGTATTCATACATGAGTAAAACTCACATCAGATTTGTAAAATTGCTGCTTCACTGTATGCCAATAACGGTCTGGTTTACTTTAAACCATCACGGGAATCAATAAAACAGTAAAAGAAGTTTGAAATAGACGCTCTATCTATATCAGATGACCTTTGATTTGGTTTTATTTTTATTTTTACCTTATTTAGACATTTAAAGCAACTTAACTATATAGCCACGACCTATCAGAAGATAAATACGTCTATTGCGAACTGTAAAAGTGTGTTTCCGTTTTATAAAAACTATGTTGAAACATAAACACATATACAATATATAAGTTTTTGTGTAACGATAATATGTAAAATTTCAAACTTTTTCAATGTCAAGTTTCCTGACTTAGATTTTCAAAATAATAGTTTGTTTCTTCAATCACAATTTCTGCAATGTAACAAAGTTCTATATTCTTCAGAGTTTTCATAAATCATAAATAATAAACATCACTCTAACGTCTATAATACTTTGAAGTAATCCAAACTCGAATATCTTGGTACGTCTTAGGCATTGTTTCTTACATTACACACGGCAACAACACGAAACAATATGAAAGTGCATCCTTGTACACATGTATCTGATTTGTTTTTGTATTGCAGCATTGGAATATTACTTAAATCAAAATGTAGTGACTTGGGGAATGAATACAAAGTTTCAGTATTTCTTATCGTTTGGATTCCCCCACCGCCTTTCAAACATAACAGATATGTAAGTATTGAGCTTGTAAGCGATGTCTATATATTGGCTAAGTATGTCGAATATGATGTTTGTTATAAGTGCTATATGATTCTTCGAAATGAAAGCACACCACATCTGCCTTGGAATGTTCTAGACTTTAACGAATCGTCTTACACAAGAGGCACCTTGACCTGACAATGTCTGAAAATAGTACATTAAAATGTATTATAATTAAAATGCTAAGCATATGAAAACGGATGATAAATTTACAAATGTTAAGTGATATAAAAGATGTATGTAACATATGAAAGAAATGATCACCGTTAAAGTTTTTTTTATAAAGCTCAATGTTCTACATTCATATGTAATTTATATATATTTATCGACGGGTGCGAATAGTTGTTTGAAACCATTTTAGTTAAGATAAAGTGTTGAATTAACGTATCCAGTCATGTCTTAATATATTATCTCGACCATATAAATATACAGGTAATGGTATTGTGCACTGATGTTGTAGTACTATTATAACCTAACGGTTTATTAACTAACAGTGCAATGCACCGTGTTTTTATTAAACGATTTATAATGCATTGCCTCGTTATTATTAAACAATTACTGACACATTGGCAATGTTCTATTATACGGTTAATAATGCATTGCCAAGTTTTTATTAAACAAGTAATAATGCATTGCCTCATTTGTTTTTATTATTTGATACTATCTCGTATTGGACGACACAGCCATACTTGTCACATAACACGTACATGTAGTAAACCAAATACATTGTAAAATTGTTGAACTGAAACGTCAATGCTGAAACGTGTATAATATAGTTCTGCCTATCGCATGCTCATTATGTTTTGTCATTCTGTTTATTTCCTGATTTGATATGTTACAGACTGCTTTTGTACACTTTTCTATGTATTATTTATAAACAATTATTGAATAATAATAGTTTACTAGCAATATTCAGTTAACCAGCAATATTCAGTTAAAATATTTTTTTGGTATATTTGTGAATCTTTAAACGGTTAAAACCAATGATGTCTCATGCTAGCTTCTATTGTATTGATCACTGACAGTCGAATCATATATTTTAGAATTGAACCGTGCAGCTTGCTTTGTGCCCTCACATGTGATATATCAACGATTTAAAGAAATGATACCAGGCCCTTTAAAGACCACCACATGAAATGGCCTGCTCGGGATGTATATTATTGGAATAGATGAGATATCGTGGCACGTGCTTCTTACATTAAATGTTGGCTTGAAAACACTATAACACTCTCAAAACAGATAGCCTCGTGAAATTCTTACCACAACTTTCTCTACAAGACAATAGCATTTTGTAACACTCCAGTTTGATAAGTTAATTATTAGTGCTTTATTTGATAACATATTTTTCATGTTTATGACAAATTATAGTAAGCGTGTACATTATGGAAGTCTGGTAGAGTATTGATTGGTATTATATATCACTATTCTCGAACATGACCAACCAATATCTTACAATACACCAGCATTTCGTTAATTAATTTGATGAATTCGCTGATTGAGTCTCTTGAAAGGAAACACTAGTTTGTGACACCCGTTCGATATAGTCTCTAAGGATCAAAGGCTTGCGTCATTTCAGTTGAATTTCATGTTGATAAAAGCAACATACATCATGCTGCTGGCATTCAACTCCCTTTGTGTAGTTTAAAGAATATCACAGACGGTCTCAAGTTAAATACAATATAAATCGTATAGATACTCCTTGCTAAATTAAGATTTTCTTGTTTCGAAACATATAATATAATTCGCTTAAATGCATTTTTTTCATAACAATTAACAAGCAATATATTGATGTTAATTCATGTCCGTCCGTAGACGATGTATGCTATGGGACAAAAATATTGATGATCCCTAGCGAACGTAATGAGCTAATGGAAAGTATTCACATAAATCATTATTCTGATATTATTCGCATCTCCAAATTAACCATTATACTGTATTTTATATACCCCATGAGCATTACTTAGAAGTAAAGCTCCGGAAAAATTACATGAACTAAAGGCATTTACATTTTTTATTACAAATTCTTTACATTTTTCGAATTTCAACCACTAATACAATGTCCAACAGGAGGGCATACTTAAGAATGTTTATTACAAACCGCTGATGTATAAACGTGATAATCTCAAAGGTTATAGTATATCATTCGCTCAGGGTTCAAATCCTATTTTCACTGAATACCGCGTACTAAACATGCATACTTAATATTTTGTACATGCAAATGTTTATAATGGTGTGCTAAAAATAGAATAACTACCGATCTCTGCAGAGGGTAGGAATCATCCGAATGGGTGTCGTGTTCATTTTATTTTTTTTGTCATTTATCACTATTGTGGTTAAATTACCAAACCCTGTGTGGTTCGTGGGTAGCCATATGGAGTGATGGCAAGAATAGGATCACTGTGGCTCGTGCATGTCGTAGTTATTGACAATTTGAATAATACGATATAATTTGAAGTTCTGCAGGTATCAAGGTTCTAAGTACATTTTGCATATTTATTTGTTGATGTATTTTTTTCATTCTGTTAATTTGTTGTTTATATACACACAGAGTGACCTGAAATCTTCCTCCCTGTTGGCGTCGAATAGCCTATAATGTGTTGGTACTTCGTAAAACCATATTCATTCATTCATTCATTCATTCATTCATTCGTCCATATCTCCATTCTTGGAGGTGAGCGTGTACACATGTGACTGAGTACATGTATTGATAAATGAGCATTCGCTGTTACATGTTCCTGCATGTATCTAATGTTAACCATTATATTAAAATATGTTTTTCATCAAATCGGGCAATGATTGGTAGAAAAGTCTTCTGGTCTGCCATTGAAAACGGTAAAATTATACGCAAATAGTGTTTAATCTGACATAAAATGTCTTAGGTTTGCATGCTGTATGGACAGAATTATGAGACTTCATACTTTTAAGTTGATCTGACTTTAATGTTCTTAATATGGATGCATGCACATTAAGGTTAACAGCTAATTACAATTTAAAATACCAAATCGACCGTTGCTTGACTTAAAATTAGTCTATCAACCATTCTTTGTATATGTTGAATTAGACAAATTTCGCCTGAAGCCCCGAATTGTCAGTTTTCATTCCGTAAATACTATTGAGAAATGTCATAAAAGTTTTTTGTATATTGAATACATTATTTGGACTGAAATATAAGCACAGAGCAGTAACTTGTTATTGGAAATTTACATAAACATTAAACGTTGTACAAAACGACTTAATAGCAATTCATACAAAATCCTAGTAATCGAACACTAGCTGATTTTCCCCAAGCTTTTCGATAAAGAAGAAAAATGAGATTAAACACTCAGAAATGGCAATAAATACGAGAAACCAAATACCAGAAGCTATCAATAATATGTGGAAATGCAAATAAAACTTAATCAGCGTTATGCCAAACATGGTGAAATATGAAGTCATAAACCGAGCACGTTTGACCATAAAATCAGTGCAACTGCTAATCAATCAAAAATTGTGGCCGCCGAATGAAACGAGCTGTCCATTTAATCAAAGTAATTCCCAAAAAGGTTGAATAAGATATGACACAGCGATAAAAACCTAGCACATATTTGTAGTTTTATATACGATACAAACAGATCAGCGTGTAATTTATCTGTGATTATACATTTCTAAACAGAAATTTGAAGATTTTCATGTGAATACATACATTCACTGTAGCTTTGAATTATCATGACACCTGGGACCCGTTTCACTAACCTTCGTAAGTATTAAGCATTTCGTACGAATTGTGACATCTAGGAACGTTTCATTTGCGCAGCATTTTTGCAAATTTTAGAAAAAGGCTTACAGTAGCCATAAAATAAGTAAACAAAACAATAAATGAATTTCCCGATTTTTTTTCATTACTGCAACGCTTACCCGTACATTTATAGATCTTAAACTGACGAACGTATTGGTGAAATGGGTCCCCGATGATTAACATATTCATGTCTGTACTTTTTCATGTTACGTTTATATATAAATAAGATCAACATATTTAAACAATCCAAGCTAATTGCCCTTTACACAAAGCAACACGTGTGATAAAGTACCGTGGACGATAAAACAACACTTGTACACGGTGAAGATAATAGGCTCGTTGTAGCACGATCTTTATTACAATACCGTGCATAATTTGCTGAAGTTCTATCAGACTTTCTAATTTCTTTTTACTAGACTAAGTATTTTATTTACTTTGTTTTATTTTAAATAAAAGTATTCTGTATATTTTTAAAACTAGGATAAAATTTGCGAAAAAAAGAATTTGCATCATAAAAAATCTGCAATTTTGACCATTTATTAAAACAATGAACTATAATATAGAACTATTTATGAGTTAAGATTTTTATTTAACGTATGGAAATTTGTTTTGTATAACACATAGTAATAATTGCGAACAATAGTTCGATTGATATCTGCAATTAAAAAGTTTTACAATAATTGGAAATCCATTTACTGCTTACACAATTAAATGTGATTTATTGTTGGTTATTCAATTAAATAAGGGAAGTTAAATTCTTCGACAAACATAAAGGTGACACAATGAAATGGAGTTTATGCAATACCAATACAGTGCGATATACAATTACATATGAATCATACTCTAATATTGAATGTTATTTGTTGCATGTTCATGGGATATGAACTCACATGCACAATGCACGTGTAACATGTGCAATGTAAGTGAACCTAGAAAGGGTTCACGTTAACTTTGCCAGTTACATGTGAGTTCACATCTTATAAATATTCACCAAATAAAGTTCACATCTTATAAATATTCAACATATAAAGTTTATTTCTTATATTTATGCACTCGATTGACATCACCATGCCCTTTCTCAAATTTATCTAGTACCGATATAAGTATGCATACCAAGTATATGTTGCATTTTTAAGCTAAAGTAATCAACTTTTTGACTTATGTAATTATGTAGTGTATATTAAACAATGCTCACCATTGTAAGTTTATCGCCCGATCCTGCACGTACATGCGTACATTCAAAGCTGTCCCCTGTTTGTTTCTCTACCAGATTATCACCATCAACCGAAAATACAACCTTCAAAACAAACAACACAGCATGACAAGTATTAACCATTATGTAACATGTAGTACAATTATGCAATTTTCACTTTTGATCATAATATGTATTGTCTTTTTTTAAGATATAATAGATGTTTTTTTTCATATATGTGTTTAAACATTTCAATCGGATGGAAAAAGCATACATGTGTATAATAAATAAAGAACATCTATAGTTCAACTGCCACTTAAATATAGAACTGCTGTTCGTACAACTTGATATTTCAAATGTGTAACCATTTAGTTATACATGTTAAGAGCCTTAATAATTGTCGGTCGGTCTGTCGGTGTATTGACTTTACACTACACAACGCAACATTAAATACCTTAATAGCGCGTCCATCTAACGTTATAGAATCGTTTGCTTGTCCTAGAGTGAAGTTGAAAACTCTTTCTCCCATCACGGTGTTGGTTGTCATGGTCCAGTCGTTACCACTGGATGTAAACTCCTGCGTCATGTTAGATCCATCAGAAAGGTATTTGTGAGCATCGCTCCTTTTCTCGTCTGACACACCTGTCATAGATATAACACCATACTTTTATGATTATTTAACCCATGTCTGAATATTTGCAAACCAACCTATGTTATATAAGTTTTTATTTTTTTCTGAAGTAAGATTGTATTTTGATGTTCCAATGAATTTTAGGATACGCTCAAAAAAAATAAATTTAGTTTTTATTAAAAAAATCACAAGAAAAATGAAATTACTTCCCAAGTTGAAAATGGTAAACTACGAGCTTTTATGACCTTGTAAACTTATAGACGCTGTTATATATCAGTAATACGTATCACATATACTTTTAATTTCAACAATAAACGTTATTGTTCAATTCACAATTTATTTCAGTTTGGAGGATATTTGGCATATTACAAATTTAATATAATTTATTCTATGTTAACATAATATCATTCCAATATAATAACGAAGACCAGGCTTCTGTTTCACCAACAAACTTAAGGCCATACTTAGCGATTAAAAAACTTAAATTTAAGTTTTGCTACCAAAGTTTTCTTAAGTATGCTAAACCTGTTTCACCAACATAAATCCGATACTTAAAATCTTAACTTTAAGTAAAATACTTAAGAGTTTAAGTCGACGTCAAAGCTAACTTAAATTCACATGCAAAAACTTAAATATTTAAAATTGTTGCGACAGACTAAGCGGAATACTTAGTTAAGTTTTAAATGATGGTGAAACAGGTTTTGGGTAAGTTTAGTAAACTTACTTAGTTAAGTTTGATTTTAAGTTTAGAATCTAAACTAAGCTAAGATATTTGTGAAACAGGAGCCAGATACCATAACAGAGACTGAATGAAAGTTTACGTAATAACACATGCTTTCTGTTTTTGTAATCTCTGGTTTACTGTGGTTTTATATTAGCTACATGTGAATATATAACGGAGGTGACTAGGTATCAGGTGTTCTTCGCTAATGAGCCAGACGAAGTTCTTTAATGAAGAGAACATTGGTAATATTATCGTGGAGCCTGCAAGTATCATCTAACTGATTGCTTTCTATTACTTTTCAAACCAAGCAGAATGATGTTACAAACTACATTAAATCATGGTGTCTGATAATAATCGGATAACTATTCATATTTTGTAGATATGGTACAGCAATTACTATAGATAGACTCCGTGTGTGTGTGTGTGTGTGTGTATGTGTGTGTATATATATATATATATATATATATATATATATATATATATATATATATATATATATATATATATGGAGATAATTATTTGTGAATAACAAAGACATAAATGTACAGACCAGACTACGGCGAGTGCGACTAGCTACAATGCAAACCATAGATACAATATCAAGGCCTCTGCCAAACCAATAAATTTGTTGTCGACCATGACTTATGTACTATGGAATTACATGCAAAACATCTGGACAGGGTGGACAAATTTACATACATGAAGTTATAGCTTTATATGAGTAGGATCCAGTTAAGGATTCATGACTACTCACATGCTATATAAAGGACAGATTTATAAACCCGATCGATCATATAAATACAGTGAATTCTATATATATAATCATAAAAAAGAGATAAATAAATTCACAACAACGGAATTTACGATTGTTTGGATCTTTTTAGATGCTCATTCACAATGAATGATATATATATATATATATATATATATATATATATATATATATATATATATATATTTATATGTGAGATAATTATTTGTGAATAACCAAGACATAAATGTACAGACCAGACTACGGTGAGTGCGCCTTGATACAATGCAAACCATAGATACAATATCATAAAGGGAGATAATTAAATTCACAGCAACGGAATTTACGATTTTTTTGGTCATAAAGGGAGATAATTAAATTCACAACAACGGAATTTACGATTTTTGATATGGTTTATACGGTACATCAAGATATACGTTAAAATAGCTTCATACCTATAGTGATATCAACATGTTATAATAGGTGACTTTAGCGACTTTCGCGTACTCGCAAATAAATTGAAATATGGTGAGGGAATAATATGTTTTATTGCAGGCATATTGAAAATAAAATGTTTGCCATTTAAAAAAAATGTTTTACAACTCTACTAATTAATTAATATATTGTTAGGATATTGTGTGCGGTACACTACAATACTTTGTTTTACATAACAAATGCCATGCTGTGTCTTTAATACTGTTATAACAACGTTTTTGGATATTGTTGAATGCTAATACAACTGTTTAGAGTGTTCTATTTTTTCTCTCATCACACTATAAGCAAACATTAAGAGTTTTTTTAATAATGTCATAATTACTTATTTGAAATTAATCACATACAAAGTAATACTCATGATAGTGTATATTTTTTTCATTACATCACATCAACCACAAACACATTTAATATATCAATTATTTTAAGAATGGGATCTTTCCTAGTATTTAATAATTGATGGCTTCATGATAAAACTAACTTTCACTTACTACCCAGACTAAATAGTAATACAGTATCATAACGTAGGTATATTCTGTGTTAATTATCTCTTATATTGGCTTTTATTATCTCACGGAATCATGAAATTTATTACCGACATATTGCTTGTATGTTTCGGATAGCAAATAACTCGTTCAGCATTCTGGCATAAGTCAGTTAATGTCTAGATACGTTTACACATGATAATTTTAGTGTACATTTCCGAATACCGCTCTTTGGTTGAAAGGAGTTTAACAACATGCTATTGCATTGTTGCAGAGTGTGGTTTGTTAAAGTTATTTGAGGATGTTATGAATATGTGGTTTGTTGTATATCAAAGTGTTATTAAATACAAATATAGATCACTCATAAGATCTTACCAGTTTGAATTATACTGTTAATAATAGCAGACCCGCAAACAAGTATACAGATACTTAGACCAGATAAAAACACTTAAATGCTATATATACATTTGTTATAAAATCAAGCTTTTAAAGCAAATACCTGTAGGAATATTTTTCCTCTGTTAAAACTGTTTATTCAATGCTAAATCTTGATGCCGATAATTTATCCATAATCAAAACTGGGCATATAGAATAAAAACTATTCTCCAAAACCATGGATTGAGTGATATATGGTTACAGCAATCAAAATATGTACACCACATTTTTCCATCATAAAACAACGCATCTTAAATGCATATAAACAAACCTGGTACTCAGAAATAAACAACTCATCCAGACTACAGTAGTATAGCTTATTTAAAACAGAAAAAAATACTTAGACGCAATAAAAGAAAATAAATATAAATTCGCTTTTTAAGATTTATCGTCACATAAATTAACTATAGAAACAGGAAGATACGATAACATACCAAGATATAACAGAATTTGTACAAAATGCCAAATGAACCAAATCGAAAATGAATATCATTTTCTTCTGGTGTGTCCCACATACTGACACGTTAAAATACTACTACTGTAGTTGGCCTTTAGGAAATATTGGTTTATTTTGATAAAGTACATCCAAATCAAGCGTTTAAAGGTTAGCACTGGTTTGGCGTCTCTAATATGACTTACAAATATGTTTAAGTTTGTTTGATCGCATATAAGCTGTGTGTTTTAACTTACAAATGGACATTTCGTTGAAAGCGTCACTCCCCTCCCCTCTCCGTATGTTTGTTTCGAGTACTTATTATGGTTATCATATGCATTTATTATGTGTATGTAAGCTGCTGTGATAGTGGTGCACCTCGAATTATACCTCTTCTGTGAGACTGATACTTTCTTATATTTCCTGAAGCAGAAATCCTGTGGGATGTATAGCTTCTTATGTTCTTGAAGTAAAAAAGCCAATATTTGTTCACAATATATGCCTTATGCAGGTATATGCGCTTTGCTCCTCCAATGTGAAACATATTGTATGTTCTTTTTATTCATATAAAAATTATGTAATTCATTTTATATAGTAGTGACGACTTTATTTCATACTTCAATCTTGCTTATTTTACTTATCGTAATTGCAATCAGTCATATGATGCTTAATTATACATATATGTATTACGATGATAGCATATTTGTAGATTTTGTTCCTAGAATTACCTTAGTAGTTAACAAGTTCTAGATACACCTTATCTCCTCAAGTCACTGGTTACGTTTCCACATATTTACTGACTGTAGAACAAAGTCTATGGCTAGTCATTACAGACTCTGTAACCGAACAGAGATTCGAATTAATGACTTTCGGATTGACAATCTGACATGTTGCCAATTGAGCTAGCCGGACCCAATTTATATGCACATTATAAAACCATATAGTCTAGGTGTATACTTTTTGTAGTATCATCTAGTTGACAGCTGACGTAAATTATGTCAGTGTCGACTAAATCATATATAGCTATTAACTTGAGTTTGTCACAGACCATTATGCATCACCATACTAAATATTTTTATTTGTTACATTTCTTACATAACTGAGAGTATATATTATATCTAGCTGGAAAATTAAGTGTACCCTGTTGCTCATACAAAGATATCTGAGTTGTATATGATAGTTTATATGTGGTTGTCATTTTGTTTAGGTCTTGTGTCAGTCATCCACAATCTTGGAAGGTTTGGATGCTATATGAAAACTAGTAAATTAAAGTTCAGAAAAATAATAAACACGTTTCCATTCTTCCCATGATTGATACACGCCGTTCCCTTAACCTAAATAGATTACAGTATGGTAACAGCAAAAAATCTAGTTATATTACATAATATAGCGTGCGTTTTGTATACGTACTAAATAAAAATATTAATTAAACATACGAATGTTTGAACCCAAACATTGAAAAGCATTGAATGAAAAGCAGCACAATCATTGATATAAATAGTTAATGAAAACTGTTTCTTTTTTTTAATAATAAGTGCTGTTAAAATAAAAACAATTTGTTTCGTCAAAAAATTCAAAATTGTGTAAAATATTGTGTTTAAAGTTACCAAAAGCATTACAATTAGAGATTAAAAATCTGAAATTTAGTCACAATGTGAGATAGGTTTAGACCAAACTCCATAGCATAATCTTTTTGTCTAAAAGCTAATATTTTAATCTGTTAAATTTGATTATAAAATATATATTTACCTTTTCTTTTTTTTTTGTTTCTGCTTATACATTATTTACATTTATCTTTCATAGTAAAGTGGAAATAAATAATTTGAATTAAGTTTAAAAAGTTTAGAGTCATACATTTTAAACATTAATGGCATACTGTGCCTAAAGCTGCCTTGTTACTAAAGTGTTATTATAGCTAAATACTTATACATGTAGTTTGTGATTATCATTTATTCTCCTGCAATATATATTATAATTATTTCTATTTTCATCAATTTATAAATAAAATCAAACACACCTTTTTTCGTTTCATTAAACAATGAAGTGAAAAAACGTATATATATACTCTTAAAATTGCTCACATCATTCATTCTTATCTATTACAAATTATGATAATACAAGCAGGGTATATAGCAACACACGTATTAATACAACAAAATACAAAAACTCTCACCAATAGCTTTCATATAATCCTCGAAGTTTTCCGAACCTTCAATTTTCCATTTTCCAATAACACTCGCCATATCTTTATTATCGACAGTACCTCCACTCACGTAATTCACAACTTTTTTATTTAATAAACCTATCACCGTCTTACAATTTATCCCGTATGTTAGAACAGATTATAAACAGAGTGCTTTTTATCTATCCCTCTCGGTTGCAGAATGTTCTACAATATGTTCGCTCCTAGAAGAAACGTGTGACCACTGAATGCTCTCTGCCTACCGCACGTACACTGCAAGACAAGACGTACTGTTACACATAGCAAAACCAGTTTATATAGACAAACGGCAACAAAAACTCGTATAAGAACGGAATTGCCAACTATGGTATAATATACTGTGTTGTTAATGCATGTCCCACGATATTACAATATCCGTTTTATTTAGTCGCATAGTAGGGATACGAGTACAATCGCGAATACATAAATAGTATTCAAGGATTCTTGACAATATATTAAAGTTTTATCATGTCAATGCATTCTTTTCTGTTGATAAACTGCCTGCCTGATAAACATAGGTTTATAAAATCATTGCAAGTTTATCAGGCACATGGCGTCATTATGTATAATTATACATTTTGACCTAGACAGAACTACTTTTATTCCTACTGAAAATGAAAAAAAACGAAATAGAAATTTTGACATGCTAAATAGAATACCATGTAAATAGAAGTGTCTAATATTATCAACTTTATCAGGTTCGGCACGAAAAAAAACAAAGACTCGTCACAGCCTCACCTAATAAAGTTGATAATATCAGACGCTAATATGCTATTCCCTATTTACATATCATTGTAAAGGTTAATCTTACCAGGGTGATAGGCAAAAGCATTTTCTAAAAATTATTTATTCTATATTTTATTAATTTATTTTAGCTCGGTTGTGAAGTAAGCTAAATATTATATTAATCTAGTTATCAGGTTTAACGTCATTTTCAACTAATGACTTATTATATATGACATATGTATATATATATATGGCATATCCAGTTTGTAATGGAAGACCCCAGGATAAACATCTAGGCAAAACAACCGTCACTGCAAGTAAATGACACTTTTTTTTTCCAATAGAGTATTTGGACCGAATTGGGTTGGAACTCACAACCTCGGTGGTGAGAGGTCAGTCGTCAATTTGCTTCTCAGCCACGAACACTTATCTTGATGAGCGGTGAAAACATTAATTTAACACAAATAAGCAATCAGAATTTGAATAAACATTTGGCAATGAATAAATATTATTATAAATTAAAATAAAAAAAGTAAGAAAAAAGAGAAATACAAACAAAAAAAACACAGCAAAACAAGTAACAACATACACAGTAAAGACAACTCTAAGAAGACAGTATTACCTTTTCTGATGCCCGAATTCCGACCTTTTTACTCTTTTCTAATCCGTTTATTGAAGCAATAGAATCGATCAGGTACGCAGAGCATAAAGCTACCTCTATATTGTTTAACGCAACAGTAGAAAACAGAGTTATGGGACAGTTCTCTCAACGGTCTCCAATTTATATGACAACGGGCTATGGTCTGATAGCTGCTTGTGAGTAAGACAGAAACTGAATCTTAGTCATAAAGTACACTGACTCTTGCACTAAGATACCCAATAGACGCAGACAAATCATTCCCAATGATGGCATTATAATCTGCGAGGATTCGTCCAAGAATGTTTGAGTGCATTTGTGATATTACGCGGTAATTAACTGGTTGATATCCGGAACAATCCTGTAGTAGCATTTGTATATTGTGATAACGACAGTATGAGGCAGTTAGTGGGTGTATCCAACGTGTATCGTTTACGTATTCACCATACATACATGTGGTGTTCATCAAACTTCCTGTAAAAATTATAAAGGTGTGTCGTTGAGACAGTTTTAACAAACTTGGAACAATAAAATATTACAACGCAGATACGACGCCAAACCATTGCGTAATGTTGTATTGGGTCGACGACAGTGCCTGGCTACTACCCTCTTGCCAATCAATGTAGCAAAGTTACTAGTCGCACCTTTTAAAATGTATATGCATGGGGAACACTTGCAAAACTGTTAATTGGTAACATAGACAAAAACTGTCACAGGGGAATATAGTATTACACAAAATCATCAATGGGGAACACACACAAAACTGTCAATGGGCAACACACAAAAAACGTCAATTGCAAACACACAGAAAACTGTCAACATGGAATACACAAAAAACTGTCAACGGGGAACATAGTATTACACAAAACCATCAATGGGTAAGACACACAGAAAACTGTCAACATGAACACACAAAAAACTGTCAACGGGGAACATAGTATTACACAAAACCATCAATGGGTAAGACACACAAAACTGTCAACGGGGAACATAGACAATACTGTAAATGGGAAACATAGTATTACACAAAACCATCAATGGGAAAGACACACAAAACCATCAATGGGTAAGACACACAAAACCATCAATGGGTAAGACACACAAAACCATCAATGGGTAAGACACACAAAACTGTCAACGGGGAACATAGACAATACTGTAAATGGGAAACATAGTATTACACAAAACCATCAATGGATAACACACACAAAACTGTCAATGAGCAACATAGTATTACAATAACCGTCAACGGGGAACACACACAAAACTGCCAATGGGGACATAGACAGAACTGCCAATGAGAGACATAGTATTACAATAACCGTCAACGGGGAACACACACAAAACTGTCAGTGGAGACATAGACAGAACTGTCAATGAGCAACGTAGTATTACAATAACCGTCAATGGAGAACACACACAAAACTGTCAATGGGGACATAGACAGAACTGTCAATGAGCAACATAGTATTACAATAACCGTCAATGGGGAACACACACAAAACTGCCAGTGGAGACATAGACAGAACTGCCAATGAGAGACATAGTATTACAATAACCGTCAACGGGGAACACACACAAAACTACCAATGGGGATATAGACAGAACTGCCAATGAGCAACGTAGTATTACAATAACCGTCAATGGGGAACACACACAAAACGATCGACCTGATATATGACAACAATAAGCACATCGATAACAATGGGATTATCGATGCCATTCTGATGAATTTTATGAACTTTTAAAAATAATAGGGTACTCATCAGAGTAATAAGAAATATATCAATTTAAACCTAGTATGTATATTTATATTTGTTTAAAATCAGCACATTGAATGAAATATGAATGAATAATGTATCATGGTTCTGACAGTGCTTTAGCAGAAATACGTCTGTCAACCGAATCGGCATTGGAATCATTAACAATAGTTATTCAGGAGTATCGTTCTACTCTTTTTGTTATTGTTTTATGGTGTTTATTGTCGCTTTCAATATTTCCGCCTAGTTATATCGCGACGGTGTCTACTCGATACAGTATTCTAAGCGCTGCCACACTGGAGTACCATGCGACACACATGGTATGTTACCCCGCTCATTCACAACTAGAATTATCTTCTAAACGCTGAGTGCCAAGCGAGGAAGCATCGTAAACATTATTTAAAACTGTTTAAGGTTCATATACAATTGTTTATAATGAATACAAACAGAGTTTGATGATGATAATGATGTCAGGGCCTCCTTAATGTTGTTTATGTCTGGTTTTCGATTGTAAAAAACTGTAATGATTTCAGAATGGGTGTGATGTAGTGAATGATGAAACTAGAACAAGTTAACCAGTATTTTTGCGTATAAGTTCTAGAAGTTCGGTGATCGTCTGACGTAAAAGCTTTTATTTTCCATTAATAATGAAACGATAAGGTAAACAATGTCATATCAGGTAATAGTCTAACTACCACCGAGACTGGCGCGTTCGTGTCTTACCTGCGCTCTGTACTTCCTAAGCACAATTTTACCAGATATTATTCAGTTTTAAACCATTGCAATCGAATTGTAATGTATATGCACTCTATGAAACGCAAATAATCTTGTGGATACTAAAACATACTTCATTCGAAATTCGGTATTGTTTATTTAATTTTCATTTACATGTCTGATTTTATTTTTCGGCATTATTTTATCAAAGTTGTTTTCATCACGTACCAACTACATTTATCCGGATCAAAACAACACCCAGAGAAATTTAAAACGCTATACAACAATAATAATAGTATCTTTGGTGACCGAGTCGTCTGAGGCGATGTCGTCTATTTATCACTTACATATCACCACTGAGGTCGTAGGCTCGAGCCAAGCTAGGTCCAAACACATTATGTGAGAGGTTTTCCAGTTGTTTATGATCTCTCTTTATGAAAAAGTGTTCGGATTTCACTGTATCTTCATGATCCAACGGATTCCTATGTATGTCCGTCCTATGGCGTGTGAGTAGATATGAATCATAAACTGGATCCTACTCATGTAAAGCTAACAGTTCATGTATGTAAATTGTCCCTCCTGCCAAGATGTGTTACGTGTCAGACCATTGTATATAAGTTTCGGTTGAATCACATTATATTGAGTTAACTTCTATAGTATTTGTGATCTTGGTTTGCATTGCAACTAAGCGCGCTCGCCTTAGTCTGGTCTGTATATTTATGTCTGGTTGTTCACGACTACTTATCACCATATATACACGTACACGTGTGTATATGTATATGGAGATAATTATTAGAGAACAACTAGACATACATATACAGACCAATCTGCGCCGAACGCTCCTCGCTTCAATGCAAACCATCGTGCCATACGCAAGCACGCACGCATGCACGCACGCATGTACGCACGCACGTATGCACGCACGCACGTGCTTTCGTTACTCACGTACGGATGTACGCACACACACACACCCGGGCGCGAATTCGGACCGAGCTTATTTCGAACGACTTAAGTGGTGAGAGGTAAGTGATTTTGTGATATTGCCTTAGACCACTTGGTCCCAAAGGACTGTCCTACCATAGTATGAATTCTAGAATGTTATGTTCATTTTTGCATTTAATTCTAAACAATAATTACTTTCAATAATTAAAGACGTGCATCTGGGGACAAGTATGTATTTTCTATAGCATTCAGTTTAAAAATTATGGCATTAACACACGTTGATAAACACTAATTAAACTGCAAGACGAATTTGCTTTCATTATTTTTAATGTATTAACATGAACACGGTTTATTGCTTTTAATGGTGGCCATTTTTAAACAAAAACTATTAAGCATACACAATTATAGATTTCGTGTGTGTGCAGGGTAAGAAAAACCTTTTATCTGGTCTTACAAATAAAGTGTACTATACATTAAACGCTATGTAGGTCATCACCCAGTGTGGAAACCATTTAACAGATGAAACGATGCCTTAGGCTATTGTTTACATGGAAGGTTTAAAGCAAATGTTAGCTAGGCTATTTACAAATGTGAACCCATAGTATCTTCCTTGAAGAAAAACAATGTTTTGAACCTGTGTTTCGTTGTAATTAAGTTGGAAGATGACAACGTAAGCAATGTTTAGATTAAAACCAACGTTTATATCGAAAAGACGTAACATTTATGAGAGATAGAGAGGTTGCCGAAAACGATTGTTAAATATTATAGAAGTGCCATTGACAATTCATAAGTTAGAACACACATACCTTGATATATGAACGAATATTTATTGACTAACTTAACCAGATGTACATATTAGTGCTTCTGACATTGATGTGTACTAAAATCATGTTTTGCAAATTATGCCGACAAGTTACCGTTTGTGTTTGGGTACACAAATATAACAGGTCAGTCTAAACTCAGTCTGGTAGAACTTGCCGTTATGACTATGTGGGGCAATTTTGCTAAGACAGGGCAAGTATTTACATGTTGGAACATGTTTTACTGTTTTTATTCAACTAAGTTATTATTTACAAATTTTACATAGAAATACATGTACAATGCGAAAACTTTAAATTCTATTTTTTCCCCTATATGGTCAGCTACCACCATTGAGACGAGCTCTCTGATTGGCTGAAAAAAGTATAGGGATGTTCAGGGCATATATTTTAATAGTAAGCTTAATTCTGGTTGGATGAAAATGTTAAACTGGCAAATGATCACAATAAAATATAAGTTTATTATGTTTGTGTCAATAAAAAATTAGAATTATGTTTCTGTGACTTACTAAATTCATTTTATCAAGGAAACTGCATGGAAAGTAAAATTGGTGGAATTTACTTTTTTTCATGCTGAAAGTGGGGGTACCCAACTTCAGGGGGCAAAAAGTGGTAAAAAGTGGTACCTTTGACCCATTTTGGGGACATTTTAATTTGAGTCTAGGACAGTACTTTAATATGATATAGGACTTTTTGGTCCGCGAATGATAGAAATAGTGGAAATTAGGTCAAACGTTATAATGTAAGTCTATGGAAAACGCAATGGTGGTAGCAGACCTAAAACTAGCGCTAAATTATCATCGCAGTGATGGGGGCTGACCATATATTTTAGGAATCATCTTAATCGTTTTGAGATGTGGAGTATCACCTAGTCATAGCACAGTTGCGCCTGTGTCCTTTCATATCTATAAGGGCCAGTTGGAGCAGAACAGTGTATAACATTGTAAATTTTAAAAATAAACTCTTCTCCTAAAGAACAAACAAGCCAATTTAGTTCATATTTGGCATCAATGTTCCCAGAGAGTAAGGGTTCGAACTTATTTCAAAGAAGATGCTATGAAATATTGGGGACATTGCAGGTGTAAATAAACAACCGTGTGGTAAATTAAAATATTATGATACTAGTATTACAATAAAACAGTAGAATTCTATATACATTCCCATGCTAGATAAAAATGTTACTGCGAATGTTTGTTTCGGATCTGCTAACATGCTCTTTCTTTCTTCCATATTCAAACATCTCATTGCTAAACGTTTCGCTATACGGTTGCGCTCCATTTTGGTCATGGAACAAGATTCTTGCGCTTAAAAATGACTATGTAATTTGGTTCGAAATATTTTCAAAATGGTGTATAGGGGCTGTGATTTCTTGCTGCAGATGGGTGTATATATAATTTATTTATTAAAGTAACGGGTACAGTACATTTTAAAATTACAACATTTGCAAAAGCGTTAGTACATGCAAAGAAATACCCAGCCTAGTAAGGTTAATCAGTCACTAGCATATTCTGCAATAAGACATCACTGGTGTTAAAAAGTTATTTTATGAGACTTAAGCAAATGAATGTATCTATAAGTATTCGAGGACTTTTGTGGATGTCACTGCACAGTCATTAGAAAAAAATAAGCTGGTTAACCCGCCAGTTATCGTGCATTTTTATATGCGGATACATTCATACTATATATAGAAGCAAAGTATTTTAATAACTGATACTTTATTTCAGTAAGTAATGCAATTATGAATGCGTACATAAATGTTCTATAATGCAATATACATTACTATTTCTGAGATTCAAATAAACCTGGTGATATCAGCGTCCTTACCAACAACACTGGTTGGTTTGAATGGCCACAATATGGAATGACGGGAAACTACTTGGAAATAACAATGGACATGACGTCACGGTCTGTCAAGCAGCGTCTCGCACCGAAAGCTGTTGATTTCTGGAATAATCTAGTACCTAAAATGCTCAAAATATACAAGAAGACATGTCATTAACTATGAACATTTATGCATTACACAGCAGCAAATACTACAAAAATGTCGCGAATAATATGTAAATTGTTTTAATGCTGTTTGCAAAAAGTAGAAGTTCATATCGCCATGAGTTTGGCTCTTTACATAGTTATTAACTTAACTTGTGTATAAATTAACTTAGTATAAATTTAAATCATAATATGTATATAAATTTGTTTTGCATAAATTGAATGCACTTTTGCATGATTTAAATTGTAAGTAGGTTACGTTTAGACAATTTAATATTAAACATTTCTTATGAAGTATATTTATTATACATGGATGCTTTTTATGAAATAGTTATAAGTTAATGTTTATTCAAATAACAGCAAAACAAAAAATGAACATATACAGTTAGTAATAATAATATAAGTATGAATAACAGAAAAAATAAATTTACTTTAAAAATTGATATTTTCAAAAAAATACCAGTTTTATATTGATTTTGGACGATGTGCGTCAACATAAAATATATTTTCTTTAAAAAATTAAAAAAAAAATTAAGAAAAGAAATTATTCTTAAATAAATAGAAACAAGATGCTGTTACATGCAGCAATAGAATCGTGTATATTTAAGATTACACAATGTAACAAATAATAACAGCAAAATTATGGTCTCTTGAATCTAGTTGTCTAATGAACCCGACCTCATATTCTATAATGGAATGTTGAAAAAAAATGCTTATACAATGTTCATGTACCAATTGATATCGAATTTCATCACCCTTAACATAGCAAAGTCTACAAACCTATGCTAAATGGATCATTGAATCGCGTAGTCAATTCATATGCAAAGTAGTTACCATCATATGGGCAAGATAATCATTCATTTGACATTTGTAATACATATTATTCATTAGCATCAGAAATAAAGTTTATTCGTTGCATAAAACCTAATTTACCTTACAAGACTTGCTGTTCCTATTTATTTCAGTAGAATCGAGTGAACTTCAAAACTTCAACGTCGCATCATCAAGATATGGGAACACATTGAAAAATACATATCCAACACTTAAAATAGCATTCTAAGATTAGGTCCACGTGCACATTAAAACATAGTAATTAATGACATGCATTGATATGAAGTATCTAGTACGTATCAACAGCTTAGCAGATCCCAGAAACGATGACTAGGTGCGCTGACTGTTGTTTAATACGTAGCCTACTGTTGCTTGTAGTGTACTGTTTTGCTGTACTGTTTCAATTGTACTATTCTTTTGTGTTGTACTGTTTGTATTGTACAGTTTTTGTTTGTACTGTTTGTGTTGTACAGTTTTTGTTTGTACTATTTGTATTGTACAGTTTGTGTTTGTAATGTTTGTATTGTACAGTTTGTATTGTACTGTTTCTGCTGCACTGTTTCAATTGTACTGTTCCTTTGTATTTAACTGTTTGCATTGTACAGTGTTTGTTTGTACTGTTTGTATTGTGCAGATTTTGTTTGTACTGTTTGTGTTGTACAGTTTTTGTTTGTAATGTTTGTACTGTACAGTTTGTATTGTACTATTTCTGCTGTACTGTTTCAATTGTACTGTTCCTTTGTATTTTACTGTTTGTGCTGTACAGTGCTTGTTTGTACTGTTTGTGTTGTACAGTTTGTGTTTGTAATGTTCCACTTGTACTGTTCCTTTGTATTGTACTGTTTGTATTGTTCAATTTTTATTTGTACTGTTTGTGTTGTACAGGCTTTGTTTGCACTGTTTGTATTGTAAAGTTTGTATTGTACTGTTTGTATTTTACGGTTTGTTTATTTTGTATTGTTTGTCTATGTTGTACAGTTGTTTTGAATTGTACTGTTTGTTTTGTATTATACTATTATCATTGTAATGTTTGTACTGTTCTGTTTGTATTGTACTATTTGTTGTTTATATCATACTGTGTGATGTTATTGTACTTTGTGTATGGTACTGTTTAATTATAATGTACTGTTTGTATTGGTCTGCTTATATTGGACTTTTGTTTTTAATGAACTGTTTTTATTGTTATATTTGTACTGTACTGTTTGTACTGTACTATTTGATGTTTATATTGTACTCTTTAATTGTATTGTACTCTGTGCATGGTACTGTTTGATTTTTTTAAAACCGTTTGTTTATATTCTATTGTTTAATTGTATTGTATTGTTTGTATTGTTTTGACTGTTTGCATTTATTGTACTGTTTGTATTGTATTGTTAGTATGTTACGGTTCGTATTTTACAATTTGGTTTTATTGTACTGTTTGTATTGGACTGTTTGTATTGTATTGGTTGTATGGTACGGTCTGTATTGTACAGTTTGTTTTGACTGTGTGTATTTATTGTACTGTTGGTATTGTATTGTTTGTATGGTACGGTTTGTTTTGTACTGTTTGTTTTTATTGTACTGTTTGAATTGGATTGTTTGTATTGGACTGTTTGCATTGTACTGTTGTTTCTTTGTACTGTTTGTATTGTAATATCTGTGTGTGCAGTAGTGTTTGTATTGTAGGGTTTGTATTGTACCGTTTGGACTGGAATGCTTGAATTGTGCTATTTATAGCTTACCTTCTGTGGTGTACTGTTTACACTGTTATTTTGACCATGCATTTAGTACACATGCAATTATAATAATTACTTACTTGTATTGGCCACTACATTTATTTACACAAACGGATTGTCCCACTGAAGTAACAAAACGGATACGGGCACTTGGTATTAGAAAGAAGAAGAAATGCAAATTATTGGCCTCACATGTCAATAAATGGGCTGATTCTTTCAAATAAATAAATATTTATTGTCGCTATTATACAATGTAGTTAATTAAAACGGCGTGTGTCAAGTGACGCAAGTAAGAAACGGAGCGGGCGTTGGTGTGATGGGGAATAGAGTTTGTCGTTCATGCGAAAGGTTGCGAGCTCGAATCCAGGCTTGACTCGATAACCGCTTTATAACTTGTGACAACACTCAGTACTGATCCTACCCAGGAAGCGGACTTGAGAGCAATTAATATAAGCTCTGAGTCTGTTTCTTGAGTGATTCAAGTTTTAGATGCTATTTATGAGAGCATTGAATCACACCCGCTACTTCTGACGTGGGCGGCCATCTGTCCCATTTGTCTACGAGAGTGTTTTCAGCTGGAGGACTACCACTGATATCTAGATCAGGTGAACCGTATCTGGGCTGCGTTCAGTTCGCTTTAACGCGAGCTGTTTGCGTGTGTTTAATCACGTAACTTATTGAGAAATAGAGGGACGGCGCTGAGTACACCGATATCTCTTTTACGTTTCGTTCGTTTGGTCACCGTTTGCATTTATGCATTTATGCGCAGAGTAAACATGTTTAGCCGTGCTGAACACAGCCCTGATGAAAGTAAATCTATATTGTCAATCACGTTTTATAAAACGTTAATAAGCTGAGTATGCTAACTTATAATCTCCCGCTGAGATTGTAACAAGAAAGGTGAACATTGAACGGTCGGAGCATACACCTGTAACTCCTATTGCAATTGATAATATCTCATAAGAGTGTGAAACCTTTGTCGATTTTGAATACACCACCGTGTTCCTTCTCCTGTCAGGTATTTAGATTAATACACATTGATAGAATGCATGCGTTGAGTGTTTGAGATTATAAAATATATATACGATAAAGTCGTACTCCAATTATATATAACTAGCGCTTAACCAGTCGCCCGTCATACAAAGTAGAGATGAGTAGTTTCCCACGATATATAGCCAAGCAGTTAAATTCAATTTAACTGTGTATGTTAAACTGGGATAAAACAAAAGTTGTTTCAGTTTATGTGACAGAACACACGTTTCTAGTGCTTCATCTGTTAACATGACTGGAATAACTGTTACAGCTATTTTCGTTATATTCGGATGGTGTCAGTGTGTTGCAGACTTTAAGGACTTAGAAGAAACGGTGTCAGCACCTTCAGGTGAAATTGTTGGATATATCAGAACTATATACATGGACTCTAAACCTTACACAGTTAGAACATTCCTTGGTATTCCATACGCTGAAGCACCGACTGGCGATAGGCGGTTTACTAGACCAGTTCCAAAAGCCAAATTCTCTACACCGTTTGATGCAACTGTTGCAGGACCTATTTGTTATCAACTTAACATACCCGGTGTTAATACTGGATATAATAAAAGTGAAGACTGTCTTTTACTAAATATATACGCACCTGCTGCAGTCGTCGATGGAGCGGATACAAAACCAGTCATGATATTTATTCACGGCGGTGGTTACGTCTGGGGGATGTCCAATCTATACAATGGAACGTATCTAGGAGCATTGAATGACATTATTGTTGTCACCATTAACTATCGACTCGCTCAGTTTGGGTTTATTACAACAGGTAATTCGGCAGCTCTAGGTAACTGGGGACTTTGGGATCAACAGCTCGCTATTAAATGGGTTAATGTTAACATACGCGCTTTTGGCGGAGATCCCAGCAAGGTCACTTTATTTGGCGAATCTGCAGGAGCATCCAGTGTGGTTTATCAAGCCATGTACCCGGGTAATAAAGGTTTGTTTCAGAGAGTTATCGCACAAAGTGGCAGTATAACTAGCCCATGGGCGTATGAAAAGGTAGATAAAGCATACGAACTCACTAAGCAGTTTTCAAATGCTATCGGATGCAATCAACATTCATCAGGTGATTTGATTACTTGTCTACGTTCAAAATCGGAAGAAGAAATGGATATTGCACTTAATGGTCCTGAGAGGGCAAAACTTGAATCATGGCGGCCTGTTGTAGATAACGAATTTGTGCTTGACAATCCTGTTAATCTCTTAAGTGGTAAAAGTAATGCTAAAGAAGTACTAGAGATGTTTAAAAGTGTAGATCTCATTATTGGAATAAATAGTAAAGAAGGAATTTTGGATCTCTTTCTTTGGATGGCCATGTTAAAAACATGGAATTTTGAAGGTGTTCCGAAAGATAAGTTTGAACATATTTTGGTACCCTTTTACTTAAAATCTTACTATAAACAAGATATTTCAGATGTAGTTGTGCGCGCTGCTATACAAGAATATACGGAATGGACTGATCCAAATGACGATGTTAAATGTGCAAATAAACTAGCAGACCTTGTTACAGATATGTCATTTTCTGTTACAAGTGTCATGACGGCTGATACGCATGTGAAAGGAACAAATAAGTCGACATATATGTACAAATTCTCTACTCGACCTCCGCAACATGTCATGTCCGTTCCTGAGTTTATGGATGGACCAGGTGTTGCAAATCACGCTGATGAGCTACCCTTTGTGTTTGGTGAAATGAACATGACAGGTGAATCTAAACTAGTACAGCTAAACGTTATGACGATGTGGGGTAATTTTGCTAAAACAGGGTGAGTATTTACCAACATATATGTTTATTGATGTATTTCAGTTAACACTCTGAAAACAACAGATACATCATAAAAAACGCACACATAAACAACAACAACAACAACATAACACAAATCACGTGCAAGAACGTGTAGTTCTGAATTCTGCCTTTGGTATTGGTTCTTAACAAAATATATAGAATTGTAATATGATCTGATTGTATGCTATGTTGCCTTCCACCGTTATATGTTCACAAATAGTTGCGATACTTAGAAGAAGATAAAAATGAAAGAATAAATGCATATTTTACATTTATTACTTTAATATCTATAGAACAATTGTTAAAACCTCAACCTTAAGAAAAATTCACACCGCGAAGACGCGTGCTATAGTTTAAACACACTTTATTCAATATTCGATACAAAGAAGCGTGCTATAGTTTAAACATACATTATTCAATATTGTATACGAAGACGCGTGCTATAGTTTAAACATACTTTATTCAATATTGTATACGAAGACGCGTGCTATAGTTTAAACATACATTATTCAATATTGTATACGAAGACGCGTGCTATAGTTTAAACATACATTATTCAATATTGTATACGAAGACGCGTGCTATAGTTTAAACATACTTTATTCAATATTGTATACGAAGACGCGTGCTATAGTTTAAACATACTTTATTCAATATTGTATACGAAGATGCGTGCTATAGTTTAAACATACTTTATTCAATATTGTATACGAAGATGCGTGCTATAGTTTAAACATACTTTATTCAATATTGTATACGAAGATGCGTGCTATAGTTTAAAATAATTTATCCAATATTGTATACGAAGACGCGTGCTATAGTTTAAAATAATTTATCCAATATTGTATACGCAGATGCGTGCTATAGTTTAAACATACGTTATTCAATATTGTATACGATTACATCGAAAAATATCACGTATTGATTAACAAATGCGTATACAATTATGAATGGGTTTCAGGAAAAGTTTATAGGGTTTGTGAATATGTCTCCCTAAGATCATTTGATTAAGTATGTGACAGTAATATAATGTATACACTCGGCAAAAAACAAGTTCTGCACACTTTTGATTTGTATTAGTATTTGGTATTTCGTACATTTGTATATCAATATATACTCGGTAAAAAAAGTTCTGCGTACTTGGGTCGTTTAGGTTATAAAAAATAATGAAAACTGTATTTCATACGGATTTTTTTTATATATGATAACAAAAACAACTTCAAACTTATCAAATAGGCGAAAGCAGAATTAAAATCAATCCACTAGTTCATTAGTAATCCATTATCAAAGTAAACAGGGATCACCAGTCAAAATTGACCAAAATACAGTATTTCTGTAAATATTTCTGTGTGCATCCACCTTGGTGTTATACAATTGTCAAGTATTGTATTCGCCTGACTGTATTTTAACCATTTGTGAAAGATGTCCCCTGTATACATGTACATACGATAACTAATGAACAAATGAATGCATTCCCATTCTCTTTTCGCCTGTTTTTTTTTTTTAATTTGAATTATCGTTTATTATGATATATCAATCATATCAGTATGAAATACAGTTTTCATTTTATAACCCAAAAACCCCAAGTGCGCAGATTATTTTTTTTCCGAATATAGAATAATATACAAATGTCAATCGGAACATTGCTCGACCATTTCCGTAAACGTTCGAAATTTTCGAATGTTTACGGAAATGGCCGAGCAATGTTCCGATTGATACAAATGTATAGTTGTTTATCACATATGCATTATTCGATGTGACTAGAAGGCTTATAATGTGACTTTAAATAATAATAGATCCAACGTGACTTTTGTTATTGTATAAAACAAACATATTTGTTAATAAAGCATCACCCGAAACACTTGCTTTTGCTGAATACTAACTTCCTATATAAAAAAATAATATTATCAAACGTAATAATTATCACTGTTTATGCAATTTATACCGTATAGAAGACACTTAAATGAATTTAATATATTGATAAAAACACGTTACAATTCCAGAAATCCTAATAAACCAAAAAACATCAGCATCTACAAAAATATAGAATGGCCACAATATGGAACGGAGGAAAACCATTTGGAAATTACACCGGATATGACGTCACAGTCGGTAAAACAGCGTCTCGCACCGAAAGCTGTTGATTTCTGGAATAATCTAGTTCCTGAAATTCTTAAACTACAAAATGAGGAATGCAAATATGTTTGAAGTTATGTGTATTGTTCTGCAACAAGTTATGAAAAAATTCTTTAACATGCTTTGGTCGATCATTTTCAAAGGAAACTAAGTATTAATTGCTGTTTACAATTTACTAAACAACTCCAAATAAGGACCACTTGCTTTATTTATGTTATAAATGGTTGTATAATAAGGTATTTGAAATGTATTTTATTTTATTCCAAATCGCTGTCTCAATATCGCGAGGTCGTGGGTTCGAGTTCAGCTCTGTCCAAACACTTTATGTGAGAAAGTTTGCGGAAGGACAGTGTTTCTTCTCGGATTTATGTTTAGTTTCCACTTATCTATTTCACTTCGATTGGGAAACAAGTTATTAGAACAAATCACACACGACGTCTTCTTGGGTAGAACCAGTGCTTAGCAGATAACCGATCTTGCCCATTGACATCACACATAGCCGTGGCCGAGGATCGAACCCATGACCCTCCGATCTTGGCTCACAATCATGCTCTACAACTGAACCATATGAATGTTCCTCCATTTAATAAATCTTGTTGCCATATAAAATCAGTAATGTATCAAGAATGTCGCATAAACCCCATTAAAAGGAAAAAAATATAACCAAAACAAAAGTGATAACAGAAACACGTGACGGCTTGTAAACATGTGTACTCTACAATGATATTGGTATGATGAAACGATACCATGTGACAACATATAAATCGGCACTGACAAGTACATACATTCTACAATGTCTTAATCACAAATCATAATTATGTACTCATGAACTACCGCTGCTCAAAGAGATCATTATCACAGGTAAATATTCATAAAAAATGCCTGCAGTGTACTGGGCATGCGCAGTGTATGCAGTATTTTGTAATGCACGTACATGCGCACTGTAAATTCTCACGTAGTAGCCAACCGATTCCAGGTTGCCACAAAGCATGTCGTTCATGCATCTGCATTTAATTTGGCTGGTCCATTTTTTCTAATGTTGAATATATCGAAACAAAATGAATCAAGCAGCCAAGATGCATTTCAACAAAAAACGTGTGTATTTAGTTAATGTACGTCTGAAAGATATGAAACATTAGAAGAGGATTTGTCTCACTTTATCAAATAGCAGAAAAATCTTTGACAATTATATTAACTTCTTTTTAAAATGCATGTATTTTACACCTTTTTAAATCTTGTTTTTAATATTAGTATATATATATATTAAATTATTAGAAATATACATAAAAGTGTTATTTTCATAATTATTATCATTATTATTATTAGTTCTAGTATTAGAACTAGTCAAAACTCTTCAAAATGAGGCACAGAAATTAACTATTTGAAAATGTTTTTAATAAAAAGTGAACAATAATACGGCGTTCCTGCTGAAATATTGCAAAACGACTGTCATAATCACCAGGAATGTAACAATGGTATTGTTAACACGAAATCTGTAGACAAGTTGGAAATGGTAGTTATGTGTACTTGTCTTTTCTTTTGTCGGTAAATCCTCGACGTTTTGGAAATGTTCGGCATTTGTAGAAGATTGTAAATAATGCCAGAACAATGCCCGAATAATTAGCTGAAAGGGTTTGCCTACTGTTAATTAGTAAAGAGATTATCAGACGATAGGCAGAATGAGGAAACTAGATATTTATCATTTAATTAACAAAATGTTTCGCAAATTTACAAAGCATTTTGATTTTTTTGCACAATTTGGATTAGAGTTTTCAGATTCATTCTGTTGTGCCTTTGGGTGTTTCGCTGTACATTCTATGATACAGAATCTAGAAAATATTTAATTGTATTTTATCCTTGATGAAGACACGTAGCGTCGAAATATTAGCAATAGAGTGCAATTATATCAATATTTAAAGGGAGTCTGTTTATTTACAATTCGTTTCGGTCACTTGGTTTCTATTAACGCATTAAAGGCACACATGCATTCTCTAAACGAGTTTTCTTTGATGTAAGGAGATTATAAGAAAATAAACCCAATGAAAATAGGCTTCTCAGAACAAAAACAGCAACTTCATTCTGCATCATGTCAAATCATAATTATTTTCCCATTGATTCTGCCATCCATCAGAGTCTGATGTCATGTTATGGTGGACACAGTATCAACAAAGCGAGCATGGCCTGTCACCATGGTAAGATAGAGACAGTATTAGAAAGGAGACAACATCGAAGAGAATCTGGTATTATACTACTCACTATCTGAATCAAAAAGCTTGTTTGTGTGTAGAAAGTTCGAAAAGAGAAAACTGAACAATGGCGACGTTCTCCCCAAGTTTTATAATTAAAATGTGGCTCCGCCAATGTTTGTCATTTCGACAAGGCAACGAACATGTATGTATATAGTTCTGATTTAATGCAGTAGACACATATATTTGCTTTTTTCATTTTTTTGTACTATAATGGCTGATATTGTTAAGCTGGAACAGTTTCAATTTGACACTAGATCCGTATCAATGCATTTTAATTAGATGTTTTCGAATTCCCTGATTTGTTCAACATCTTTTGTTGCCATTAAAGATGAGACTAGTCTCATGTTCGTTAAAAGTGAATAGATAGTATTACATGTATTTCCTATCGCATACATTTTAAACCACATTTTTCCCTCGGTGGGGAACTTGCTGTTTATCAACATAAAGAACTGACCGACAGCTTTACACGTGGAAGCTGATCTCTTCGTGGCTTACATTCCATATGTATTTATGATACGTTTGCTTCCATCATCATTGCTCCAGACCTTAGGTCTAAATTTCCTAACATCGGTTGTGTCGCTCCCTGTTCTAGTATTGATTGTTCTTTCCTTGCAGTGTACCTGATAGCGATCTCCGTCTACAGCACATCCAACAGTTACATGCACATCAACCAACATTAGATTCCTATGTTCCTGTCCTTCATGCTACCCGAGATGAGAGAAAACGTTAAGGTGCAGCAACGGTTAAATGAAGCTCTGGCGACTGTTGATCCCCTAACTGTCTCTATTGAAATAACTTCTCAATGTCAGTGTATGTTAGTTCGACAAACCAATTTGATTAAACCTATATCGTTTGGACTTTAAGTATGTCTGTTAATTTTGCATTAAGTGTATTGGAAGAGCACATTATTTCGTACCCTGTACTACCGCCCTGTGATGGCCTAGATTCCCTTCTCAACTACGCACGTATAGTGGATGGTTCTATTTTACTCTTGACCTTTCTGACCCCCAAGCAAGAACTTTTTAAAGAGCACCAAACCAATGATCGGAGGGTCGTTGATACGATCCTCTGCAACTATGTGTGGTGTCCTTGAGTAAGACACATTTTCGCATATGCCTAGTACTGGTTCTACCCAGGAAGACTTCGTGATTTTTTTGTAAGAATTTCATAATCGAGGTAAAATAAATAGTTCGACTGATGGGATATAGTAAGATTATGCATCTGCGTCCCAGCATGCAGCTTATATATGCTATGAATTGATTAATGCTTCTAACTGAATTTTATATTTGTGGCTACATTATCTGTATATTACGCGTAAGCGGTGGTCTTGAAAAAAAAACACACCTCCAAAATGTGTTTTTTAGAAAAATATATGTTAATGCTCCTAGTATTTATGCATTTGATGGAATGTTGCCTGGTTATTATTTTCATTAATATTTTATTGTATCCATTATATCATAAAATGAAATTGTTTCCGTGAAATGTCAATTAAACTCTAGCGCCAGCGCTAGCGATTGAAAAGATCCAACTGAGAATTGACAGGAGGGAGAAAATAAAACAACTTCAGTTAAGCTATGCTAAATTACTTTATATCAAATTTTATATCTTAACGTTTAATTGATTTTCATTTGGTTTTTGTTATATCCTTAAATCTGACTCGGACAAAATCGTATTTATATTTATTAATAGTATCGAACTAGTCGAAGTCTGATAATACCGAACTTGACATGTCTATTTAGTTGGGATTTAAACTTTTTTGCTTTTGGTAATTCGACAAAAGGTCACTTAGTGCATAATATGCACAGTTGTGGAACTAGGAGCAGTTAAATCCCGAGTAGCTCAAATAACCTTGTGACAATCAAGGAATTTTTCTTCTAAAAACATATTTAGGTTATACCCGATCACCACGCACCTATACTTTGTTGAAAATTCGAACGAAGAACCCATCTACAGCGACACCGTTTACACTAAGCAATGGCGGTAACCTTGACACACATGGGAAGTTAGTTGTCAATATGGTCAGATACACCAAGCCTGTGAAAATTAAATCAATATTGTCGTCTGTTATACACTACTGACTCGGTATACAAACAGAAGTGGCTACAACAATACAGGTTACAGTGGATAAAGTGTGTACCAGTCGTGTTGAAGTTGTGTAGTCAGATAGTGTGTAATCAAAGGATATACATGTGTGTAAGTTAACAAGGGTCCTGATTTATATATTATCGATATGTCTGGTAACAAACAAAGGCGGGTTGTCTGTATAAGTAGAACGGAATCGTTTAGTGCATGTCATCGATTGCATTCGAAGTATCTAAGTGACGAGGAGAATGCTAGAATATACGGGAAATGTAACAACCCTAACGGTCATGGACATAACTACAAAGTGGAGGTAACTCTGAAGGGACCGGTCGATCCGGTTACGGGGATGGTGATTAACCTGGTTGATCTAAAAGCTTTCATGGAGCAAGCGTTTATGTCAACGTTAGATCATAAACATTTAGATAAGGACGTGCCATATTTCCAGGATGTTGTAAGTACAGCAGAGAATATAGCTGTTTATATATGGGACCGAATGAACTCGCTCTTAGAACCTGGATTGCTACATGAGGTCAAAGTTCATGAAACCGACAAGAACATTGCAGTGTACAGGGGAGAAATGTCCGAAGTGTAATGTGATGATCTATTTTTCAAACTGTCTCTTCGATATTATATTGTCAAGCATTGTATTTAAAGTTAAATAATTCTTAAATAGACCAAATAAATGGGGAAAAACGGCATATAACGTTTCTTTTCTTCATGATTCCTTAATATTTTCATCTTATTTTTTTATATCGTATATTTATTATTTCAATCGATTAATTGATTTTATGCAACTCTTGTTATCAACTTGGCTTTTGGGAAATGGTATACCATTTCAATTAAACCATATTAAAGGCAGTGTATCAGAATATATTCGTATATTGACATATTTAAAAAATGAAATTAAGTTTAAAATGAATTAATATTCATCACTCAACTATCGTCTGTTAGCCCTCGATGGCATAACAATGATGCTAAATATTCCATCAATCAATCATGACTAAATTACACATCATGAGAAATTTTATATCCACCAAACCTTGACAAAACAACGATATTTCAATAAGAGTGTTGAGATCGAAACGGGATAATATTGCTAATTTTGCATGCATTGAACGGGACAGTTCATTTTCACGGACTTGCATTTTACGAGGGTATCCGTGTTATAATGTTGGCAAGTGTTTGCTAGGGGTTTACTTTTAAACATCCTCAGTAACACGAGTCTGATAGTTTCTTTTCATGTATGAGGTATAAGACGCTGTACATGAACTAAATTTTTAAACTCCATGGATATTTCATACAGACCTACATGATCATATATACACAGCGGTGGTGCAAAGGGGAGAGTCGTTTCATACATCGCCGATCTGTTGTGGATTAGATGCCCGAACAGGCCATACACATTCTAAACGCTGTACGTGGAACCGGTCATCTTGAAATGCAGAATAATTAGGCCATGTACCCTTTTAAACAATCAAACAACAGTAGCGGACTAATATATCACTGATATCTGAAATATATTTACCTAAGTATAAAAAAGAGAATGAGACGATCAGAGTCGCCCATTAATTTCTAAGGTGTCGTATTCTGAAATAACATATCACGTGTCATTTATTGTATAGAAATGAAATATAACTACATTCTAATTACTTTTTATTAAATAAAAATGAAAAATCTTATTGGCAAGGTTTCAAATATAACCGCAATATGGTGTTGTCAAACTGGTCGTTTTGATACACCGTGTTTTATCAGAATGGAGTTCAAAATATAGTTTAAATATCATCGTTTAAGTACAAACAATATAGTACAAGATGAAAAAATACACATAGAAATGAACATAGACATTCAAAAAAGAGTTATAAGAGATGTTTTATGAAAATCAACAGTACAAACACAACATCTCAAATATATATGAAAACCGTCGTAATATATATAACCTTATATTTTTGCTTGACACCATCACCACAAACTATACAAGAAAACATAAGAATGTTATCAAGTATACAACACATATATGTGTATTTTATAAATGAATAAAATACAGTGTGCTTCCGACTTGGAAGAGATGTATTTTATATTTTTTATTTAGTTTTGTTATCAGGTTTCTACATTAATATGCTTTTATTGTGTAATATGTGCACATATTAACATACGTGATATATCAAGGGCGGATCTTGGATCTTCGGGGAAGAGTTTTAATGTAGATTTTAAATTCAATGTTGGTCACCAAACGCAATGGAGGCTTAGTTTAGGTATTCGCCAGTTTTTTGAAATTGGTAGCCTTTAGAAAACTCTGGAAATCTCAGGGTCGGGGATGGGTGGATCTGAACTCAATGACCCCTCCTCCTTTAATCATCAGATGAAGTGTATATGCTTAACAACCTTAAAAACGGAATAATGAACATTTGATCAAATCTAGATACAACATGGATATGAACCATTAAAAATGATAGCAGATCTGGTATAAAAATATCAATTTGATATTCAGTGATTTGCGTTTTTAAAGGCGTTAAGTGTATTGTATATTTGTCAATACTTTTGATAAAATAAAGGGTATGAACCATACCGTGTGTGTACAACCTACTTACACAACCTAATGTTTATTTTCTAGTTTATGGTTTAACTTTGCATTAAGCAATAGTCTAGTTAAATCACAATATAGCTTTTAGGAGGCACTGCCGTATTAAAGCGTATAAATGTCCTACTCAAACATTGCCTACATACTGACTATATCCAGGAAGGTAATATAATAATTATCTGTTGATGCTGAGTGTCAAGGTATGATTACGTCTTTAACGTATTTAACATGTCGAACTAACAGGAGATCGAACCAACAACCTTCCGCAAGTGAGACGGTTAAATACAATACATAAGCATGATCCCTAAAATCTTATCATAATGCTGAAAGTGATTCCACTAGCGTACCTACAAGTGATCTTATAAGTGATCGTTCTAATGATCCCACTAGCGATCCTAATAATGATCCTATTAGTGATCCCACTAGCGATCATCCAAATAATGATACTATACGTGACCCAACTAGCGATCCAAATAATGATCCTACTACCGATCCAAATATTGTTCCGTCTGGGGATCCTATAAGCGATCAAACTAGCAATCCAAATAATGATCATACTAGCGATCCAAATATTGTTCCGTCTGGTGATCCTATAAGCGATCCAACTAGCAATCCAAATAATGATTATATTAGTGATCCCGCTAGCTATCCAAATAGTGATCCGTCTGGCGATCCAATAAGCAATCCAACTAGCGATCCAAATAATGATTATATTTGTGATCCCACTAGCTATCCAAATATTGATGCGTCTGGTGATCCTATAAGCGATCCAACTAGCAATCCAAATAATGATTGTATTAGTGATCCCACTAGCTATCCAAATAGTGATCCGTCTGGTGATCCTATAAGCGATACAACTAGCAATCCAAATAATGATTATATTAATGATCCCACTAGCTATCCAAATAGTGATCCGTCTGGTGATCCTATAAGCGATCAAACTAGCGATCCAAATAATAATTATATTAGTGATCCCACTAGCTATCCAAATAGTGATCCGTCTGGTGATCATATTAGCGATCCAACTAGCAATCCAAATAATGATTGTATTAGTGATCCCACTAGCTATCCAAATAGTGATCCGGCTGGTGATCCTATAAGCGATCCAACTAGCAATCCAAATAATGATTGTATTAGTGATCCCACTAGCTATCCAAATAGTGATCCGGCTGGTGATCCTATAAGCGATCCAACTAGCGATCTAAATAATGATTATATTTGTGATCCCACTAGCTATCCAAATAGTGATCCGGCTGGTGATCCTATAAGCGATCCAACTAGCGATCCAAAAAATGATTATATTTGTGATCCAACTAGCTATCCAAATAGTAATCCGTCTGGTGATCCTATAGGCGATCCAACTAGCGATCCAAATAATAATTATATTAGTGATCCCACTAGCTATCCAAATAGTGATGCGTCTGGTGATCCTATAAGCGATACAACTAGCAATCCAAATAATAATTATATTAGTGATCCCACTAGCTATCCAAATTGTGATCCGGCTGGTGATCCTATAAGCGATCCAACTAGCGATCTAAATAATGATTATATTTGTGATCCCACTAGCTATCCAAATAGTGATCCGGCTGGTGATCCTATAAGCGATCCAACTAGCGATCCAAATAATGATTATATTTGTGATCCAACTAGCTATCCAAATAGTAATCCGTCTGGTGATCCTATAGGCGATCCAACTAGCGATCCAAATAATAATTATATTAGTGATCCCACTAGCTATCCAAATAGTGATGCGTCTGGTGATCCTATAAGCGATACAACTAGCAATCCAAATAATGATTATATAAGTGATCCCACTAGCTATCCAAATAGTGATGCGTTTGGTGATCCTATAAGCGATCCAACTAGCGATCCAAATAATGATTATATTTGTGATCCAATTAGCTATCCAAATAGTAATCCGTCTGGTGATCCTATAGGCGATCCAACTAGCGATATTAATAATGATTATATTAGAGATCCCACTAGCTATCCAAATAGTGATCCGGCTGGTGATCCTATAAGCGATCCAACTAGCGATCCAAATAATGATTATATTTGTGATCCAACAAGCTATCCAAATAGTAATCCGTCTGGTGATCCTATAGGCGATCCAACTAGCGATCCAAATAATAATTATATTATTGATCCCACTAGCTATCCAAATAGTGATGCGTCTGGTGATCCTATAAGCGATACAACTAGCAATCCAAATAATGATTATATTAGTGATCCCACTAGCTATCCAAATAGTGATGCGTCTGGTGATCCTATAGGCGATCCAACTAGCGATCCAAATAATGATTATATTTGTGATCCAACTAGCTATCCAAATAGTAATCCGTCTGGTGATCCTATAGGCGATCCAACTAGCGATCCAAATAATAATTATATTAGTGATCCCACTAGCTATCCAAATAGTGATGCGTCTGGTGATCCTATAAGCGATACAACTAGCAATCCAAATAATGATTATATTAGTGATCCCACTAGCTATCCAAATAGTGATGCGTTTGGTGATCCTATAAGCGATCCAACTAGCGATCCAAATAATGATTATATTTGTGATCCAATTAGCTATCCAAATTATAATCCGTCTGGTGATCCTATAGGCGATCCAACTAGCGATACAAATAATAATTATATTAGTGATCCCACTAGCTATCCAAATAGTGATCCGACTGGTGATCCTATAAGCGATACAACTAGCGATCCAAATAATGATTATATTAGTGATCCCACTAGCTATCCAAATATTGATCCGTCTGGTGATCCTATAAGCGATCCAACTAGCGATCTAAATAATGATTATATTTGTGAAACCACTAGCTATCCAAATAGTGATCCGGCTGGTGATCCTATAAGCGATCAAACTTGCGATCCAAATAATGATTATATTTGTGATCCGACTAGCTATCCAAATAGTAATCCGTCTGGTGATCCTATAAGCGATCCAACTAGCGATCCAAATAATAATTATATTAGTGATCCCACTAGCTATCCAAATATTGATGCGTCTGGTGATCCTATAAGCGATACAACTAGCAATCCCGATAATGATTATATTAGTGTCCCACTAGTTATCCAAATATTGATCCGTCTGGTGATCCTATAAGCGATCCAACTAGCGATCCAAATAATGATTATATTAGTGATCCCACTAGCTATCCAAATAGTGATCCGTCTGGTGATCCTATTAGCGATCCAAGATTTTCACTTTTGGAATAAGATATTTGACTTACCTCTAGTCTTCTAAGAAAAAGAAAGTAACAAAAATGGGTGTTGCTTAAATCATTCAATGCATCAGACTGCAACACAGATAATGGTTTTTAAACTAAATACAACTTCAATTCAAGATATAAAATTCGAAAAGTGGAAAATCTGAAAGTTTCCAGTCATCAGCCTTAAACAAAAGCCTTAATCCGCTCTTGCAATAACTATTAACTGTCTTTACAATAAATTAATATAAAAGTCATCGTTGTTTAAGTCAGGTTATATTTTTTTTAATACTTAACTTCAAATAATGCATCAATATAAACATAGTGTAATTTCATGTATAAACTGATACGCCTTTAGCTGTATCTTGTGTCCAAACGTTTTGGTAACAGGTTTTATTCCAAGGGATATAACTCCAACTAGTTTACTACAGATATTTATAACAGTAGTTGTCTTTCTTCCATTATAAGATTGTTTATATAACTTACTCGAATTTGAACTCATTAAATACTGCCAACTATTCTTCTTTTCTCCTACTCTTTTTCATAGTAAGAACTTAACCCTTTTACTCAATAAACATGTAATTCATATTTTGATTTAATTGAACCAGTGATGTTCACTTTATAGTTTTAAAGAAAGTTCCTTTTTTGTTCTACACCTAAATAAACATGTGATGAAACAATACTTTGGAGACATAGAACGAAACGCAGACTGTTTAACAGCATCTTTACACGAAGGATACGTTTAAATGGATCCCAATTCGCAAGCCCTAGCACCACGAGTCCTGATAAAACGGTATCCTAATGTGTGCCACAATGTGATTGCAGAGGACTGCGACTAACATAATTTAAGATATCATATGGAATGTTTTTCATTTGCTAGTTGATTTCTCAATATCATATGCTTTTGTTTATGTCTTTTCATTTGTTGGTTGGTTTCTTATTATCATCTGGGAATGTCTTTTCATTTGCTAGTTGTATTCTCAATATCATATTGGTGTCTTTTCATTTGCTGGTTGGTTTCTTAATATCATCTGGATGTCTTTTCATTTGTTGGTGGGTTTCTCAATATCATCCGGGTGTTTTTTTATTTGTTGGTGGGTTTATCAATATCATCTGGGTGTCTTTTTATTTGCTGGTGGGTTTTATCATTATCATCAGGGTGTCTTTTTATTTACAGGTGGGTTTTCAATATCATCTGGGTGTCTTTTCATTTGCTGGTGGGTTTTATCATTATCATCAGGGTGCCTTTTCATTTGCTGGTGGGTTTTATCATTATCATCTGAGTATATTTTTCATTGCTGGTGGGTTTTATCAATATCATCTACATATCATTTAGCCTTTGTGCAGACTGAACACAAAAGAAAATTCTGAATTACCAAGGAGAACTTTAGCCTGGTATGCGACTAACGTGTTTCCAAACATAATTTTGCTTTCTTTTATATCTGCTTAATCTGATACAATAAAACTAAAACTAAACTTGTTTTCATTCTCCTGCTCTGCTCATCGCTTAATTTAGGGCCCTGACTATATTCCTTCTAGGCCAAGTCACAAAAAAAAGCTCTGGTGCGCAATTTCACATGCTGATTAGAATTTTTATATTTTACTTCCATTTGCCTAAAAATGAGCTTGGCAAATGAAGCATTTTTATTCTATTTGTGTGGAAATTTAAAAATATCACAGTTATTTAATATACGTCATCCATATACTGTACAAACTTCCCATGCAATGTTTAATTTTGTGTGAAATGGGTTGTTATTCGTCTGCCGAATGTGCCAGTTATACGCAATAGTTTTCTTTCATGTGTAATGCATAATGCATTATTTTTAAGGCGCTTACCATTATATTAGATACTTCAATTTGCATAAAAATGAGCTTGGCAAATGAAGTATTTTTATTCTATTTGTGTGGAAATTTATAAATATCACAGATATTTATTATACGTTTTTGAATAATATGCTATTTAAAACGTAGTCTAATAATTTACATCAGAAAAAAAATGTATTCTATTTTATTTTCACACAATTTCATTATCACCAATAAAATCTTGTCAATCTTGTAAAAAAATAATAACATTTGGCCATTTTGGCAACTTTTAAACATTCATTTTCATGTTTGTCCATATTGCTTGCCAAACCTCTAAAACATTTAAAATGAAAATAAACTGTTGAATTAATCGACATGTTCAGTCTAAACCTATTTTACATCGATAGTGAAACAAGTTACTAAAACTTAGACAAATCACTCTCGACGTCTTCCTGGGTAGAACCAGTACTGAGCATAAGCAGATAAAGTCTTCCTGGGTAAAACCAGTACTGAGCATAAGCAGATAGTCTTCATGGGTAGAACCAGTACTGAGAATAAGCAGATAAAGTCTTCCTGGGTAGAACCAGTACTGATCATAAGGAGATAAAGTCTTAATGGGTAGAACCAGTACTGAGCATAAGCAGATAAAGTCTTCCTAGGTAGAACCAGTACTAAGCGTTAGCAGATAAAGTCTTCGTGGGTAGAACCAGTACTGAGCATAAGCAGATAGTCTTCATGGTTAAAACCAATACTCAGCATAAGCAGATAAAGTCTTCATGGGTAGAACCAGTACTGAGAATAAGCAGATAAAGTCTTCTTGGGTAGAACCAGTACTCAGCATAAGCAGATAAAGTCTTCATAGGTAGAACCAGTACTGAGAATAAGCAGATAAAGTCTTCCTGGGTAGAACCAGTACTGAGCGTTACCACATAAAGTATTCCTGGGTAGAACCAGTACGGAATAAGCAGATAAATTCTTCACGGGTAGAGCCAGTACTGAGCATAAGCAGATAAAATCTTCCTGGGTAGAACCAGTACTGAACATTTGCAGATAAAGTCTTCCTGGTAGAACCAGTACTGAGCGTTTGCAGATAAAGTCTTCCTGGGTAGAACAAGTACTGAGCATAAGCAGATAGTCTTCATGGGTAGAACCAGTACTGAGAATAAGCAGATAAATTCTTCCTGGGTAGAACCAGTACTGAGCATAAGCAGATAAAGTCTTCATGGGTAGAACCAGTACTGAGTATAAGCAGATAAAGTCTTCCTGGGTACTACCAGTACTGAGCATAAGCAAATAGTCTTCCTGGGTAGAACCAGTACTGAGTGTTAGCAGATAAAGTCTTCCTGGGTAGAACCAGTGCTGAGCATAAGCAGATAAAGTCTTCATGGGTAAAACCAGTACTGAGAATAAGCAGATAAAGTTTTCCTTGGTACTACCAGGACTGAGCATAAGCAGATAAATTCCTCTCTGGGTAGAACCAGTACTGAGCATAAGCAGATAAAGTCTTCCTAGGTAGAACCAGTACTGAGCGTTAGCAGATAAAGTATTCTTGGGTAGAACCAGTACTGAGCATAAGCAGATAGTCTGCATGGGTAGAACCAGTACTGAGAATAAGCAGATAGTCTTCATGGGTAGAACCAGTACTGAGAATAAGCAGATAAAGTTTTCCTGGGTACTACCAGGACTGAGCATAAGCAGATAAAGTCTTCCTGGGTCGAACCAGTACTGACAATAAGCAGATAAAGTCTTTATGGGTAGAACCAGTACTGAGCATAAGCAGATAAAGTCTTCATGGGTAGAACAAGTACTGAGAATAAGCAGTTAAAGTCTTCATGGATAGAACCAGAATTGAGCATAAGCAGATAAAGTCTTCATGGGTAGAACCAGTACTGAGCATAAGCAGATAAAGTCTTCATGGGTAGAACCAGTACTGAGAATAAGCAAATAAAGTCCTCCTGGGTACTACCAGTACTGAGCATATGCTGATAAAGTCTTCATGGGTAGAACGACTAATGAGCATTAGCAGATAGTCTTCATGGGTAGAACCAGTACTGAGAATAAGCAGATAAAGTCTTCCTGGGTACTACCAGTACTCAGCATAAGCAGATAAAGTCTTCCTTGGTAGAACCACTATTGAGTATAAGCAGATAGTCTTCATGGGTAGAACCAGTACTGAGAATATGCAGATAAAGTCTTCCTTGGTACTACCAGTACTCAGAATATGCAGATAAAGTCTTCCTGGGTACTACCAGTACTGAACATAAGCAGATAAAGTCTTCCTGGGTACTACCAGTACTGAGCATAAGCAGATAAAGTCTTCCTGGGTAGAACCAGTACTCAGAATATGCAGATAAAGTCTTCCTGGGTACTACAAGTACTGAGCATAAGCAGATGAAGTCTTCATGGGTAGAACCAGTACTGAGCATAAGCAGATAAAGTCTTCCTGGGTAGAACTAGTACTGAGCATAAGGTGATAAAGTCTTCATGGGTAGAACCAGTACTGAGCTTAAGCAGATAAACTCTTCGTGGGTAGAACCAGTACTCAGAATATGCAGATAAAGTCTTCATGGGTAGAACCAGTACTGAGAATAAGCAAATAAAGTCTTCCTGGGTACTACCAGTACTGAGCATAAACAGATAAAGTCTTCATGGGTAGAACCAGTACTGAGCATAAGCAGATAAAGTCTTCCTGGGTAGAACCAGTACTGAGCATAAGCAGATAAAGTCTTCCTGGGTAGAACCAGTACTGAGCATAAGCATATAAAGTCTTCATGGGTAGAACCAGTACTGAGCATAAGCAGATAAAGTCTTCATGGGTAGAACCAGTACTGAGCATAAGCAGATAAAGTCTTCCTGGGTAGAACCATTACTGAGCATAAGCTGATAAAGTCTTCCTGGGTAGAACCAGTACTGAGCATAAGCAGATAAAGTCTTCATGGGTAAAACCAGTACTGAGCATAAGCAGATAAAATCTTCATGTGTAGAACCAATATTGAGCATAAGCATATAAAGTCTTCATGGGTTGAACCAGTACTGAGCATAAGCAGATAAAGTGTTTTGCTTCATGACAACACACTTACAAGTAGCCGTGGCGGAGGATCGAACCCACGACCCTCCGATCCTTGGTCCGATGGTCAACCACTGGACAATACACTACACAGTATACATCGCTCACTAATCATCTATCAACCAGACAAAATAAACTTTATCGCTTATTTGTTATTTAATAATCACATTTTTAAGCTCGCCAAAATGACTTGTTTAAATTGCGAAGGTAATCAAATACAAAACATTGCAATGAATTTCGTACATTAATACACAACTACCTTTATATTTTATTCTGTTTTCAATTACATTAATCGGTTATATCAAATTAAACATAATACTTATAAAAACAGCGTAAAAACAAGATACGTTAACATACCGAACAAAATCATTGTCTGCAATATGCTTCATCTCATAAAAAGTCAGTTAGATATTTGTTTTTAATCTGCATACCCACGTATGTTTGATATGATCAAGACGTTTAAGTGTAATATAATAACGATCTTATGCTGTTAGAAAGACCTTATTTTGACCTAAATAATTACCAAAGGCCTGTTACTCCTGCATGTGGTCAACATTAGAGATCAAAGTCGTGTTTTAAATGAGTATTTAAAATAAACGTGACAGAGATAATTTGAGCATGTTTGATTTAATCCTCTGTCGAAACACTTTACTTTAACACAAAAAAAAACGTTACTTAAAGTTACCTATGTCAAACTCATCATATCATTTTATACGCATAGGATAGGTACCAAGTGTCCGCTAACGTCTATATTTCATGGACAAGGGCTCCAGTTTCTCTCCGACTTAGACCGGTTCGATAAAAAGCTTTCTATGTTTATACTAACATACATGGTGTTCGTTAAAAACGCAACATTTACTTATATAATAACTTGCCACTCTGTACTCAACTATTTAAACCTCTGTCTTATAATTATTGTAGCGACCTTTAATAGCAACGATATCGAACATTTTGTAGATTTAAATGTTGTTACTACTACCAAAAAATGGACTATCTTCCCAATCAGAGTTTATTCACCGTAAAAAACCTACGGGAAGTTCAATCTTGACAACGCTGGCGGCTTTCATATTGTCCGGATGTAGTTTAATAACGGCATGGCAGCGCTCGCAACAAAATGCACCATATACATACAAGTACACCGTTAGTTTTATTTTCCTGTAACGCCATACGTATAATGCTGTAGATTTAATTGTGTAAAACATATTTTGATGTCATAAATATAATCACATTAAGACATATAATGTATACATAGCGCAGAAACTACCTCACACGGTTTATCGGTCCATATAGAGTATATAGGGCAGTTTTTACTTATGAATTGATAATAAGTTCTATTTATCCGATAACATTTTTGCAAACACTTTTGGAAGGCCTAATTTATGACGGTTGTTCAAATATTTTTTTCATTTTTTATGTCTATAGGAACATGGTCTTTTTTTCAGTTCCAGTACGGCACCATAAAACCATAGTTTTCCCTATAAGTCCATGTAACATTTGAAACATTATGAGAAGTAGTGTGTATTTAAAAGCAGTTTACGTATCTTTAATACATAATTACATTTTTTTTTTGCAATCAATTTCAAAATTTAAAGATGCTTATCTTTTCAACGGTATATTTTTAAATTGTTTAATCAGTTGGGAACATGGTCTTTTTTAACAAAATATTTTTTCTATTTTTCACTTTTTACGTCCGCCAACAGAACCAGAACGGTATTGGTCACGTGACTACCTGTGGGCGCTAGTTGAAGAGCTACTGCTATGCTACTTTATAACTTTAATATTATTAAGAAATCATGCTGATATATATATTGTCAATGTATAAATGTATCATGAATAGTGAAACTTTAGTAAATTTTATCTATATTAAATAAAGTATTGTTAATAATAAGATAATGCGCTATTTGAATGACTTGTGATTTAATGATCTATTAATTGCCATGCATTATGTTAAACTGCTTTATTGTTGTTGTTATAAAATAAACAAAGTTATTATAAAAGCAAGTTTATCAATTGTATTTTCACAGTTTTTACAGCGCTAATTGGCAGCGGACCTAACCATATTGACCTTAATGACAATTAGCAACAGTTTAAACCTTCATTATGCCACAGGGTATGTTTTGTTTTTAATATTTTGCCAGTATGAGATACATAATTAAATATAACTAAAAGTCATCATTTAAAAAAACGTTGACACAATTTTTAAAAAGAACATTTTCGTTTATTCACCTGGTAATAAAACATTACAAAAAGGGGAAAGGTTCCTATTAGTTTTATTGCCCTAATATAATGATAACCTTATAAACTGTTAAATTCTTAACTTTAGATGTACGTAATTAATACCTTAGGGCCAACGTACCAGTCGTTAAAGTATTATTTCATTTTATGATCTTTTTTAGAAAAAAAAAATGTTAATTACGAGTAATGGTTTGCATTAAAACAACAACTGTATGAACAGAAAATCAAAACGAATTAAAAGGATTAGCAAACAAAAAAAAACCCCGCACGCTCGCGTATATGTACGAGTATGTACAATGATAATACCATAATAAAAGAATAAATCTACACTTTTGCAGATTTACGTGTATCCATTCAAATATTCATTAAGTGTGTAGAATAAAGTATCATTTATTTTATGAAAATATTAAAAAAAAAGAAAAGTTCGTTTTTTTGTTCTCTTCTTTAAATGAATATTTTGTATATAAAATATTTTGTCAGCGATAATGTCCAATGACGTTAAAAGTAGTTTGTCGTAACGTTGCAACACGGGATAAATTAATCAGTTTTATTGTTTTTATTTGCCTCGGGTCATAAGTTTATTGGTTGTTTTCGTTGACATGATGAAGTGTTTCGATAGTATATATAGAAATGCACTTTGGCTAAAATTGTATAAGCTTGGTATAAGGGGTAAACTTCTACGTATTATTAAGGACATGTATCAGAAGGTTAAATCATGTGTAAAGAGTTGTAATAGTTATTCTGACTATTTTGAATATGCTGTGGGATTGAGACAAGGGGAGGTAATCTCACCTATACTTTTCTCTATGTTTGTGGAAGACTTGGAGCTGTATTTACAAAACAGCGTTGATTCAGGATTGAATATTGATGATATTGTTTTGATTATGTTACTTTTTGCGGACGACATGGCTATTTTAGGAAAATGTCCTTCTGAATTACAGGATAATCTTAACCGTTTGCATACTTATTGTAATAATTGGGGCTTAAAAGTAAATACATTGAAAACAAAAATAATGGTATTTAGAAAACGTGGTGGGTTGTTACCCAATGAATCTTGGACTTATAACGGAGAAATTATTGAAGTTGTTGATGATTTTAATTATCTTGGAACAATATTTAATTATACTGGTAATTTTAATTTAAATCAGGAACATTTGGTTGGCAAATCTTTGAAAGCTTTTAATACCCTCTTATTTAATTGTAAAAAATTCCATTTAAAGCCAAAACTACTATGCCAGTTGTTTGATGCATTCGTTGGTTCTATCTTAAGTTATGCGAGTGAAATTTGGGGATATACCAAGTCGAAAGTAATCGAAAGAATACACTTAAAGTTCTGTAAACGTTTATTGAATGTTAGATTAAATACTTGTACAGTGGGTGTGTATGGAGAGCTTGGGAGATATCCATTATATATATCACGATATGTAAGAATCATAAGCTATTGGTGTAAAGTTATTTATACGGAAAATATATTGATAAAAAAACTATATGAACAGGGGCTTTATGACTGTAATAGAGGTTGTAAGAACTGGGTATCAAATATTAAAACCATGTTAAATGATTATGGATTCACCTATATGTTTGAGAATAATCGTTTTGTTAATCCCAAAGTATTTCCAAATATTTTTAAACAAAAGGTTATCGACAATTTCATTCAACAATGGTTTGGATCAGTAGAAAAAAGTCCAGTGCTCGAATTTTATAAACTTGTCAAACATCAATTTAAGTACGAGAATTATCTCGATATATTGCCCTGTAATCTTAGATTATTTTACACTAGATTAAGACTATCTGTTAATCCTCTTAGAATACAAACTGGACGATATGACAGAAATAGAATTCCAAAAAATGAAAGATATTGTTTATGTTGCAATTCAAGGGATATAGAAGATGAGTTTCATTTCTTATGTATATGTCCCTGTTTTAATAATTTACGAAAACAGTATTTGAAAAAGTATTACTATCAAAGACCTTCTGTGTTCAAATTTTTAGAGTTACTTAATTCACATAATAAAACCATATTATATAATATTTCAAGATATATAACAGAGGCATTAGAAATTAGAAAAACAGTGCTAACTGTTTAAGCATAGTGTTCATCCTCATTTCATTTATTAACATTCATTTAATATTTTGTTATATACTCGTATGAATTTAATCATTGCTGTTAAGTGACTATATGTTTATATTGATTGTATATTGTATATAGTATGATGATGTACTTTGTACAAATCCTAATAAAATATATGTTCTGTTCTGTTCTGTTCATAAAACAGTAGGGTGCCCCTAATAAACTGATCATGAAGGGTAATTTGCAAACAGAGCATTTGTTAGTTGTTAACATGATGTCGCTTGGGGATTTATTTTTAGAAACCAATTAATCTTAATGAAATTAATAAATAAAAATTAAGACATTGGTCCTTTTTACAGTTAATTTTTCTGCTTATTACTGTAGGCGTGAATTTAATATTGTCACTATTTGTATTTGTAAGTCAGTGGTTATTAACTACATGTATTTAGGTTGAAGCCAAAAAGATGTCCATTTTTAACAAAATTTAAATTCGATATTTTTCCCCCAACTTTTATCATCTATTTTACCAAGTAAAATAATGATAGAAGTAATTTGAGTTGAATAAATACTTTTTTCAATATAGGAAATCTTGTTAAGTCAGGTCAAGCGCTTAAGGCAACTTTTAAATTTGATAGATATATAAATAAATTCACCGATATATCCACAAAACATATATTAGGTTTATACGATAAACTTATTACTCATATTTTGAACTACTCATCTGAAGTATGGGGATTTAACAATGGTGTGAAAGTCGAAAGAATGCATCTAAACTTTTGCAAACGACTATTAGGAGTTAAACTCTTAACCCAAAACAATTTTATATATGGTGAAACAGGACGTACTAGTTATATATTCCATAGATATTTTAATATAATCAAATTCTGGTTAAACATTATTGCTTCAAACAATACCAAATATATCAAATTAGTATACAACATGATGAAAATGGAAAACGACGTATATGTTAATATAATAAACTGGGTCCCACAAGTGAAAAGTATATTATCCACATTTGGATTTTATGAAATCTGGTATGCTCAAAGCGTCGGTGACACAAATGACTTCCTTAGCCTTTTTAAACAGAGATTAAAAGATGTTTTCATACAGAACTGGAATGCAGAACTTAATGACTCAACTAGAGCACTATTTTACCGTTCAGTAGCATCTTTTGAATTTAAACCTTATCTTGACATTGTAAACATTTCAAAATATCGTGTTGCATTATCAAGACTCCGTTTTTCCTCCCACAGAGTGGAGGTGGAAAGTGGTCGATGGAGAAAACCAATTAGTGTACCTTCCAATGAAAGAATGTGTAAACAGTGTAATATGCTAGAGGGCGATTACCATTTATTAATCAAATGTGTAAGATTTATTGAACTGAGAAAAATTTGCTTAAAACCATACTATTGGAAAAAAACAAGTTATTTTAAATGTGTGCAATTACTAACTACTGAAAATAAGCCCAAAATGAAAAAGTTAAGTGTTTAGGTACATAAAGCTTTTAAATTAAGATTGCTCATTAATAAGTTTACATTCTCATCTTGAAATCAGTAGACATACTTGCAACCTGTAATTGATATATGATTATCGTCAATAGTAAATCGTACAATTCAAAATTACAAGAATTGTTCTCTCCCGTGATCTTTGGACATCAATTTTTTTTCTTCTTAATGTTTAAATGGTGAGCATAAACACTATAATTTATTATAAATGTCTGCCATATACCTGTTTATCATGTTTGTATGTATTATTGTATAAATGTTCATGGGCCATGTTTGGCTTAAAAAAAATAAACAAATAAATGAAAAAAATCTCTTATCGCATGTGTCCAGTGACAAACTTGATCTATTTATTACATTTAAAATCTAATGTTTAATATAGTATTTTGTATCCGGTGTGGAAAAAAAGTTTGTTATCATCAGTGATCCACAGCTATGACAAAACCCCCCCCAGAAAATCAGGTACATTAGAAGTGTGCCACGTGATCATTGTCGACTTTGATTTTGTGACAATCGTATTCAGTGACGATTAATTATAATTGTGTAACATGAACCATGGTCAGTGACGGCTTTGTTGGTTATGGAAGTCATGATCAGTGACGAGTATAGTGGTTATGGAAGCCATGACCAGTGACGGGTATATTAGTTATTACAGTCATGATCAGTGACGTGTATGTAGACTATGGAAGTCATGATCAATGACGTGTATGTTGGCTATGGAAGCCATAACCAGTGACAAGTACGTTGGTTATGGAAGTCATGATCAGTGACGGGTATGTTGGTTATTAAAGTCATGATCAGTGACGTGTATGTAGGCTATGGATATCTTAATCAATGACGTGTATGTTGGTTATGAAAACCATAATCAGTGACAAGTACGTTGGTTATGGAAGTCATGATCAGTGACGGGTATGTTGGTTATTAAAGTCATGATCAGTGACGTATATGTAAGCTATGGAAGTCTTGATCAATGACGTGTATGTTGGTTATGAAAGTCATAATCAGTGACGAGTACGTTGGTTATGGAAGTCATGATCAGTGACGGGTATGTTGGTTATAAAAGTAATGATCATTGACGTGTATGTTGGTTATGGAAATCACGATCAGAGACGTATATGTTGGTTATGAAAGCCATAATCAGTAACGGGTATATTGGTTATTAAAGTCATGACCAGTGACGTGTATGTACGCTATGGAAGTCTTGATCAATGACGTGTATGTTGGTTATTGAAGCCATAATCAGTGACGAGTACGCTGGTTATGGAAGTTATGATCAGTGACGTGTATGTTGGTTATGAAAGCCAATATCAGTGACGGGTATGTTAATGGTGGAAGTCATGATCAGTGACGGGTATGGTGGGTATTGAAGTCATAATCAGTGGCGTGTATGTTGGCTATGGAAGTCATGATCAGTGACGTGTATGGTGGTTATGGAAGCCATGACAAGTGACGAGTATGTTGGTTATTGAAGTCATAATCAGTGGCGTGTATGTTGGCTATGGAAGTCATGATCAATGATGTGTATGTTGGTTATGGAAGCCATGATCAGTGACGTGTATATTTGTAATGGAAGCCATAATCAGTGACGGGTATGTTTGTAATGGAAGCCATGATCAGTGACGTGTATGTTTGTAATGGAAGCCATAATCAGTGACGGGTATGTTGATGGTGGAAGTCATGATCAGTGACGAGTATGTTGGTTATGGTAGTCACTGTACTGAGTGTTGTTTTATGAGAGGCATCCATCGGGTCAATCGGGGGATCGAACCCGCAACTAGTGTAATTTAAGTACCACATGCGTGGTTCTCATGCCATTGGTGCTCCTCGTTTGTAATTTACGTACTTAACGTGTTTTCCCATGCCGTTTATGTTTCAATTGTTTAATTTGGGTACCAAACGTTTGTTTTTCTTTCCCTTGGCAATTTTATTGTGTATTTTAGGCACCAAACACGTGCTAATCATGTAAGTAGCGCTTGTCTTATGTAATTAAGGTACACAAAGTGTTATTCTTTTGGCCTTGATGCTTTGTGTTATTTAGGTATCAAATGTGTGGTTCTCAAGTAGTTGGTTCTTGTCTTGTGTTATTTAAGTACCAAACACGTGCTTATAATGCAGGTAGCGGTTGTCTTATGTAAAAAAGGTACAAAATGTGCGATTCTCATGTCATTAATGCATGTGCATATCATACAGTTGGTGATTGTCTCGTGTAGTTTATGTACTAAACGTGTGGATCTCACGTTGTTGGTGCCTGTCTTTTAGGTATCAAACCTGTGCTTATTATGCAGTTTGTGCTTGTCTAGTGTAATTTATGTACCAAACGCGTACGTTTCGTACGTTTCACCGTGCACGTAAAATATTCGGGGACACTACAAAAAGGTATTCTGTATCGCTGCACTATCCTCTTAAACTCTAAAAATTACTAATACTCTTCTGGAGGCGTCGCCCATAGAGAAAACGGTGGCGACGATTAAGAGAGAGAGAGAGAGAGAGAGAGAGAGAGAGAGAGAGAGAGAGAGAGAGAGAGAGAGAGAGAGAGAGAGAGAGAGAGAGAGAGAGAGAGAGAGAGAGAGAGAGAGAGAGAGAGAGAGAGAGAGAGAGAGAGAGATAGAGAGAGAGAGAGAAGAGAGAGAGAGAGAGAGACAGACAGACAGACAGACAGACAGACAGGTAGGCAGGCAGGCAGGCAGGCAGGCAGGCAGACAGAATGCGATGCTCATGTCTCATATATACACATTTCATTAATATTTAATTTTGGAATGAATGAAATCTAATTCTAGTAAGAGAATACTCAGCAACATAATCGTTATAAAAGTTATTTAAAATCACATAAGTACGAGACATTCAGATATTATGTTTTTTGAATTTAAACCCATATATGAAAATATATTTACGTCTGCATAAATATATACTATAAACATACACTTTCTGTTTAATATGCGCAGTTCGTGTGCATATGTATTATATTTCTTCAAAAGATATTGTCAGAGTTTTATAATATTAAGCGTAATATTAGCTGTCATTCTTTGTACAATGACACCTGTTTAGTGTATATAATCTCTTTAGTGCAGTTTTTAAACACAAATCTAAGCAAGTTTTAAAGAAAACGTTGGTATAATATATCACTGTGCATTTTCTCAAAATTAAACTGAGCTATGTATATCTATAGCTTGCTTTTTTTTCACCAAACCTGCACGGACTGAATCTGGTAATACAAAATAACATAAGACAATTTATAACCATATGGATTAGCAGCAGAGAATTATATTTTCACACGAACATTTAAGAATGCAGCATCTGAAATGTGGAACATGAGATATAGGGCTAGGGTTAGAGAGACAGAGACAGAGACAGAGACAGAGACAGAGACAGAGACAGAGACAGAGACAGAGACATAGAGAGAAAGAGAGCTGAGTCTTAGAGAATAGAGAGAGAGAGAGAGCTAGAGTTAAGTTTGGAAATGTAGAAAGAATAAATAAGATCGGAACTGTGATAAATGACAATGATAAAAGAGAGGAGAATATGAGGTGATGGACAGACAGACAGACAGACAGACAGACAGACAGACAGACAGACAGACAGGCAGGCAGGCAGGCATTCAGGCAGGCAGGCAGGCAGGCAGGCAGGCAGGCAGGCAGACATATAGGAGAGAAATTAAGAAACGTAGGAGGAGGGATATTATGTCAAGAATAAAGTAAAAATAGAATGAAAGGGTGCATGAAAGGGAGTGATGAGGGGAGTCAGTGGCGGCAACCACTCCCTAAAGGTAAACCGATTATTGATTATTTTAATATATATATATATATATATATATATATATATATAACATGCTCTTAGTCTTCCGAATGTCTAACAGCCTAACGCCTGGCAATGGTAGCTTTCGAGGAGTAACTGTACAGCATAAAGGTGTCTCGTAAGCCCAGTGTGGCTGGCCCTTTCAATAGGGGTGACACTATAATAAACGACACTATAATAAACAAACACTTTACACAGGCGTATATAGCAAATCTAAAGTAGGACAAAATATCTATAATAATAATTATTGCTGTTGTTTTTATAAAGACTTTCATTTCAACTAGACAATATCAGAGACATATGGAAACAGGTCCGAAAATAGCAGCTGGTTATCATAACAAAATTCAAGGACTTGTACACCCCCCCTCTTCCCCCCCCTCCCACACACTTGACGTTTATGATTATTAGTGTACAAACAGGAAGACATAAAACTACCTGGTAAATTCAATTTATCGTCTCATGAGTGGGGCATTATGTATTATTTAGATTATGTATTACATTAGAATATAATCACATTTTGACATATAATATATAAAACATTATTACGATAATGCAAATATACAATGTTGCACAAATTCAGTTTACCCAAGAATAAGTTTTAAATTGGCTAAATATCAAAAATGTGTACGTCATGCAAAATGCATTTCAAATGCAAATTATATCATTAATGATGTTGGTAGTAAAGACTGTTAATAATATGTAATGAATGTTAAATTTAAATGATGAGCGGGCACCAACGTCCTGAAATAATAAATAAACTAATCGATGAAGGAATGCATGTACTAATAACATAAAATAAGATCAAATGAAATAAGATCAAATCAAATCAAATAATGAATGCATGAATAATCAGTAATGAATAATTTTGTATGATGACCTTATCTTTTCTTTGAACAGCAGCTTTAATAGATTTCATTTTGTAAATTTTACAGATATTGGTCAGCTCTTACTGATTCTACTAAGTGACAATACTAGGTCATACCTATACAATATAGACGTATTTAATTCGACGCTCTGGTTGGTCAGATGTTAGCAGTTTATGGTCTAAAGAGGACAAAAACTTTTTTGCCTTGAACGTTTATCGTTGTAATTTAACACAAATATGTATGTAAACTTCCATATCGACTAGTCTATGCTTTCTCATCCGAAGATTTAGAAAAAAGATATCTGTGCAACTGACACGGAAAATTACATCGGATGTATTAAAATAAATGTCATAAACACTGTTATGATTATTTAAGACATGTCCTCGGTCAAGGCATTTTTCCGGGATTTACTGTATATGAAGAATATACTGATTGTGATTCTAATCCCGTTGTTGCTGTCGCCACTGCTTATTGTAGGCGGGGGACCGGTAAGTATTTTAATTGTTGCTTTTATCTAATTAGGTGGCACTGGTTTAGCGATCAATCAGTCTAATTAATATTCCGTTTTATTAGATGGTACTTTTAAAAAATTGGCTTTTATTTCTTAAATTCTGTTGAGATAACTGCATGTTTATTCAGAGAAATATCATTTTTATTTCATTAAGCCCTGAAGTGATAAGTTCACGAGTGCCACAATTTTGAGTAACAATGTACATTTTATTAAGTACAGTTTGATTAATAGTTCACTCAACTATAACATTTGTTTTATTTTATGATTCAAAATAATGAAATAGTCGTTTATAATTTCACTAGTTTAAAACAGTTAAATTACCAAATAGTATTGTCGGAAAATATATAAAACAAAACAGTTTTAACATACACGTCTATAATTGTTTAACTTATATTTAAACGGCGGTTATAACCACAATTTGTGAGGATATAAATTTTAAATAAAAAGATACCCTGTACATGCATGGAAACTTTAATACAAATGTAAAAGGGTCTAATGTGAGAGATTATTTAAGACCTTGTACACACATTCAATGTGACTATGTTAGGAGTGGTTTGATTTTATACTATTTGATATATTACCGTACCATATGTATATGACATAATGATTACGACTATCGTTACGTATTACATTGAAATCTTTGAACCTTAGCATTTGATCCATAAACCCAGTATCATAATTCATTTGCAAAATATCTGTTAAACAGATCCTTTGGAATGGAAGCAAGGCATGCGACCAAAATATTAATGATATTAGTATTACAAAATATAAAAATTCATCTGCATGCTACATGTACCAATTGTTGCTTTCAACAATTGTTCAGCCATACAAGAACAGTGTTTACTTCAGTTAACACTGGGAAAGTAAACGTGCAAATATGGATATCAAAAAAAAGAAGATAAAAAAAGGGAATTCTTACTGAAAGGCAGTTACAAACATGTACACACACTATACGGATGTTGAATATGTAAGACACATATCGACCCTAAAACGTTCTGTTAACCAAAAAACAAACACATACGAAGTGTATATAAAGCGTACAATGAGCGTATATGAAGTGGTGAACCGCGGGAGAATGTTGAAATTTAACGCGAGAAACAGATATGGGTCTATACGTAATATGATATACGATGATATTCTTCCTTTTCGTGGGCATTACCGAACTGCAATTGTTCATTTGAATATACTCCGTTTTCTCATTATATGAGAGTTAACACGTAATTCACATCGACATTAAAATCGCTCTTATTTCTTACTAATGATTTGTCGGTATTATCTTTACCATCAGAAGTGTCTATGAGTCGAAAGTGTGATATAATATTAACACAAGCTATAAGTGAGAACGTTTACCATCGTGTATTTACAAAGAGACCCTGAGGAATTGCAACCACGCGTAATATGGTACAATGTTCTACATGCTCTGTTAGATAAGGGCTATAGTTAAAGGATTGTTTATCAACTATGCGGTTAAGTGTATGTATTTCATTTTGTAATGTATGGTATGGTATATAAAAAAGAAAACATTTGAGAGAGTTTTAGCTATAATTTCGTCAATGCCGATTTCGCATAATATATACATAAATATAACCAGTTTTATATAACCAGTATTGTATATACACAAGATAACCAGTATTGTATAAGCACACGATAACCAGTATTGTATATATATGCACAAGATAACCAGTATTGTATATACACAAGATAACCAGTATTGTATATGCACAAGATAAACAGTATTATAAATATACAAGATAACCAGTATTGTATATGCACAAGATAACCAGTATTGTATATGCACAAGATAACCAGTATTGTATATGCACAGGATAACCAGTATTGTATATGCACAAGATAACCAGTATAGTATATATACACAAGATAACCAGTTTTGTATACGCACAAGATAACCAGTATTGTATATACACAAGATAACAAGTATTGTATATGCACAAGATAAACAGTATTATAAATATACAAGATAACCAGTATTGTATATGCACGAGATAACCAGTATTGTATATGCACAAGATAAACAGTATTATATATACACAAGATAACCAGTATTGTATACGCACAAGATAACCAGTATTGTATATGCACAAGATAACCAGTTTAGTATATATATACACAAGATAACCAGTATTGTATACGTACAAGATAACCAGTATTGTATATATATATATATATATATATATATATATATATATATATATATATATACAAGATAACCAGTATTAGTATACTTTATATCATTTGACATGTTCTCAATTTCAGTTTGTTACATACAGTATACATTTTTTATGTATTCAAACAAGCTAATGACATTAACCAGGAGAAGATCGGTGTAAGCTCGGGATGTAGACATACACAAAATACACGTCGGCTAGATATGTGAAACATAAACTTCAAAATGTAAACAAATGCCTATATTAAGCATACAAGTATATCAAAAGAGACCAAATCTAGTTTATAAAGTATATCAAAAGAGTTTAAACGGCGAATATACAGGGGTGTGTGTGAATGGGGGGGGGGGGGGGGGGGGGGGGAAGGTGGGACAGATGGTAAAGATCGAGCCTCACTTAAACAGAGTATTTGTGTTCGAAATAATGCTTAAGTCAGCTGGACTCTATTAAATACCGTGCCCCAAATTATCAATTTTCGTGCAAATTATGTTAAACTGAATGTGTTCTGTACACTGACTGTTTTAAAATGAGAAGCACCCCAACCCCAACCCCAACCCACATATATATTGCCTTTTATGAAGAAGAAGAAAAAGAAGAAGAAGAAGAAGAAGAAGAAGAAGAAGAAGAAGAAGAAGAAGAGAAGAAGAAGAAGAAGAAGAAGAATATTTTATTGATTTAAACTATACATAGTTTCTCATCAAATTACAATGTTGTAATAACATGTAAATAATTAAATACATAAACACATAACAAGTTGAGTAAATAGCATGCACACATTTTCATACACACACACACACGCACGCACGCACCACACGCACGCATGCATACATACACTCTCGCAAACCACCACACGTATTCGCTCTTACTATCGACATATCAATACTCATATCTATTAGATATTGTATAATATACTCAAATTTTCTTATACATAAAATAATTTTTTTGAGGATGAACACATTTATCAGTTATTTATTATGGAACGTCGTTTTACAAATGCTTCAGATATACATTTGCTTAATTTAACAATTTCCGATTTATTTTTTGATTGAAGAAGATTAATAAACTTAAACATATTTGGTCTACGGATATAATGCTTATGAATATATTTGCATCTAAGTTCATGGTAAATAGGACATAGTAATACAAAATGAAATTCGTCTTCAATTTCAGCACTGTCACACATCTGGCAAACCCTTTCATGTCGTTCAAGTCTTTCTCTTGAATACCTTCCTGTTTCAATTCTTAAATTATGAGAAGATATGCGTAATCTTGTAATACAACTTCGAAACTTTCTGGTGCTTAACATATTTAAATATTGTTCATATTCAAAGTTTGTTTTAAAAAATTTGTATAATGTTAATACTCTATTTGATTCTAGATCTGAACTCCATTTTTGAACAAAACTATCCACAAGTCTTTGTTTAAATAACGTTGTAAAGTGTTTGTGATTTAAAGACATAGGATTATTCCATGCATACATGAAACCATTTTCGAGTAAAATAGATTTTACACGATACACCCAATTTTTACAACCTTTCTCGCAATACTCTAACGCAGACATATATACATTTTTTAGGATAATATTTTCAGTCATTAGTATCTTAAACCAATACTTAATAATTTTGACATATCTATTGATATACAATGGATAGCGTCCTAATTCCCCATAAACACCTGCATTACTGGTTGAAGATTTAACATCTAAGACTTGTTTACAAAATTTTAAGTGCAGACGCTCAATATCTTTTGATTTAGTAAAGCCCCATATTTCGCTAGCATAGTTAATTATAGACGTTACAAAAGCGTCAAATAATTGCATGGATGTCTTTGGATTCAACTCATACTTTTTTACCTTTGAATATAAAAGGTTCATGGCCTTGAGCGCTTTGCCGCATATTGCTTGTTGATTCAGTACAAAGGAGCCTGTATAATTAAAAATAACACCTAGATAATTAAAATTGTCGACGACTTCCAAAATATTACCGTTAAAAGACCATTTTTCATTGATATTTACCCTTCCTCTTTTACGGAAAACTACTATTTTAGTTTGCTCTGTATTTACCTCTAATCCCCATTTTTCACAATATTCGTGTAAAGTGTTTAGGCTGTTTTGGAGATCTGCTATACTCGTACCTACTAGGACCATGTCATCGGCGAATAATAGCAGTATAAGTGTTATGTCATTAATTGAAATACCACTTCCAATATTGCTTTGTGAATAAATTTCCAAGTCTTCAAGGAAAAGCGGGAACATTATAGAGGAGGCTATTTCTCCTTGCTTTAACCCGACCGATATATCGAAAAGATCAGAAAATGCACCGCTATGTTTAATGCACGATTTAACGATAGTAAACATTGCGCGAATGATTTTAAGCATTTTACCGTTTAATCCTAGCTTGTGTAATTTAAGCCATAGCATATTCCTATTTATAGAATCGAACGCCTTGCGGAGATCAATGAATGCACAGTACAGACGATGTTTATTGTTTAGTATTTTTTCTATAATGTTTTGTAAAATAAACACTGCATCAATAGTAGATTTTCCTTTTCTAAACCCGAATTGTGCGTCAGATATGATATCATTACTGTCGCACCAAGATACAATACGCTTGTTTAATATGCTGGTAAAAAGTTTACCCATGCTGCTGATAAGTGTTATCCCTCTGTAATTATTAACATCATGTCTGTCCCCTTTTTTCAATAATGGTACAATATAACATTTGGTCCATTCCTCAGGGAAACAGCCCGAGTTGAATATTGCATTAAATACATCGGTTATATGGCCCGCTAATATACCATGTAGACAAGAAGTATTCATTTAAAATAAAATCGCCAGACGCTACCTTATTTTTGCTTAGAAATCTCATAACTGTCTCCACCTCCGATATAGTTATAAGTTTGTCTAATTCATCATAAACAGGATTATTATCATCAAAATTGTGATTTTCGTTAAACAAATCTGCTTCATCACTTTTTGAGGTCTTTATTTCTTGAAATAAGTTGAGAAATCGTCTATTTTGATATTTGAATTGCTTGTTCTGTTTTTCGAAAATAACTTCCAAAAATCGCGTGGTTTCGATTTGCGCATGTTTTCCATATCTTTCATTTGTTTAAATTTGTATGCACGTCGTTTTTTCTTGACAAGACATTTATAATTAGATTTACGGTCAGCCAGTTCTATTCTATTTACGTGTGTTTCATTTCTATCAAAATGAAATAACGCATCTTTATAAAGTTGCTTAGTAATTTGACAGTCTTCATCAAACCATTTGGTAGTGTCTGAGTATGTAGACACGAATCCATTTTTGATATTTAATCGCTTTTTAAATAATGGGCCACTTATGTCATTAAGAATACAGGTAAAATCTGAAACAGCTTTGTTTATATTGTTTGGCTCTTGGTTATTTATGTTTTGAAAGTGTTGTTGAACCGCATTAAAATAATAAAATAACAATACAACTATTATTGTTTGAAACACTACACCGAGAACAGTGTTTCTCCCTTGTTTTTTTTAAAGAAAACCTTTGACTATACCTAACCTTTCTTTATGTTTTTAAAGAAGAAACATTCATAAACTATAATTAAAATATGTAACTACACTTTTATATTTTTCAATTTCCCTTTGGTCGAATGTAAACACTTTAAGAATGCATAAAGAAATAAATTAGCTTGCGTGCGTTTGTTTTTAAAAGTAATCGTCACATAAACTTAAATAGTGAATTATTATGTTGGTGTAATTTTAAAAATGTTTATATTTAATAACATCAAACATTTATTTAAGTTATGTTTTACTTTTAAGAATAGTATAATACATACCCGCAAATACTTGTTCAACTTTCCGAACAGACAAAACAAGATTTTCACTTTTGAAATAAGATATTTGACTTACTTCTAGTCTCCTTTTAAGAAAAAGAAAGCAACAAAAAAGGGTGTTGCTAAAATCATTCAATATATTTTTTTAAACTAAATACAACTTCAATTCAAGATATAAAAATCAAAAAGTGGAAAATCTGAAAGCTTCCCAGTCATCATTCTGAGACAAAGGCCTTAATCAGCTCTTGCAATATGTCATTACAATAAATGAATATATAAAATCATCGTTGTTTAAGTCAGGTTATATTGTTATAATCAACTTCAAATAATGCATCAGTATAAACATAGTGTAATTTCATGTATAAATTGATACGCTTTTAGCTGTATCTTGTGTCCAAACGCTTTGATAACAGTTTTTATTACAAGGGATATAACTCCAACTAGTGTTCTACAGATATTTAAAACAGTAGTTGTCTTTCTTTGATTATAAGATTGTTTATATAACTTACTCGAATTTGAACTCATTAGATAATTAAACATAACTGCCAACTATTCTTCTTTTCTCCTACTCTTTTTCATAGTAAGAACTTAACCCTTTTACTCAATAAAAATGTAATTCATATTTTGATTTAATTGAACCAGTGATGTTCACTTTATAGTTTTAAAGAAAGTTCCTTTTTTGTTCTACGCTTAAATAAACATGTGATGAAACAATACTTTGGAGACATAGAACGAAACACAGACTGCTTAACCGCATCTTTACACGAAGGATCAGTTTAAATGGATCCCAATTTGCAAGCCCTAGCACCACGAGTCCTGATAAAACGGTATCCTAATGTGTGCCACAATGTGATTGCAGAGGACTGCAACTAATATAATTTAAGATGTCCTCTTCATTTGCTTTCGGGTTTCTCAATATCATATGGATAGTTTTTCATTTGCTAGTTGATTTCTCAATATCATATTTGTGTCTTTTCATTTGCTGGTGGGTTTCTCAATATCATATTGGTGTCTTTTCATTTGTTGGTTGGTTTCTCAATATCATATTGGTGTATTTTCATTTGTTGGTTGGTTTCTCAATATCATATTGGTGTATTTTCATTTGTTGGTGGGTTTCTCAATATCATCTGGGTGTCTTTTCATTTGCTATTTGGTTTCTCAATATCATCTTGGTGTCTTTTCATTTGCTGGTTGGTTTCTCAATATCATCTTGGTGTCTTTTCATTTGTTGGTGGGTTTCTCAATATCATCTTGGTGTCTTTTCATTTGTTGGTGGGTTTCTCAATATCATCTTGGTGTCTTTTCATTTGCTGGTTGGTTTCTCAATATCATAATGATGTCTTTTCATTTGTTGATGGGTTTCTCAATATCATCTGGGTGTCTTTTAATTTGTTGGTGGGTTTATCAATATCATCTGGGTGTCTTTTTAATTACAGGTGGGTTTATCAATATCATCTGGGTGTCTTTTTATTTACAGGTGGGGTTTCAATATCATCTTGGTGTCATTTCATTTGCTGGTGGGTTTCTCAATATCATCTGGATGTCTTTTTATTTACAGGTGGGTCTTCAATATCATCTGGTTGCCTTTTTATTTACAGGTGGGTTTTCAATATCATCTGGGTGTCTTTTCATTTGCTGGTGGGTTTTATCATTATCCATTATCATCAGGGTGCCTTTTTATTTACAGGTGGGTTTTCAATATCATATGGGTGTCTTTTCATTTGCTGGTTGGTTTTATCATTATCATCAGGGTGCCTTTTCATTTGCTGGTGCGTTTTATCATTATCATCTGAGTATCTTTTTCATTGCTGGTGGGTTTTATCAATATCATCTTCATATCATTTAGCCTTGGTGCAGAATGAACACAAAAGAAAATTCTGAATTACCAAGGAGAACTTTAGCCTGGTATGCGACCAACGGGTTTCCAAACATAATTTTGCTTTTTTTATATCTGCTTAATCTGATACAATAAAACTAAAACTAAACTTGTTTTCATTCTCCGGCTCTGCTCATCGCTTAATTTAGGGCCCTGACTATATTCCTTCTAGGCCAAGTCACAAAATAAAGCTTTGGTGCGCAATTTCATATGCTGATTACAATTTTTATATTTTACTTCAATTTGCATAAAAATGAGCTTGGCAAATGAAGTATTTTTATTCTATTTGTGTGGAAATTTATAAATATCACAGATATTTATTATACGTTATTGAATAATGTGCTATTTAAAACGTAGTCTAATAATTTACATCAAAAAAAAAATGTATTCTATTTTATTATCACACAATTTCATTATCACCAATAAGATCTGGTAATCGGTAAGTGCGATGCATTTTTTGTTTAAAATATAACATTTGGCCAACTTTTAAACAATCAGTTTCATGTTTGGTAATATTGCTTGCCAAATCTCTAAAACATTTAAAATGAAAATAAACTGTTGAATTAATCGACAGGTTCAGTCTAAACTTCTTTTACATCGATAGTGAAACAAGTTACTAAAACTTAGACAAATCACTCTCGACGTCTTCCTGGGTAGTAGAACCAGTACTGAGCATAAGCAGATAAAATCTTCATTGGTAGAACAAGTACTGAGCATAAGCACATAGTCTTCATGAGTAGAACCACTACTGAGCATAAGCAGATAAAGTCTTCCTGGGTAGACCCAGTACTGAGCATAAGCACATAGCCTTCATGGGTAGAATCAGTACTGAGCATAAGCAGATTAAATCTTCATTGGTAGATCCAGTACTTAGCATAAGCAGATAGTCTTCCTGGGTAGACCCAGTACTGAGCATAAGCACATAGCCTTCATGGGTAGAATCAGTTCTGAGCATAAGCAGATAAAATCTTCATTGGTAGATCCAGTACTTAGCATAAGCAGATAGTCTTCCTGGGTAGAACCAGTACTGAGCGTTAGCAGATAAAGTCTTCCTGGGTAGAAACAGTACTGAGCAGAAGCAGATAGTCTTCATGGGTAGAACCAGTACTGAGAATAAGCAGATAAAGCCTTCATGGGTAGACTCAGTAATGAGCATAAGCACATAGCCTTCATGGGTAGAATCAGTACTGAGCATAAGCAGATAAAATCTTCATTGGTATATCCAGTACTTAGCATAAGCAGATAGTCTTCCTGGGTAGAACCAGTACTGAGCGTAAGCAGATAAAGTCTTCCTCGGTAGAACCAGTACTGAGCATAAGCAGATAGTCTTCATGGGTAGAACCAGTACAGAGCATAAGCAGATAAAGTCTTCATGGGTAGAACCAGTACTGAGAATAAGCAGATAAAGTCTTCATGGGTAGACCCAGTACTGAGCATAAGCACATTGCCTTCATGGGTAGAATCAGTACTGAGCATTAGCAGATAAAATCTTCATTGGTAGATCCAGTACTTAGCATAAGCAGATAGTCTTCCTGAGTAAAACCAGTACTGAGCGTTAGCAGATAAAGTCTTCCTGGGTAGAACCAGTACTGAGCAGAAGCAGATAGTCTTCATGGGTAGAACCAGTACTGAGAAAAACAGATAAAGTCTTCTTGGGTAGAACCAGTACTGAGCATAAGTAGATAGTCTTCCTGGGTAAAACCAGTACTGAGCATAAGCAGATAAAGTCTTCCTGGGTAGAACCAGTACTGAGCGTTAGCAGATAAAGTCTTCATGGGTAGAACCAGTACTGAGCATCAGCAGATAAAGTCTTCATGGGTAGAACCAGTACAGAGTATCAGAAGATAGCATTCATGGGTAGAACCAGTACTGAGAATAAGCAGATAAAGTCCTCCTGGGGCGAACTAGTACTGAGCATCAGTAGATAAAGTCTGCATGTGTAGAACCAGTACTGAGCATAAGCAGATAAAGTCTTCATGGGTCGAACCAGTACTGAGCATAAGCAGATAGTCTTCCTGGGTAGAACCAGTACTGAGCATAAGCAGATAAAGTCCTCCTGGGTAGAACAAGTACTGAGCATAAGCAGATGAAGTCCTTCTGGGTAGAACAAGTACTGAGCATAAGCAAATAATCTGGATGGGTAGAACCAGTACTGAGAATAAACAGATAAATTCTTCCTGGGTAGAACCAGTACTGAGCATCAGTAGATAAAGTCTTCCTGGGTGGAACCAGTACTGAGCATAAGCAGATAGTCTTCATGTGTAGAACCAGTACTGAGAATAAGCAGATAAAGTCTTCCTGGGTAAAACCAGTACTGAGCATAAGCAGATAAAGTCTTTTTGGGTAGAACCAGTACTGAGCGTTAGCAGATAAAGTCTTCATTGGTAGAACAAGTACTGAGCATAAGCAGATAAAGTCCTCATGGGTAGAACCAGTACTGAGCATAAGTAGATAAATGCTTCTTGGGTAGAACCAGTACTGAAAATAAGCAGATAAAGTCTTCCTGGGTAGAACCAGTACTGAGCATAAGCAGATAAAGTCTTCATGGATAGAACCAGTACAGAGCATAAGCAGATAAAGTCTTCATGGGTAGAACCAGTACTGAGTATAAGCAGATAAAGTCTTCCTGGGTAGAACCAGTACTGAGCTTAAGTAGACAGCCTTCATGGGTAGAACCAGTACTGAGAATAAACAGATAAAGTCTTCCTTGGTAGAACCAGTACTGAGCATAAGCAGATAAAGTCTTCCTGGGTAGAACCAGTACTGAGCAAAAGCAGATAAAGTCTTCATGTGTAGAACCAGTACTGAGCATAACCAGATAAAGTCTTCATGGTAGAACCAGTACTAAGCATAATCAGATAGCCTTCATGGGTAGAACCAGTACTGCGCATAAGTAGATAAAGTCTTCATGGGTAGAACCAGTACTGAGCGTTAGCAGATAAAATCTTCATGGGTTAAACCAGTACTGAGCATAAGCAGATAGCCTTCATGGGTAGAACTAGTACTGAGAATAAGCAGATAAAGTCTTCCTGGGTAAAACCAGTACTGAGCATAAGCAGATAGAGTCTTCATGGTTAGAACCAGTACTGAGCATAAGCAGATAAAGTCTTCATGGGTAGAACCAGTACTCAGAATAAGCAGATAAAGTCTTCCTTGGTACTACCAGTACTGAGCATAAGCAGATAAAGTCTTCATGGGTAGAACCAGTACTGAGAATAAGCAGATAAAGTCTTCCTGGGTAGAACCAGTATTGAGCATAAGCAGATAGAGTATTCATGGGTAGAACCAGTACTGAGCATAAGTAGATAAAGTCTTCATGGGTAGAACCAGTTATGAGCTTAAGCAGATAAAGTCTTCTTAAGTAGAACTAGTAATGAGCATAGAACCAGTACTGAAAATAAGCAGATAAAGTCTTCCTGTCTAGAACCAGTACTGAGCATAAGCAGATGAATTCTTCATAGGTAGAATTAATACTGAGCATAAGCAGATAAAGTTTTCATGGGTAGAACCAATACTGAGCATAAGCAGATAAAGTCTTCATGATTGGAACCAGTACTGAGCATACGCAGATAAAGTCTTCTTAGATAGAACTAGTTATGAGCAAAGAACCAGTACTGAAAATAAACAGATAAAGTCTTCCTGTGTAGAACCAGTACTGAGCATAAGCAGATTAAATCTTCATAGGTAGAATTAATACTGAGCATTAGCAGATAAAGTTTTCATGGGTAGAACCAATACTGAGCATAAGCAGATAAAGTATTCATGGTTGGAACAAGTACTGAGCATAAGCAGATAAAATCTTCATAGGTAGAATTAATACTGTGCATAAGCAGATAAAGTCTTCATGGGTTGAACCAATACTGAGCATTAGCAGATAAAGTCTTCATGGGTATAACCAGTACTGAGCATAAGTAGATAAAGTCTTCTTGGGTAGAACCAGTACTGAGAATAAGCAGATAAAGTCTTCCTGGGTAGAACCAGTACTGAGCATAAGCAGATAAAGTCTTCATGGGTAGAACCAGTACTGAGCGTTAGCAGATAAAGTCTTCATGGATAGAACCAGTACTGAGCATAAGCAGATAAAGTCTTCATGGATAGAACCAGTACTGAGCATAAGCAGATAAAGTCTTCCTGGGTAGAACCAGTACTGAGCATAAGAAGATAGCCGTCATGGGTAGAACCAGTACTGAGAATAAGTAGATAAAGTCTTCCTGGGTAGAACCAGTACTGAGCATAAGCAGATAAAGTCTTCCTGGGTAAAACCAGTACTGAGTATAAGCAGATAAAGTCTTCATGGGTAGAACCAGTACTGAGCATAAGCAGATAAAATCTTCATGGGTAGAACCAGTACTAAGCATAATCAGATAGCCTTCATGGGTAGAACCAGTACTGAAAATAAGCAGATAAAGTCTTCCTGGGTAGAACAAGTACTGAGCATAAGTAGATAAAGTCTTCATGGGTAGAACCAGTACTGAGCGTTAGCAGATATTGCTTCATGGGTAGAACTAGTACTGAGCATAAGCAGATAGCCTTCATGGGTAAAACTAGTACTGAGAATAAACAGATAAAGTCTTCCTGGGTAGAACCAGTACTGAGCATAAGTAGATTAAGTCTTCATGGGTAGAACCAGTACATAGAATAAGCAAATAGTATTTATGGGTAGAACCAGTACTGAGCATACGCAGATAAAGTCTTCATGGGTAGAACCAGTGCTCAGAATAAGCAGATAAAGTCTTCCTTGGTATTACCAGTACTGAGAATAAGCAGATAAAGTCTTCCTGGGTAGAACCAGTATTGAGCATAAGCAGATAGAGTATTCATGGATAGAACCAGTACTGAGCATAAGTAGATAAAGTATTCATGGGTAGAACAAGTTCTGAGCATAAGCAGATAAAGTCTTCTTAGGTAGAACTGGTAATGAGCATAGAACCAGTACTGAAAATAAGCAGATAAAGTCTTCCTGGGTAGAACCAGTACTGAGCATAAGCAGATTAAATCTTCATAGGTAGAATTAATACTGAGCATAAGCAGATAAAGTTTTCATGGGTAGAACCAATACTGAGCATAAGCAGATAAAGTTTTCATGGGTGGAACCAGTACTGAGCATACGCAGATAAAATCTTCTTAGATAGAACTAGTAATGAGCATAGAACCAGTACTGAAAATAAGCAGATAAAGTCTTCATGATTGAAACCAGTACTGAGCATAAGCAGATAAAGTCTTCATAGGTAGAATTAATACTGTGCATAAGCAGATAAAGTCTTCATGGGTTGAACCAATACTGAGCATTAGCAGATAAAATCTTCCTGGGTAGAACCAGTACTGAGCATAAGCAGATAAAGTCTTCATGGGTAGAACCAGTACTGCATAAGCAAATAAAGTCTTCATGGGCAGAACCAGTACAGAGCATAAGCAGATAAAATCTTCACGGGTAGAACCAGTACTGAGCTTAAGCAGATACAATCTGCATGTGTAGAACAGGTACTGAGCAACATAAGCAGATAAATTCTTCATGGGTAGAACCAGTACTGAGCATATGCAGATAAAGTGTTTTGCTTCATGACAACACACTTACAAGTAGCCGTGGCGGAGGATCGAACAAACGACCTTCCGATCCTTTGTTCGATAGTCAACCACTAGACAACACACTTACATGTAGTCGAGGCGGAGGTTCGGACCAACGACCTTCCGATCCTGGGTCCGATGGTCAACCACTGGACAACACGTGAAGCCGTGGCGGAGGATCGAACTCACGACCCTCCTATCCTGGGGCCGATGGTCAACCTCTGGACAGCACACTTACATGTAGTCGTGACGGAGTGTCAGACCCACGACCCTCCGACCCTTGGTCCGATGGTCAACCACTGGACAACATACTTACATGTAGCCGTGGCGGAGGATCGAACTCACGACCTTCCGATCCTTGGTCCGATGGTCAACCACTGGACAATACACAGTATACATCGCTCACCAATCATCTATCAACCAGACAAAATAAACTTTATCGCTTATTTATTATTTAATAATCACATTTTCAAGCTCGCCAAATTGACTTGTTTTAATCGCGAAGGTAATCAAATACAAAACATTGCAATGAATTTCGTACATTGGCTAACATGGTTATTACGGAGTAATTAATACACAATAACGTTTATATTCCATTCTGTTTTCAATTACATTAATCAGTTATATCAAATTAAACATAATACTTATACAACAGTGTAAAAACAAGATATGTTAATATACTGAACAAAATCATTGTCTGCAATATGCTTCACCTGATAACAAGTCAGTAAGATGTTTTTTTTAATCTGCATACCCACGTATGTTTGATATGATCAAGACGTTTAAGTGTAATATAATAACGACCTTATGCTGTCAGTTAAACCTTATTTTGACCTAGATAATATACTTTATATCATTTGACATGATCTCAATTTCAGGTTGTAACATACAGTAGACATTTTTTATGTATTCAAACAAGCTAATGACAGTTATACAAATTTTACCAGGAGAAGATCGGTGTAAGCTCGGGATGTAGACATACACAAAATACATGTCGGCTAGATATGTGAAACATAAACTTCAAAATGTAGACAAATGCCTTTATTAAGCATACAAGTATATCAAAAAAGACCAAATTTAGTTTATAAATTATATCAAAAGAGTTTGAACGGCGAATCTACAGGGGGGGGGGGGGGGGGGGGGAGCGGAGGGAATAAGGCTTAAATCATCTGGGCTCTATTGAATACCGGGCTCCCGACTATCATTTTTCGTACAAATTATGTTAAACTGAATGTGTTCTGTACACTGACTGTTTTAAAATGAGAAGCACCCCAACCCCAACCCACATATATATTGCCTTTTATGTTTTGAAAGTGGTGTTTAACCGCATTAAAATAATAATTAAACTATACCTTTTTATCTAGGGTAAAATTTCAACTGTGTGAAACATTGTATTTCTAATTTAATGAACCCCGCCCCCAACCCCCCACCCCAAACACTTCAGTATGCATATAATCGGTAGGTAATATTAAAATAAGTTTGCATGTGACCGATAGAGTGACTCATTCTTATAAATACATACCTTACAAAAGAATTTTAACATAAATAGAGCAACCTTGAGCGAATAAACAGAGTTTATAAATATTTATAGGACTTTAAATGTAGAGCAAAAAAAAAGAGAGAGTATATCAGTATGTAATTTTACATGTTGGAAGATGGATTCAAAATCTATTAGAGAGTTCTAGGTCTGGTCGACCCGGTGTCAGTATAATGTGACTAGGTGGGGTATCATACCATGCTACTCCAGTGTGACAACGCTCAGAATACTTTCTCAAGTAAACACCGTCGCGATATGACTGAACATTTGATGAAAGCGACGCTAAACACCATACCACAACAACAACAACAACAACAACAATAACAACAAAAACAACAACAACAACAACACCCCTGTCACTTTGTCACTTACACAAGTTATGTAAATAAAGACATCCATATACATACATGTACTATTACTGTATGCACTGTAACTCTTGACATAAGGAGAAAGCATATATAAAGTATCTTACTCTTTTTTAATTGTTTACCAGAAGAAACTAGAAAATATCCTCTTCCCCTAAACGTATAAAAATTCCATGTTTGTAAAGTTATCTAGATTGATCTAAGTTTAGTAAACTGAACACGAGTGAGAATAAGCGAAAGAGAGACTCAAAAAGCTTAAATATATGTTAACATTGTACAATGTGCGACGGGATGACACCGACCTGTAACACACTTACTGACGGGGAAATAAAAGCATAAAAAGTGAGTACTAAAGAGTTCATTTGGTGTTGACTAACCTTGAAACGTGTTGTCATACCAGGTAACAGTTGTTTTGGGCCGTTTAACTATTATAATAACCCGTTTCAATGGGGCAATTTATTGTCGACTAAATATTTAAGCGTTTCAATTGCTGATTTGAAAGGGATGTCTCGGTCGTTCTGATAGTGGCCTAAATGCATCACCTATTGTCTTCTCCAGAGTTCTTTGAAAAAAAAATACTTTAAAAAAGTTCTATGTGGAATTCTTTTTTTACCAGTGAAATACTAGACTTTATTTTATATAGAACAAAGAACAAAATTCAACTGTGTAGTGAGACCTAAATGACAATACTATTGCATTCCACGCTCTGCAGTTTATGGTCTAAAGAGGACAAGAACTTCTTTGCCTTGGACGTTATCGTTGTAGTTCTACACAAACATGTATGTAAACTTCCATAGCGATTAGCCTATGCTTGCTCATCCGAAGATTTAGAAAAAAAAAGATATCAATGCAACTCACACAGTAACTTACATCGGATGTATTTAAATAATTGTCATATATACTGTTATAATTATTTAAAACATGTCCTCGGTCAAGGCATTTTTACGGGATTTACTGTATATGAAGAATATACTGATTGTGATTCTAATCCCGTTGTTGCTGTCGCCACTGCTTGTTGTAGGCGGGGGACCAGTAAGTATTTTAATTGTTGTTTTTATCTAATTAAGTGGCACTGGTTTAGCGATCAATCAGTCTTATTGATATTCCGTTTCATTAGATGGTACTTTTGAAACATTGACTTTTATCTCTTAAATTCCGTTGAGATAACTGCATGTTTATTCAGAGAAATATCATTTTTATTTCATTAAGCCATGAAGTTATAAGTTCACGAGTGCCACAAAATTCTGAGTACCAATGTACATTTTATTAAGTGCAATAGTTCACTTAACTATAACATTTGTGAAACAGCAGCCAATAATTATAGGTACGATAAACAGTCAATCTACAAATAACACTTTAACAACTGATGATAAATTATCTATCATATTGGCCAAAGTTTAGAGTCTGGAGAGAAATGACCAGTAGATTATGACAATGGCCGGCAGGCAAAATAATACTGATCAAAAGCAATGTAAAATTGAAAAAGGGTTGACATAAACACTTCTTCAGTTTATGATATTAGTATTACAAAATATAAGTATTCATCTGCATGCTACATGAACCAATTGTCGCTTTCAGCAATTGTTTAGCCATACCAGGACAGTGTCTACTTCAGTTAACACCACTGAGAAAGTAAACGTGTAAATATGGATACCAAAATAAAAAAAATGTAGGAATTCTTACTGAAAGGCAGTGGCAAACATGTACACACACTATACATGTAAGACACATATCGACCCTAAAACGTTCTATTAACCCGAAGTGTATATAAAGCGTACAATGAGCGTATATGAAGCGGAGAACCGCGGGATAATGTTTGAGTTTTAACATTGAATTTAACGCGAGAAACAAATATGGGTCTATACGTATTATGATATACGATGCTATTCGTCCGTTTACGGGGGGCATTACCGAACTGCAATCGTTCATTTGAATATACTCCGTTTTCTAATTGTATGAGAGTTAAGACGTAATTCACATCGACATTAAAATCGCTCATTTCTTACTAATGATTTGTCGGTATTATCTTTACCATCAGAAGTGTCTATGAGTCGAAAGTGTGAGTTAATATTAACACAAGCTATAAGTGAGCACGTTAACCATCGTGTATTTACAAAGAGACCCTGAGGAATTGCAACCACGCGTAATATGGTACAATGTTCTACATGCCCTGTTAGATAAGGGCTATAGTTAAAGGATGATTTATCACTAAACTATGCGGTAAAGTGTATATATTTCATTTTGTAATGTGTGGTATATAAAAAGAAAATATTTGTGAGAGTTTTAGCTATAATTTCGTCAATACCGATTTCGCATAATATATACACAATAAAATCAGTTTTGTATATACACAAGATAACCAGTATTGTATAAACACAGTATAACCAGTATTGTATATACACAATATAACCAGTATTGTATATACACAAGATAACCAGTATTGTATATGCACAAGATAACCATTGTTGTACATATGCACAAGATAACCAGTATTGTATATATATATACACAAGATAACCAGTTTTGTACATACACAAGATAACCAGTAGTGTATATACACAATATAACCAGTATTGTATACTCACAAGATAACCAATATTGTATGTATACACAAGATAACCAGCATTGTATACGCACAAGATAACCAGTATTGTATATATACACAAGACAACCAGTATTGAATACGCACACGATAACCAGTATTGTATATATACACAAGATAACTAGTATTTTATATATACACAAGATAACCAGTATTGTATAGGCACTTGATAATCAGTATTGTATATATACACAAGATAATCAGTATGTTATACGCACAAGACAACAAGTATTGTAAATATACACAAGACACCCAGTATTGTATACGCACAAGATAACCAGTATTGTATATATACACAAGATAACCAGTATTGTATTCACACAAGATAACCAGTATTGTATATATACACAAAATTACCAGTATTGTATACGCACAAGATAGCCAGTATTTTATATATACACAAGACAACCAGTATTGAATACGCACAAGATAACCAGTATTGTATATATACACAAGACAACAAGTATTGTATATATGCACAAGATAATCAGTATTGTATATATACACAAGATAACCAGTATTGTATACGCACAAGATAACCAGTATCGTATATACACAAGACAACCAGTAATGTATGTACACAGGACAACCAATATTGTATACGAACAAGATAACCAGTATTGTATATATACACAAGATGACCAGTATTGTATACTCACAAAATAACCAGTATTGTATATGCACAAGATAACCAGTATTATATATGCACAAGATAACCAGTATTGTATACGCACAAGATAACACGTATTGTATATATACACACACAAGATAACCAGTATTGTATATGCACTAGACAACCAGTATTATATATGCACAAGATAACCAATATTATATATGCACAAGATGACCAGTATTGTATAAACACAAGACAACCAGTATTGTATATACACAAGACAACCAGTATTGTATAAACACAAGACAACCAGTATTGTATATACACAAGATAACCAGTATTGTATATATACACAAGATAACCAGTATTGTATATGCACAAGACAACCAATATTGTATATACACAAGATAACCAGTATTGTATATGCACAAGATAACCAGTATTATATATGCACAAGATAACCAGTATTGTATATACACAAGACAACCAGTATTGTATATGCACATGATAACCAGTATTGTATATACACAAGACAACCAGTAGTGTTTTTACACAAGAAAAGCAGTATTGTTTAATGTTAATACATTTCAACCTATGAAACCCATCACCATGTCTGCCAGCGGAATCCTAAAACTCCTAAAACATAATGCAGCAAGAACGGATCGTTTAAAATCATTATTATGGAAGGAGCTGCGCAGCATCATAGCTCCAGGTAATTTTCCAATCATCGGTTGGGTCTTAAAGAGTACCACGAGACTTGAACATGTCTGCCCGAATTTGAAGAAAGGTAAGACGTATGCACCAACACATTACAAGCACATCTCTCTAACCTGTTGTGTTTTACAAGTTACTAGAGCACCAGTATGACAACATTCATGAAAAATTTCAATGAATTAAGGCCTTCTTATTAAACCGCCTTCAAAGCTGTAACATTCGGAATAACCAAAGTTTATATCCTGGGTCCCATCCTACTCTTAATCTAAATAAATGGCCGGCCTGATGCTATACAATATATGGTATGACTATTAAAATTTTCAAAGACACTGCCGTCTACCTATCCATAGCAAGTCTCCACTAAGCTAGACTGCTGCAGCAGATATACTCCAACTTTGGGAGTAGAAGTGAGACCTGGAGTTCAACCTGAGTTAGTGCACGATTATCCGGTTGAATCGTTCTAATACAGTGAAATAAATACCCTCCACCTACATTTGACATGGTCACATACTTGAAACAACTGTGTTAAATGCATTGGGATGAACCTAAACAGTCCATCAGGTTAGTTAGTCAGGGAATAGAATCATTGGATTCCTGAAAAGCAACATTAGAACAAAAGCAACGTGATAACAGGTAGGCCACATACAAACCACTTGTACGTTCAGTGTTGGAGTACTCATCCTCTGTGTGGAACCCTCACTACCAGCAAAACCAATATTGACATGCTATAGATGACACAGAGAAGAGCTGTCAAATGGGTAAATAATAACTACTTCTACCAGTCTAGCATAACTGAAATGCTAAATGAGCTTCACTGGCTGTCTCTCCAAAATCGGCAGTCTGGCTCCAGGCTAGTTTTCTTGTCCGATTGATACTACAAAAACTCCTTCTCCTTGCTCGCTCTTTAAGTAGTACAGTTGAACAGTTTACCAGCTATATTGCTACTAAGACCAGCTTGAATGCCTTCAAGCTTCATCTGATCAGTATACCTTACCATGCCCCTTAACCCAATTAATTTGTCTTTTACTTTTTAACTCAATTCACTAGGTCATCTGTCAAACTTTTAACCATGTTACACTACTATCATCGTTATTCTTCACTCATATTTGATTCCTATTTAACCATCCTTTAGCACTAACATCCACTTGGAGAGTATTTCACGAGAGGGTGTTGCAGTATCAGTATATAGATAGAAGAAACAGTTAAAAATAAACAAGATTCAAGCTTTAAAATATATTTACAAATTATCTGTTCTTGAGCAACTGCATGAATTATTTTCCCCACAAAATGGAGAAACAGACACTTTTCTGTAAGACAATTATTACAAAATGGCAAATTGAATGTGACTTATATATTTTATTATCGATATTGTATAAGCATAAATTGATCGTCAAATCCTGGACGTTTCATAAAAATCTACCCATATAAACATGAATAAAGTCTTGTCTTCAATTCGTAATTTCCTTTTTTGAAATTGTCGTAGATAAGGCGTCAAATTTTGCATAATTGTGTACCCCTATAATAAATAGTGTAAAATGTATTTCAATTCATCGAATTTGTGTCGGTATGGTAGGAAAAATATAAAAATAAATATATAATTAATTAAATCGTATTGATTCATATTTTCCTAAAAATAAACAAATTATATGACACCGATAATGGATGTTTCTTAAAAAAAGTTATTATGATTAGTTTTATTTGTTTTAGTTTTATAGCATATGTCTAATAACATATATCTCTCACCGTTGAGGTTCGTGTGCCGGAGACCAGTTCGGTCAAAACATGTGTGGGAGAAAGCTTGCCAGTTACGAGATTTGTTGAACGACAGTGAGATTCATTCCTCAGTGAGGTCATATGACAGTGAGGTCTTCCTCAACCAATACAATTGGTGGATAGAACATACATAACCTTCGTTAAACACCAATAAAATACATAATAAAGCATCAAGTGACACAGTTACCGCTAGACAAGTATAGGTAGACAAGGGTGAATGTTTAAATGAGTAACATGATCTTTTATCATAACCCGATATTCTTAAAGCTAGTAAGTTATACCCTATTAATTCAATAAAAAAAACTTGCGTAATTGTAGTATTTAGCATAAATCTGAACAATGTCTGGTGTAAAATACCGCTGTGTGTCGTTAAAACATGTATATAACCCGCTAATATTGCCGATATTTAAAGCAGACCTGACCCGTGAAATAACGTATTAAACGATTTAGTTCAATTATTGTAATCTCAGTTGTATTCGTAAACATTCGGACATTTCCGGGCATCATCGTTTAATCAGCAATTTATTATAATTCTGGCGACCCGAGTCCGAATCCCGTGATATTTGTACGTAATTATATGCATTTGTACCTTTACACGTTTCTGGTCACCGTTCTGATACTGAAGAATGACGGAATTGGCAGAGTATATACGATTTAATTGGAAACTTTGCGATACATTCCGTCAGCGTAGCAGCTAATTTGTATATAAAAAAAATTACTGATCAGTAAATATTTATTTAAAAATCAATTTATTCGTGATTGAGAGAGGTATCCGCCGTTATAAATGCATCGACGGCCATGAGAATTCACGACAATATTTGTCATTCGCAAGTTGTTACTTCTGTATGAAGATACTGGTTATTAAATAATTAAACGGTAAAAAAGCAACTGTTGGTTTAACGCTAATTGTAGTTGTTGTATCGCGGCGGCCACACTGAAGTATCATTACACAGACACATGGTTTGATCTCCCATCCAGTTACATCATACTCATTTTACCCAGATTTTGATAGTACAACAAATCAAAGTTACAAAGTAATTGCATTTCACACTCAAATTGCTATCATATTTTGATGTCGTGAATCGTTGTACCAGATACCCAGTCTGGTTACAATCTGGTTTAAATATATCTTATTTCTATACGTTCTCGGTGGAGTTAAAATCTACACCAACGGAACAATTGATTTAGTTCTTTATTCGAAAGAAGTATCGTATTCTAACCGAGTCATCACATTCTCGTGAATATAGTATTAACCAACAAGAAGATACACACGTTTTCAAAATCATAATCATTGAACCATGAACAAGATATGACTGACACCCCAGTTTGCGCGTGCGCATTATGGGATAATAATTGTCATGTTCTTTAATAATAACGCTGACTGAAAAACAACAATTAGTTTTTATTTACTTAAGCTTGATTGCGAAGAAAGCCTTAAGCTTATATGAACCGTTCTAAAGTCCGCTTCCGGGGTAGAACCAGAACTGATATGTTCAGCGATGATCTAGTGGTAGAACGTCTGCTTCGCTTGTGGAACGTCGTGGATTCGAACCCCGGACGGTCATACCTTGAAAATGGTATTAGAAGTCTCCTCGCTTGAAATTCAGTATTTCGGGGATAACTCTCAAATACAACATTAAATACAGTAACTGATGTTAGTTAGAACATGGGCTATTTAGCTTAGCTTAGCTTACTTTGCAATCGGATAAAAGGCAATGTTGTCAAAGTTATTACATTTAATACTGATAATGATAAAAATAGTATATCTTAACAGTGTATTGATGTTATTTCATTGCAGTCGGACTTTAATCAAAATAGTTAAGTGAGTAATTGAAAATAAATGCAAAATATATACTATTTAAAGATACTCGTTCTATTCTGTGATCATTAACAAATTTGCAGATGCAGTCTCACGCCATTTTCGAATATACGCATGCACATCTGTTATGTTATAAAGATGATACGCTTACATCATATTTACATTATAGGAATAAACGTACATGCATTTATTTGTCAAGTCCCTGCCTTTATTGCAATGTCATTACAGGAAGCACAATGTGCGTACGTCGTCAGCATCATGGCAATCTTCTGGATCACAGAAGCGCTTCCGATATTCGTGACAGCAATACTTCCGGTGTTCCTTTTTCCAATGGTGGGACTACTTACGGTAAAAGAAATTTCACAGCAATATATGAATGTAAGTACTTGTTTTTACCTGGCTTGCAACCTAACTACTAAAACCTGATAAGTAATTGCTAATTAACATTTAGCGTCATATTTATGACGAACCACATGGTAAACTGTCATAACAATCAGAATCAGAATTAACAAATAACAAAGACATCAACGATGTACATAAACTATTAAATAAATGTTTAAAACATAATCGGGCACGAAACAATATTGTCAGGCAAAATCCTCGTTAGATAACGTCTAACTTGGAATATTTGCTACTTATGTTAAACTAGTTTATGTTGCCCAAACGTTTAAAAGCAATCATTCTAAAATGTTTAAGTTCATGTGTGTATGCAATATTTTTAAAAATTACTGATAGTTTTATAATTTTAGCAATTCTAACTCAAAGAAAGAAATATCAATTCATACATTGTGTTTTCTTATTTTTTCCAAAAATAATTACACAAGAAACGTTTCATATATGTCTGTAATAAATACATAACGCCGGACACCAGTATGCTGTTTGTCGGCGGTGTTATTGCTGCTGCGGCGATAGAACACTGGAACATCCACAAACGTATTGCACTACGTATATTGCTACTTGTCGGATCGGAACCCAGGTGGTGAGTGCTGACACTGAACTTTTTTCTGAATTTATATATGTCTCACTAACTTTCAAATTTTTTTAACTAAACCATCATTTTTGTATTTCAAAGTAAATGCTAGTCATATCAATCTCTCTGTAAAAACAACACAACACCACCACCACCACCACCACCACCACCACCAACAACAACAACAACGATCTGTTTATGTATACATGTATATAAATAAAACTAATGGCGTATTCATTTTTTGCTTCCGACAATACAACGTATTCTCATTCAAAGGTCTGAGTACAGTATGAAAGATAGAAGCACTGAACAAATAGCCATTAACACTGACTTCTCTGTACTCAATTGAAGCAAACCATCTGTGAAAGATATTATACAAGTTTAAAAGTCACAGATTTTGTTGAAACATGGCATATCCGTTCTTGAATGTATGATCTTTATGTCCTGTGATTTTTAAAACAATGTGTACATGATTAGAGTCACATTCAAAAATCTATTTTTTTTAAAAATTGTAACAGTTATAGAATTTAAATCCAATCCCCGTTGTGATTGACAGCTAATCTTAGTTCATGACACAACTCTTCAGCCAACTACAGCCCAGCTTCTATGGAGATAAGCCACAGCGCAACCCACTATTTTGACACATGGCAGATAATTAAAAGTTATAGATGCTACATAGTACTATATGGATGTTTCGTTGACAATTCTTTGGATTATGTCAAACACTGAATTTATTGTATCGAGTATAAATTTAAAAACATTTCTCATTAGACCTGTGGGGATCATTGTGCTGGTTTGAAAACATTGTGTAACCATACCTAAAATACATTTTTTTTCATAATGATCTTGCTGTGATATAACTAGGCCTAAAATTATCATTCATGTAGTTTAAATATAGCATTAAATTCATTTGATATGCATGTGTAAAAAAATGACGAATCACCCTAACATCTTTTGGACTCTGGACTCGGTGACAATTTACATGTATGTATATTTACTGAAATTCACTAACATCCTATATTATCGTACACATTTCGTATAAAGAGAACAAATGTAAAAAAAAAGGAAATATTCAACACATTTTATTTCATAAATGATGATAATTCATTCGAAACAATAAAATAACAGCAAATATCGTAAAGAACTAGTTTTCTGTAACACTTCTTATTTTTGCGGGTCATCTATTTGTTGACAAAGATAAAAGTGAAACTGTACCATGTGTAGCAAATCCCGACAGTTGAGATAAGAGCAAAGCAGACCAGTATTTTAGCCACACCTTTTGTTCCACATGTTCTTAATAGCTTACCGTGTGGTATTTGGATATAGTGAACTGACTACCAAAGCATGGTTTCGTATGTTAAACTAAAAATGTTATATCATTTTGTAGAGGCGCTTACTAGATTTTATGTCACTTACCGATGTCGCCGAATTCATTGCTAGAAACGACATACTGACGACGAATATGTCATCATAATGAGTAAGCTGTCGATGTACAACACTGATCATAACGAGTAATGAAGTTACTATGTTGTATTTCAAATCCACTAGTGGATAAATGTATCATAACGAGTAAACGAAGTTACTTTGTTGTGTTTCAAATCCATTAGTGGATAAATGTGTTATAACGTGTTAATAAAGTTACTATGTTATGTTCAAAGTGCACAAGTGGATAAATGTATCAATACATCTGAGAAGAATGGTGAGTCTATTGAGATTCAACTATCATGAAACTTAATAAGAGTCAATCTAATTTAGTTGACAACACATGTCTATAAACTTTATATGTTATGTTATAAACACAGATTGATGTATTCATCAGTACAATCAATATATATATATATATATATAATATATATGTACAGTTAAAACAAATACATGGCACGATGGCACGTTGTCATCGTAGAGCTTAAATGTGGTCAAACAAACGATTCTAATATCTTTGATTCCTAATCCTGTATCTATTGCAGGATACTGTTGGGACTGATAATGCCAACGTGGTTTTTATCCATATGGATCGGAAATATACCTGTAACTGCCATGATGGTACCTATTGCCAACGCTATCCTTATGCAGCTCAAAGCAACGGACAAGACCTTCAAAGCAGGTACATGTATGCAAAATGGAAATGATATGTTGTATATTTGAAGCCAAATGTATATTTGGCTTTCATAAACGTGAATGATTTGAAAAAAAATCTACCAAAACGTTAAATGCTTATAGATTTAATAATATATTTAAACATACGAGGTGTGTAATTGGCTTTAGAAAATTGTCAGAACATGTCATTAATGTCTTAACTATATAGTTAGATACATTGACTATAGTTCATTGTTTATTCACAAGGTATGAACTATTTAACAAAGTGATCTTCAGCTGCATAAAGCTTACATTTATAATTCTGAATCTGACTTTTCTTTCAGTGACACTTTATTTTATAACTATTGTTGTAACAAAATGGCATATTTATTGTTTATTAACAAAAAAGCTTTGTAAGTATAGTTTGACTAGTATCTTAATCGTCACTAAAATATTTCAGCAATAAAAGTGACAACGTAAAGTAATTGATACTATAATAACCAAGTAAAACAAGGTTCCATTCATAATAAATCACGTCTACTAGTAAACAAACAGTACATGCACATAGGTAACGCGTTACTTCTTCGAATCAATGTCGTCATATCCATTTATCAAGTTTATTTTAAGCAGGTTTGCGTAATGAGGCATTGGAACTGGACGAGCTAGAATCTGACGTTGAGATTACCAATTCAAACGAAATGAGCGGAAATCAACAAATTGATAATAAGATGGAACATGGCACTGCAGACAAGCATACATTAAGCCAGATAACAGATGAAAATACGTAAAATGAATTAAAATTATCAGTTGTTTCACTTTTTAATAGACCATTACGTGTGTGTGAGTAACATTCTTGTCCGGTGTATTGTATGATGCAATTTTCCTCCATTCAAGTCAAACAGTTTTGTAAATTAGCATGTTTGTTAATATTTCATTTACGACCCATTAACTTTTATTTAATATTCTACAATATTAAGTATTATTTCATTATGCTCCTTTTCTCACTGTTTCGTTTATTTTACTACAAATGCAAATACGATATATGTTAAAGTAAATATCAATACGTAAAGGCATACATTTATCCGTACTTACTTTCAATTTATTCGATCTAAGCTTTGACAAATGTTGTCTGTTTTCTCCCTCTACCTACACCACAAGACGTCACTTTTATGCTTTGTTTACAGTTATGACGTCATTTGTGAAGACGATGATCCCGCATTCAAACGTTTTTGTAAATGTTTAACATTAAGTATAGCGTATGCAGCAAACATCGGAGGAATAGGCAGTTTGACCGGAACAGTACCTAACCTTATTTTTAAAGGTCAACTTGATATGTAAGTATTTGATCTAGGTGAATATTTTTCTCACAGTACCATGGTTCGATATTCTCACGTATAAATTCAAAATAATAAATGAGTTAAGTTATTTAAAAAAAAATACTTACTTGTTTGAATAATTCTACCTCCCTTTAAAATTGTTCCAATTGATAATTTTCACTAAAAAGACCATGCAAAATCTATCAGAAAACAGTCATGTAAATAAATATAGCAGTCTAAATACACAACCTAAAAACGAGGATATGACGTCAAAGCAGACGACCACTTTAAACACGTGTCAAACACATTCAATACTATCAATTATGATTTATTTTTTAATTTTATCAATTAAAATTAACAGTTCAAAGCAATGAAGTCTTTTTAAACACATAGCAGATTGGCGTTTTATTCTTAGGTGTTTTCCGTTTAGCTTAATAGAGGACATACACATATTTCACCTCTTGTTAACCTAAATACAAAAGTGCAGCAAATACATTGGACCTAATTGTTTACACGGGTTCCCATTATTCAGTATATTCCATTTATAACGTGAATACTTGCTTCTGACTGGATGCGAGTAGAGTTTAAAACTAATAATAAAAAAAAAAAAAAAAAAAAAAACTGGGGCGAAGGGTTATCGGTACGAAAAACGCATTTTTTTTACTTGACCAAAATAAATATTTAAATTTTCGCCTTGTGATCGCTTTAGATAAAATGGCGACAAAAGCAGATGAAGACCGTTCGAATATTAAATTTTGGGTACAAAAGTGAGGGGTTTTAATGACCATAATTTGGGAATAGTGTTTAAAGTTAAATTTTCTCATAAACATTTTGATTACTTACCTCTTTAAAATATATTTTAAACAATTTGACAGGTGTGCATGGTTGCGTAACTTTGTAGTTAACCATGACGTTATTGTGGCGCGTGCACTGTGAAATCTCGCGAGAATAGCGAAAAAATAAAAATGGCCTCGAACCAAGGTTTGTCTCGATTTAAGGGCATTCCACGATAGTAACAATTTTGTGTTATTTTGCCTCTAATATATAATATGAAAAAGAATGGAACCTTCGATATTGATAACATATGACCTTTATGACTTCGACCTGTAATATTTTATTATACTTTTTTATGACAAAGCAAATTAGTTTAAGGCAAATAGTTAAATGTATTAACGACATGATTTAAATTTTATACCTAGCAAACGTTATAATCAGTCATCTTAATTTATAAATATTTCGTCAACACATATTTGTAATAAATAACATATTTTAATCTAGATCAAATAAACAAAATGTACTGTGTATATTTTCTGAAAAAGAAATAAACATGCAACCACATTCTAAAAAGTATCACCGACAAAATTAAAATTCTCAATTATTATTATTCTTACATATGCTCACCATTTGCATCAATTCGTCCTTATTAAAACGGTGTATATCTGCAAGTATCTTATGACAATGTTATATCAGGCTTGGTAAACGTACTGTTACAATTTCTCGAATTATGTGGTTGTTGAAGTTGTCTTGTTTGTTTTAAGTAAGATCAGTACATGAGTAAAGGTCATTGAGGACAAAATGTATCGCGGTAATCGCTGCAAAAGGCGGATATCCAGGATACTAATACAGTTGTAAATCCGGCCATACATTCATTATTTCTGTATATATATTTATAAGTTTACCTTTTGCAGCTTGTATATATAATATACATTAAAATTGAAATATATACCGTCGGAAACACCAATGCGTATTGAATGGCGTGCTTTTTATGTCATTTGAAGTCTTTATTGTAATTTGATGTCTTTATTTAAAAAAAAAAACAACGTTTTATTACGAAATACAAAAACACTTCAGTATTTAAAACAAAATTTAATCTAAATCTCTCAACCGTAATCCTGTATTGTACAATAAAATTTTTGGCACCTACCGTTACCAGAAAGTAAACCTTCTGCTTTTACCTTCTGTAGTTTGCGCACACTATTTGTATTTTGTCTTTTGAATAAAACGTCTTCTGTTGGACAACTTTCCTTTTTTTAAAACTATATGACAAATTAATTTCCTACTTCAACACAGCTAACGAGCGTATCCGAACAAGTTTAACGAATCTCTTTATGCCATTCTGTTAATTTTATCGTACACAAATAGTTGAGGTGCATTGGTTTATGTTTTAATGTATGCTTTGTGTTTGTTTTATATCCTTTATGGTTATATTTTATTCTTATTTATATTCTTAGTAGCTTTTTTAAATTTACAGTGTATATGCTAAATATGGAATAGAATCTCCAGTTACGTTCGCCAATTGGCTGGGGTTTGGCGTCCCAACATCCTTAGTAATGGTGTTGATAGTCTGGATATGGCTGCAGATTTTCTTTTTAAGGTTTCAGTAAGTACATTTCATTTACTCAAAATATACATTAAGTTTGGCGTGTCTTTAAAATCAATGGGGTTGTACATCATTTTCATCCAGTTTTATTGATGGTGTAAGCCCTTGTGATATAACGAGTAGAACCACTGGCTTTCGGCAAGAGTTCTTTGACCGAGGCTTTAGGCCGAACGACGTCCTCATAAGCGATGGTGAATTATCCATACTTAGTCAGTGATTTAGATGATACGGCTATGGAGGATACCGAATGGGCTTTTTAACGGCTTGATATAACAAAATTGGCAGCGTAATTATGTAATGCGATGTTTCGTTAGCGAACTGTATTATATGGTTCATTGATACGTTCCAAGTGTATATGTTTTTCATTAATTATTCATTAACATTGTTTATATGCTACATATGTCATAATTCAGACAACCAGCGTGACTTTATTTCAATCAACTGCTGGTGATTATATTTTTAAATGGAATGGAAACACAGCAATGGCGAGTTGAAGGAGACCGTCGATCATTGCTATTAATACTGTGTCCTTAAGTATTCCTCGTATGATGCCTTGTCATAGACTAGTACATCTATATTTCGCATTTATGAATTGTTTGTTTTGTGTCGTTGTGATGAAGAAGAAGAATATTTTATTGATTTATATATACATAGTTTCTCATCAAACTGCAATGTTGTATAATCATGTAAATAATTAAACACATAAACGCATGACAAGTTGAGTAACTAACATATGTTTACATATGTTCACATACACACACGCACATATATACACGCTCGCGCACCACCACACGTATTCACATTTACTATCGACATTCCAATACTCATATAAATTAGATTTTAATTTGTATATAATAAAACTTTTTTATATTAAGTAATTTTTTTGAGGATGAACACATTGATCAGTTATTTATTATGAACGCCGTTTTACAAATGCTACAGAAATAGATTTGCTTAATGTAACAATTTCCAGGTTATTTTTTGAATGAAGAATATTATTAAATTTTAACATATTTGGTCTACGGATATAAAGATTATGAATATATTTGCATCTAAGTTCATGGTATCTATGTTCAGGACATAGTAATACAAAATGAAATTCGTCTTCAATTTCAGTACTGTTACACATCTGGCAAACCTTTTCGTGTGATAGGTAAATTACAAGATGTTTATGGATGTTTAAAATTGAAAACAGTCTGAATATGGTTATAACATTGAAATAATTGTATAGTGTCAATCTATTAAGTGTCTATGGTTGATTTGGGGTGCTTTGTGTATTCCATGTGTAACATTTAAAAGTAACCTATAAAATATCTATGGATTTAAAAAAATGATATTACCTGAAACTATAAAAAACACTGACATATATGTATTCTGTTTATGTATGAATAGTCTGTGATTGTTTTGAGGCTTTTTGTGTAAGCATTGTGTTGTATTCAAGTAGAAACTATAAAATATGAATGAATGTTCAAAAATGTTTTCAAACTGAAGTAAAATGGTCTATGGTGTTTTTGATTTACTTAGTGTACTTCTTGTGTAGTAATATTTAAAAATTAAATTACTAATAATCATTGATGTATAAAATGGTATCAAACTGATTGATATATGTACTTGTTTATAGTGGCGATGTGTGAATGGTCAATGATTGTTTGTTTATATATTTTAAACACTCCATAAGTGTTATTTAAAGTGGAGTCATAAAATCGTTATTGATGTTAAAATGATATCAATATTTAAAAGATGCATATGATTAACTTGATGGGCATCTTGTCTCTAAGCTATTTATGATACTGTCCAAAAGTATTGAAAACTTCAAGATTAAATTTAACATAGAAGCAATGGCGACGTAACTTTGTATATAGTTTGGTTATATGGATTACATCCAAAGTTTATTGTTGATATGGATACTCGTACTATTTGTTTCTTTCTCTTTAAGTTTCTCTTACTGTCATTTTTTCAATAAATTTATTGATAGTACAAATTTAAGAAAAATAAAAATTAGTGTTATCAATGAGTATTAAAATATGCACCTTTAATGTAAAAGGTTTAAGTGATCCGTCTAAACGAAAACAGCTATTTCACTGGCTTAAGATAAATAAGTACTCTATTTGCCTCTTACAAGAACTACATTGTCAGGAACAAACTTATGATAATTGGGTGAAAGAATGGGGAGGAGAAATATTTTAAGTGGGAATGGTAGTAACAGCACTGGTGAGGGCACCCTTGTTAACACTAACTTTTCGTATTCTGTTCAAGAATATAACAACATAATTGACGGTCGAATGTAGTCCTTAAAACTATTAATTAATGATAAAGAGTATACTATTTTAAATATTTATGCACCAAATAACCTGACAGATAATTTTAAATTTCTAAAAATTATAGAAGACTTTATAATAGAAAACGACAGTGAGACCTTGATAGTGGGTGGGGATTTCAACACAGTAATAAATGTAGATCTAGACAAAAAACATGGTAATTTAATGAATAATAAAAGAAACAGGTACAGAATTAATAATGATATAATACAAAATAAAGACATGAATGACATATGGAGAATTTTAAATCCAAACATTCAACATTTTACGTGGCATTCAAACACTAAACCAATTATATTTTGTAGGCTTGATTATTTTTTAGTTTCAAATAATCTTGTAAATAATATAACTGATTGTCAAATTACAACAGGCTTTCGATCTGATCATTCTATTGTGTATTTTATCCTAACAACTGAAAAACATGGTCGCGGACCAGGATATTTTAAACTTAACAACAGTGTTTTGTAAGACAAAGAATTTCAAGACAAAATCAAACAATCTATAGAAGAAATAGCAGAAATCAACAAAAAAACAAATCCTAATACATTGTGGCAAATTATCAAAGGTACCATCAGAAATGAGTCAATCAAATATACATCTTTTAAAAAAAAGAGCACATTAAAAAAAGAAATCGAATTAAAAAATGAAATAGATAATTTAGAAAAAGAACTAACAGAATACCACAATAATGAAACTCTGATAGGTAATATAAATATCAGGAAAAATGAATTAAATAAAATAATTGAAACACAAACTAATGGAATTATTTTAAGGGTTAAAGCTGAATGGATAGAAGGGGCCGAAAAAAATACAAAGTATTTTAGTAATTTAGAGAAAAAAAGATCCGAGAGTAAAACTATTAATCGACTTATTAAAAATAAAACAGTGATAACAAAATCTGAAGATATTTTATATGAAACTAAACAATATTATAAAACTTTATATAGCAAAGTTTTCAGTTAACAGAGAATTTTCTTTAAATGATCAACAAAAACAATTATGTGATGGTATTTTAGACGAAGAAGAATGTGCACTAGCTTTAAAGGAAATGAAAAATGGAAAATCTCCGGGGTCAGATGGACTAACAATTGAGTTTTATAAATTATTTTGGAACACATTAAAAAAGTATTTCATGAATTCTATTAACTTCTCATACGAAAACGGCAAATTAACAGAAATGCAAAAACAAGGCATAATAACTCTCATACCGAAAAAAGACAAAGACTTAAAGCGATTAAATAACTGGCGACCGATAAGTTTATTAAATATAGATTATAAAATTACAACAAAAGCAATAGCTAATAGAATTAAAAAGGTCTTAAATACAATTATAAACGACAGCCAAACAAGATTTTTAAAAGGTTGCTATATAGGTGAAAACATACGTACCATATTTGAAATAATTGAAAGTTTAAATAATGAAAACAAACCTGGTTTAGTATTTTTTGCCGATTTTGAAAAAGCCTTCGACAGTATTGATCACGATTATATCTTTAAAGTACTTAATTATTTTAACTTTGGAAATTCTTTTATTAGTTGGATTAAAATGTTTTATAATGATGCACAAAGTTGTGTAATAAATAATGGCCACATGTCGGAATTCTTTAAAGTAGAAAGGGGAGTACGACAAGGATGCCCAATATCGCCTTATTTATTTATTTTAGTTATTGAGGTTTTATATATATCTGTTCAAAATGACTCTTATATTAAAGGTATTACTATATACGATAGAGAGATTAAAAACACTGCTTTTGCAGATGACGCCACTTTTATGATTGATGGGTCAAAATCACTTTTACAACCTTAATAAATAAAATAGACAATTTCAGCAAAATATCGGGTCTTAAACTTAATTCTAGTAAATCCATAATTTTACGCTCAGGGTCTTTAAAATATTCAAATAAAACATTTAATATTAATAAAAAATACATCTGGACATCTGAAAGTGCAGCTACTCTGGGAATTACATTTGCAAATGATAAACAAGTGTATCATGAATTGAACCTTCTTCCAAAAATAAATGAATTTTGTAACTGCCTAAATCGATGGAAGAAGTATAACTTATCTATAATCGGAAAAATTGTAGTAATTAAGACGTTTGCATTGTCAAAATTGATATATCCACTAACCGTATTAGAAAATCCACCAATAGAGTATTTTAATTTAATAAATAAAGGCATGTATGATTTTTATGGGACAATAAACCGGATAAAATCAATAGAAAAACAATTATACAAAACTACGAAAATGGGGGTTTAAAAATGATAGATCTGCAGTTATTTATAAATCGATCAAAGCCGGGTGGGTCAAACGCATTATTAATGATCAACATAAAGGAGATTGGAAATATATATACTTAAGACAACTAGATACATTTGGAGGACAGTTTATATTTGAATGTAACACTAATGAGAAAGACTTAAAAAAAGCAGCTAAAATAACTTTAAAGATTTTATCAGACATAATAATATCATGGTCAAATATAGATTTCAGTGAACATATTGAAAATATAAAAATGCAGATAATATGGAACAATTCGTTTATTAAAAACAATAACAAAACACTCTTCTACAAATCGTGGTATGACAAAGGAATAAAATACATTGACCAACTATTTGATAACAGACATTAATTATTTTATACGTTTCAAAATATGAAAAATAAACACGCTTTAGACAACACAGATTTTTTAAAATATCATACGTTTATTCAAAGTATAGCACGCTCTTGGAAAGTTGAACTTAAGAGTAATACTATATTATCCAATGCACTACATATTAAGTTAGTAAATGTAATCAAAACTTTAAAGAGTTCAAACAAATATTTATATAATAAGCAATTAAGTTGTATCGACACTTTAGTAGTAAAACCGCATATTAAATAGGAAAAAGAAAAAGAAAACATAAATTGGAAAACTATACATAATATACCTTTCAAGTCTTTAATAAATACAAAATTAAGAGCGTTTCAGTATAAATACTTAATGAGAATAGTTCCGAACAACAAATTTCTATTTAAATGTAATATTAATAATACAAGTTTATGTGATTTCTGCAATATGTATGAAGAATCAAATAAACATCTTTTTTGGGAATGTCATATCTCGAGAAGTTTTTGGACAGAGATTCAAATGTTCTTAAATGAAAAACAAATAGACATAAATTTAGATTATTCAATGATCTCATTTGGATATGTTGACCAGAGCAGCTACACTATCTTATTAAACTGTATATTGATATATGCAAAATACTTTATATTTAAAAACAAATATGCAAAAACAACACCGACTTTTAACAATTTTATAAAATACTTAAAGTATCATGAAACCCTCGAAATATAAATAGCATTGACAAAAGACAAAGTTACACAACATGAAAACAAATGGAATAAACTGCAGATTTTCTAAGTAAAATAATTTTATTCTTTAAAATGACAGTTTTATTTGAAGTTATCTACTTTTCTCCCAAGAACTTTGCTCTTCTTTTTTTCTCTTCTCTCTGATCTATTCTGTCCTAATCTTAAACTTATTTCCGATAATGCGTTCATAAACAATTAAAAAAAAGAAGAAGAATATAGCTTGCATTATGTATGTAAATTGTATATGGATGTTCTATGGAAATAAAAAAAATGAAAAACAAAAAAAACAAAAAATCTTTTCGTGTTGTTCAAGTATTTCTCTCGAATACCTTTCTGTTTCAATTCTTAAACTGTGAGAAGATTGGCGTAATCTTGTTATATTTCAAAATTTCAAAACATATTCAAATATTGTTTATATTCAATGTTCGTTTTAAAAGTTTTTGATGTTAATACTCTATTTGATTCTAGATCTGAACTCCATTTTTGAACAAAACTATTTTACAAGTCATTGTTTAAATAACGTTGTAATGTTCTTGTGATTTAAAGACATGATAATTTCACCTATACATAAAACCATTTCAAGTAAAATAGATATTACATGATACACCCATTTTTACAACCTTTCTCACAATACTCAAACGCAAACATATATACATTTTTTAGAATAATATTTTAAGACATTGGTATTTTTAATGATGTTGACATATATATTTATATAAAATGCAAAGTGTCCTAATTCCCCATAAACACATGCATAACTAGTTGAAGAAGACCGAGTACTTGTTTACAAAATGTTAAGTGCAGACGATCAGTTTCTTTCGATTTAGTACAACCACATATTTCACTAATATAATTAAGTAGAGACGTTAAAAAAGCGTCAGATAATTGCATGAGTGTCTTAACTCGTACTCTTTTACATTTGAAATTAAAATGTTCATGGCCTTGAGCGCTTTGTCGAATATTGCTGGTTGGTTCAGTACAAAGGAGCCCGTATAATCAAAAATAACACCTTAGTAATTAAAGTCGTCGACGACTTCCAAAATATTGCCGTTATAAGATGCATGTCGTTTTTACTTAATAAGACATTTATAGTTATATTTACGGTTACCCAGTTCTATTCTATTTACGTCTGTTTTATTTCTATGAAAATTGAATAACTCATCTTTATAATGTCGCTTAGCATTGTGACAGTCTTCATCAAAACATATGGTAGAATCTGAGTATGCAGGCTTGAATCCATTTTTGATTTAATTTGCTTTTTTAAATAATGGGCCTCCAATATCATTGAGAATACAGGTAACATCTGAAACAGTTTGTTTATATTGTTTGGCTCTTGGTTATTGATGTTGTTTATAATTTTGTTAACACTCGGTAAAATGCCAATTATTCTCTTACGAAATATCTGTCTGTAATCGTCATTCCATTTAATAGATTCATAATTTATCGAATTATTATTATTATTGGACATTTTCCCCTTTGTAGTAAAACGTAGCGGTATTCGGTAAAAAGACTTACTAAACTTGTTTATAACAGTAAAATATCTTTCCTTCAATAATATGTTATCTATCACGTTAGGTTCATTTTTTAACATAAGTAAATGCCCCCACTCTATGTTCCGCTCCTAATCTACCATGTTGTGATGACTGTCCTTCGACCTGTACACTTTCTGCTGAACACATATTATTGATAAGAAAATATATTGTATTGTAATAGCTGACATATTTAACAAGAACACAGGTCGTTGTAAATGGAATGCTATCTTTATTCTTAGAGGGTGTTGTGGGAAAGGTGACAAAGACAGAGATACACAGGTGAAGCACGTTATACGGGAGCAGTATTCACAGCTTGGACCAATAAGGTGATATTTTACACGGTTCTTCTATTCCATTCAAACACTACCGAAAAGGTCTGTATTGTTTCATAATTATGTTTATATATTTTACTACCCTTTAATGGCTGGAAACATCAGCTATTGGTTTCTTAACGTTCTCTATTGGTAGATGTATTATTACAAAGTCAACATATGAAACGTCACATGTTTTTAAGAATATGTCGCCTTTTTTATAACTTAACATAACATTGCGCTTATTTGGACAAAGAATGCCACGTGGTCAATGGACTGTCGCTCCAGTACCATTGTTGGTAATGGGTTTCCGTCCACTCCCACTGTCGCTTCTGTACTCTTGTTGGAAATGGGTTACCCTGCACTCCCACTGTCTTTCCTGTATCCTTGTTAGTAAAGGGTTTCCGTCCACTCCCACTGCCGTTCCAGTATCCTTGTTGGTAATAGGTTTCTGTCAACTCCCACTGTCGCTTCTGTACTCTTGTTGGTAATGGGGTTCTGTCCACTCCCAATGTCGCTCCTATACTTTTGTTGGTAATGGTGTTCCGTCCAATTCCACTGTCGCTCTTGTGCACTTGTTGGTAATGGGTTTCTGTCCAATCCCGCTGTCGCTCCAATACCCTTGTTAGTAATGTGTTTTCGTCAACACCCACTGTCGCTCTGGTACTTTTGTTGGTAATGGGGTTTCGTCCACTCCCACTGTCGCTCCTGTACTTTTGTTGGTAATGGATTTCTGTTCGCCCCAACTGTCGCTCCTATACTTAATGTTGTTAATGGTGTCCGTTCACTCCCACTGTCGCTCCTGTGCCCTTGTTGGTTATCGGTTTCTGTCCACGCCCATTGTCGCTCTTGTACAATTGTTGTTAATGGGTTTCCGTCCACTTCAACTGTCGCTCCTGTGCCCTTGTTGGTAATGGGGTTCCATCCACCCCAACTGTCACTCCGGTGCCCTTGTTGGTAATGGGTTTCTGTCGACTCCAACTGTGGCTCATGTACAGTTGTTAGTAATGGGTTTCTGTCAAAATCCCACTGTGGCTCATGAAACCTTGTTGGTAATGGAGTTTCTGTCGGCTCCCACTGTGGCTCCTGTATCCTTGTTGGTAATGAGTTTCCGTCTAATCCGTCTGTCGCTCCTGTATCCTTGATGGTAATGGGTTTCTGTCGATTCCCACTGTCGCTGCTGTATCCATTTTGGTAAATGGTTTCCGTCCACTCCCACTGTCGCTCCTGTACCCGTTTGGCAATGGGTCTTCGTCGACTCCCACTGTCGCTCCTGTGCCCTTGTTGGTAATGGGTTTCCGTGCACTCACACTGTTGCTCCTGTGCCCTTGTTGGTAATAGGTTCCTGTCCACTCCCATTGTCGCTTTTGTATCTTGTTGGTAAAGGGTTTCTGTTGACTCCCACTGTCGCTCCTGTATCCTTATTGGTAATGCGTTATGTCCAATTCCTCTGTCGCTCCTATATCCTTGTTGGTAATGGGTTTCTCTCTACTCCCACTGTCGTTAATGTATCCTTTTTGGTAATGGGTTTTCGTCCACTCCCACTGTCGCTCCCGTACTTTTATTGGTAATGGATTTCTGTTCACCCCAACTTTTGCTCCTATACTTTTGTTGTTAAAGGTGTACGTTCACTCCCACTGTCGCTCCTGTGACCTTGTTGGTAATGGGTTTCCGTCCACTACCACTGTCGCTACTGTGTGCTTGTTGGTAATGGGTTTCTGTCCACGCCAATTGTTGCTCCTGTACAATTGTTGTTAATGGGTTTCCGTCAACTCTAACTGTGGCTACTGTACCCCTGTTGGTAATGGGTTTCTGTCCATTCACAAAGTCGCTCCGGTGCCCTTGTTGGTAATGGGTTTCTGTCCACAACCACTGCCGCTCCTGTGCTCTTGTTGATAATGGGATTCCGTCCACTTCCACTGTCGCTCCTGTGCCCTTGTTGGTAATGGTGTTCCGTCCACTCCAACTGTCACTCCGGTGCCCTTGTTAGTAATGGGTTTCTGTCAAAATCCCACTGTGGCTCATGTAGCCTTGTTGGTAATGGGTTTCAGTCCACTCCCAATGTTGCTCCTGTGCCCTTGTTGGTAATGGGTTTCTGTCGACTCCAACTGTGGCTCATGTACAGTTGTTAGTAATGGGTTTCTGTCAAAATCCCACTGTGGCTCATGTAGCCTTGTTGGTAATGGGTTTCTGTCCACTCCCAATGTTGCCCCTGTGCCCTTGTTGGTAATGGGTTTCTGTCGACTCCAACTGTGGCTCATGTACAGTTTTTAGTAATGGGTTTCTGTCAAAATCCCACTGTGGCTCATGTAGCCTTGTTGGTAATTGGTTTCTGTCGATTCCCACTGTCGCTCCTGTATCCTTTTTGGTAAATGGTTTTCGTCCACTCAAACTGTCGGTCCTGTACCCGCGTTGGCAATGGGTCTCCGTTGACTTCCACTGTCGCTCCTGTGCCCTTGTTGGTAATGGGTTTCCGTGCACTACCACTGTTGCTCCAGTGCCCTTGTTGGTAATAGGTTTCCGTCCACTCCCATTGTCGCTTTTGTATCTTGTTGGTAAAGGGTTTCTGTTGACTCCCACTGTCGCTCCTGTATCCTTATTGGTAATGCGTTATGTCCAATTCCTCTGTCGCTCCTGTGCCCGCGTTGGTAATGGGTTTCTGTCGACTCCCACTGTGGCTCATGTACCCTTGTTGGTAATGGGTTTCTGTCGACTCCCACTGTGGCTCCTGTATCCTTGTTGGTAATGGGTTTCTGTTGACTTCAACTGTGGCTCCTGTATCCTTGTTGGTAATGAGTTTCTGTCGACTCCCATTGTGGCTCCTGTATCCTTGTTGGTAATGGGTTTCTGACGACTCCCACTGTGGCTCCTGTATCTTTGTTGGTAATGGGTTCCGAGCACTCCCACTGTCGCTTCTGTGCCCTTGTTGGTAATGTTTCTGTCGACTCCCACTGTGGCTCCTGTATCCTTGTGGGTAATGGGTTTCTGTCGACTCCCACTGTGGTTCCTGTATCCTTGTTGGTAATGGGTTTCCGTCCAATCCTTCTGTCGCTCCTGTATTCTTGTTGGTAATGGGTTTCTGTCGACTCCCACTGTCGCTCCTGTATTCTTTTTGGTAACGGGTTTCCGTCCACTCCAACTGTCGCTCCTGTGCGCGCGTTGGTAATGGGTCTCCGTCCACTCCCACTGTCGCTCCTCTGCCCTTGTTGGTAATGGGTTTCCGTGCACTCCCACTGTTGTTCCTGTGCCCTTGTTGATAATTGGTGTTCGTCCACTCCAACTATCGCTCCTGTATCCTTGTTGGTAATGGATTTCTGTCGGCTCCCATTGTGGCTCCTGTATCTTTGTTGGTAATGGGTTTCTGTCGACTGCAACTGTCGGTCCTGTATCCTTTTAGATAATGGGTTTCCGTCCACTCCCACTGTTGCTGCTATACTCTTGTTGGAAATAGGTTTCTGTCGACTCCTACTGTGGCTCCTATATCCTTGTTGGTAATGGGTTCCGATCACTCCAACTGTCGCTCCTGTGCCCTTGTTGGTAATGGGTTTCTGTCGACTTCCACTGTGGCTCATGTACCTTTGTTGGTAATTGGTTTTTGTCGACTCCCACTGTGGCTCCTGTATCCTTGTTGGTAATGGGTTTCTGTTGACTTCAACTGTGGCTCCTGTATCTTTGTTGGTAATGGGGTTTCGTTCAATCCCTCGGTCGCTCCTGTATCCTTGTTGGTAATGGCTTTCTGTCGACTCCCACTGTCGCTCCGTAATCCTTTATGGAAATGTGTTTCTGTCCACTTCCACTGTCGCTCCTGTGCCCTTGTTGGTAATGTGTTTCCGTGCACTCCCACTGTGTTCCTGTGCCCTTGTTGGTAATGTGTTTCTGTCCACTCCCACTGTCGCTCCTGTATCCTTGTTGGTAATGGGTTTCCGTCCACTCCAACAGTCGCTCCTGTATCCTTGTTGGTAATGGGTTTCTGTCGACTGCAACTGTTGGTCCTGTATCCTTTTTGGTAATATGTTTCCGTCCACTCCCACTGTCGCTCCTGTGCCCGCGTTAATAATGGGTCTCCGTTCACTCCCACTGTCGCTCATGTGCCTTTGTTGGTAATGGGTTTCCGTTTAATCCCTCTGTCGCTCCTGTATCCTTGTTGGTAATGGGTTTCTGTCGACTCCCACTGTCGCTCCTTAATCCTTTATGGCAATGGGTTTCTGTCCACTCCCACTGTCGCTCCTGTGCCCCGCGTTGGTAATGGGTTTCCGTCCACTCGAACTGTCGCTCCTGTGCCCTTGTTGGTAATAGGTTTCCGTCCACTCCCACTGTCGCTCCTGTGCCCGCGTTAATAATGGGTCTCCGTTCACTCCCACTGTCGCTCCTGTGCCTTTGTTGGTAATGGGTTTCCGTGTACTCCCACTGTCGCTCGTGTGCCCTTGTTAGTAATAAATTTTTGTCGATTCCCACTGTTGGTCCTGTATCCTTATTGGTAATGGGTTTCTGTCGGCTCCCTTTGTGGCTCCTGTATCCTTGTTGGTAATTGGTTTCTGTCTACTCCCATTGTGACTCCTGTATCCTTGTTGGTAATAGGTTTCTGTCGACTCCCATTGTGGCTCCTATATCCTTTTTGGTAATGGGTTTCCGTCCATTCCGACTGTTGCTCCTGTATCCTTGTTGGAAATAGGTTTCTGTCGACTCCTATTGTGGCTCCTTTATCCTTGTTGATAATGGGTTTCCGTCCGCTCCCACTGTCTCTCCTGTATCTTTGTTGGTAATGGGTTTCTGTCCACTCCCACTGTTGCCCTCCTGTATCATTGTTGGTAATTGGTTTCTGTCCTCTCCCACTGTCTCTGTCCTGTATCATTGTTGGTAATTGGTTTCATCCACTGCCTCTGTGGCTCATGTACCCCTTGTTGGTAACTGGTTTCATCAACTCACTCTGTGGCTCATGTACCCTTGTTGGTAATGGGTTTCTGTCCACTCCCACTGTTGCCTTCTTGTATCCATGTTGGTTATGTGTTTCCGTCCACTTCGACTGTTGCTCTCCTGTATCCTTGTTATTAATGACTTGTCGTGCACTACCACTGTCTCTCCTGTATCCTTGTTATTAATGACTTTTCGTGCACTACCACTGTCTCTCCTGTATCCTTGTTGGTAATTGGTTTCCGTCCACTCCCACTGTCACCCCTGTACCTTAGTTGGTGATAGGTTTCCACCCACACACTCTCACCTTCGTATGCTATACACGTTTTTCTTCTTAGTTGCACCCAATATGTGGTGATTATAATACAATTCTTACTAAAATGTTATATGTAAGTCTTAAAGGGATTATATTGGCAAATAACACAAACACGCTGTTAATCCAGATTTTTCCTGTATGCAGCATGTACAAAATAATGCTTATGTATTGACGTATAACATTTATTTACTTGAAAGTTATCAAATTAACAGTAATTGAATATTGGCCAAAACTTTAATACATCCCGCAATAAAGTATTGCGCAATGTTTACAACTTCCCGAAAAAAGCCTCAAAAACGAGATCGGGAACGAGTCTTCAAGATATTATCCGATAATTGATAGGAAACCCGAAAGCGTTTCGTTGAAAATGGCGAATGTAAACAAAACAAAAATGTGGCTTCAGAAACCCGATGTTTGTAATAAAGAGGTTATGCAATTAGACACTTTAGACGCGTATATCTCTAAGTTATTAGTGTATCTTCATGCTGGGCGTGTGTATTTAGCACAGGGAATTGAAGGTAATATGCCAATAAATCCCTTTAAAAAGTAAAAGGCATTGAATTTCAACAGATGGGTATACAATTTATAGTATCTGGTGACTTCATTTTTAAAACTGACTATAGCATTATGCAAATAAACAAATTACTTATTTGTCAGATGCATGTTTACGTAGACCACGTATTGTTAGAACAATAGAGTAACACAGAAAACTGAGCAACTGTTAGGAGCAAGTGCTGTTATGTTGTTTTTCTCCCTTTACGGTATCTGTATTGTATGTATTAGGAAGAACGAATGGCAATGGAATCATTATAATTGGAATTATGCATATTCAAATTGAGCACCCCTCGCTTTATTTTAAATGTTCTTCTTTCCAAGATGATTATACAAATCAAGCAAACAATTATATTTTTGAACAATAACAATTTAAACATGTAACATGGCATTACTGAACACTATTACTGGTCTTCATTATTTTCTGTTTAAATGTGCCACACAAAGACGAAATCTCTCTTAAGTCTTAAATGGACGAAGTCTTTTGATACTTGTTCTTAAGTCAGACCCTTCACTATTAGTATTTTACTACTCTGGTTCAAAAAGTTCGTGCAGAACGTAAGCGTTCAAATCATGTGTTTTATTTTATACATTGTCTAAACATTCGTTTGGTTTACACAATACATAAAAAGTCATGTAAATGTTACTGTATCGGTAAGAGAATATTGTGGCAGTGGTTCTATCATTATCTTCCACAAAGAAAGCGGAGATAGCAAAACGGGCACCGTCCGTTTGTGCGTCAGTTCGTTCTAAAGTTTTTCCGAAGCACAACTCCAAAACCGTTAAAGATCTGCACAGATGTCAATCTAGTGATCCTGTAGTACCTTTTGGTATTGGGTTGATTTTATTTCCAATATTTTTCTGTTACCATAGAGACAAATAGTCAAAATTGCAAAATTTACCGTTTCCGTAAAAAAAATCTTTAAGCGTTAAAGTTTACTACATGAAACTTTGTCCACATGTCTGCGTAATGGTCAAAAAATGTGTTTTGATGTAAGCGAGTTTTTATTTTCAATATTTATTCTTTTGCCAAGGAAACTAGCCAAATTACGTAAGACATTTTTCTCGTTGCACATTTCAAAATCTAATAGTCTGATGAAGGAGTTTTTTTCAAATTTCAGAACATCGCAATAAAATATCCCATGATAAGACCAAAGGCGAGGGATACTGACGATTACGTCCTCCTGAGTTTTTTTTTTATTGATACTGTCTTGTTTTACGATATAACAATGGGGAGTACTTAGATTGCGTTCACCCTTAGACAAGGTTTTAGTTCCTTAGCAAAGTTTACCTTTCCAAGTCGTTTATTCCTTAGTCGATAATTCAGTATGCATGGATTGTACTTATGATAACTAATCTGCATATTGAACATGCGTGTGTATAGTTTAAACATATTTATTTCACCTCAATTGTGAACCAGTCAGACACATCTTGCTCTAAGTCTGTGTTTTGGCTGCTGTGTCATTTGAATACATCTCCTGTCAGTCATACATTTGTTTTTTACGTTACCTATTATGTACATTAACATGTAGTATTTTTGGATGTTTCAGCTTCGGACAAGGAGCTGTAATTGGACATTTTGTAGTTCTCGCTATATTATGGATAACGCGAGACATGGGCGGGACATATGGATGGGGCTATATATTTAAGAAATCGTAGGTGAATCTTTGCATTGAATATTACTTACATAGATTAAAACACAAATACGATAATGAAATTTTGTTGTTACTATTCAAAACTATGTATCAGTTTATTTATTAAACAATGTCCATAAATTGATTTAAATATCATAATAAGTTTTAAAATACGTAATTTGAAATACTTTATTAAGCGAAGGCAAACTAAGTACAAATAAATGTCCACTTATGACCCATATAGAAACGACGTTAAAAATGATCAATTTTTGTCTAGCTAGTTAGACCATATAATGTATTAATACTTTGTATTGTATTCTTTATTTGCTATAAAGATACGTTCCTTACCAAAATTAAAACAAAATCGTAGTTTTATATATTCCATTGAAATATTGCATTACTATAATAAATTATATTGATTGTATTTCCAGCTATGTTAAAGACGGAGTGCCGGCTATATTTATCGCAACTTCACTATTTATCTTCCCATCCGAAATACCAACAGTTTTCTGCTTAAGACCACCCGGTATATATATCATACAGTTATTGTAGATCTTGACAGAATAGTATGTGTTATGTCGGATTATATTTACTATGTCGGATTATATTTACTATGTCGAATTATATTTGCGACAATCAGTTTCGTTTATATCTAGTTTAAATTGGGATATGTGGCTATGCATAACTTGTTATATTACGAAGATGAGACATATTATAAAGTGCAGCCGTAGTTGTGTTGATGTATATATATTATTTCAATAAAAAAAAACACATTTACAACTCAATTCCCTCTAAAATATAAGGATGCTATTAAAACTATATCTCATTTTACGATTCTGCATGCATATTGATTTTATGATAATTTTGTTAACTTGTAAACGTGCTTAATTTAGATATGAAATAATTATGTTTTGCGACAAACAATACAAACTAATCATCAAACTTACTGTGATTTTTTCAATAGAAATGTTATATTAATACATTGCACAATATAAGTCTATAAACACCCAATCTACTATTTAAGGGGAGCGACCTGCACTGAAGCCGCTCATGTCGTGGAAGGCAGCCGCGGAGAAAGTACCGTGGGGAGTTGTTCTTTTACTGGGCGGTGGTTTTGCCATGGCATACGCATCACAGGTCAATATGACGGTTTTAGTATGTGTAATAAACTTTTAAAAAAAAGTCTTTATCACTTTCAACGAATACCACTTAGTGATAATTCAACTCTATCTTATCTAAAGCCACAGTCAGATAGCCCTCCCGATGTGTTCCCGAAGCTCGTAGCTGCCCAAAATTGGCAAAATCTTGCATGTGTCGGACGATTCTTCCGAGCCCCGTACGTTTTTTTTGCCTCGTGGAGTGCTGCAATGGTTTTAATTCATAGTAAAACTTTTTTCTTGAAATCGTAGCAACGTGTGATGCTCATGTGACAGTTGCACGATTTATCCGACAATCGTACGACAATCGTCGGCCCCAAATGGACTTTGGCGGGGGGGGGGGGGGATAAAAACATACGATTGTCGTATGATTGTCGTAAGATATTGTGCGATAACATACGATAATCCTGTGAGATACGTGCGTATGCCGTACGAGCCTCGTGTAACATCACTCGTGTTCCTATGTCCTCGCACGCGCGTCATGCAGGTATCGTAAGTAATTGTCCCTGATATATATACCCATCTCTCCGCAGGACACTGCTAGATCATTTGAGACTTTGGCTCATGTAATCTAGCAATACACACAAGTTTAGTTTAGCTAAAACGGATATAAATTGTAATCAACACCTATTTATAATCATCGATTTTCATTGTTTATATTTCTATTTCAGAAATCTGGTCTGTCGGCATGGATCGGCGATAAACTGACCGTTTTGGATTTCATAGAACCCTGGCTACTTAACCTCGTGCTTTGCGCTATAGTTGCAGCGATGACAGAGGTCACCATTAACGTTGCCGTGTGCACACTTATGATGCCCATATTGGCGAATCTGGTAAGATTTGGTATACAGATCTGATATCGGTACATGTATCCGTATATACTTGTATGTAAGTTGTGCATGTACGTGGTGCTGTATCAAAAAAAAAAATCATTTTATTTAATTGTTGTTTTTAATATAGTAATTGGAATATATAGGCATATATTTGTTTATTTATTTGTTTCACTTAATCAAAACTTCTCTTCATAAAATGTTTTATATGGAATAGTGAAACATTTTAATAAAAATAAACAATAATGTTAAAGCCTTAAAAATTGAAATTCATTAGAGAAATATTTTTGTCAATAACAACCCCCCCCCCCCCCCCCCCCACACACACACACAAAAAAAACAAAAACAAAAAACAACCATCAAATTACTTGTTTCCTTTTTCAGGCTATTCACATGCAACTAAATCCGATGTACTTTATGTTTCCTGCTGCAATATCTACCTCGTTTGCATTCATGTTGCCCGTAGCAACACCTCCGAATGCCATGGTGTTCGCTTATGGATATCTCCGTGTTATTGATATGGTAAACGATATGAACTGTTTTACATTAATCACTAGTAGGTCCAGAATGGGGACATCAATCTATAATTGGGATATCTATTGACGTGCATAACCAAATCTCAAGAAGCCAAATTTTTGCACCAAGCTCTAAAATAAGATCATCTGAATCTTGTTCTATAAAGCAATATAATCTTGCAATATTATGATAGTAAACAATATTTTGGCTATATAAAATTTTCATTTTTATTTTAAATTAGCTTAGATAATTCAATAATTCATCAATACACTTTTATGTTCTAAATAACGATTAAATTATCAATGTAACACCTGTTTTACCCCAATCAGTTACTGTATTATGTTAACACCAATTGTTACCTCAGGTTACAAGATTAAATCAGTGTCATTAACGTGTTTTAAAATACATCCTCATTAATCATGATATACAATTGATATCCTATATAACATATTAATATATTTACAGGTTTTGGCCGGATTTGTCCTCAACATCATGTGCGTGCTTGTGTTGATCGGTTCTACGGAAACGCTTGGCAATCAAATATTTGCTTTCCATACCATTCCAGACGCTCTATCAGCGACGTTTAACTCAACCGTGTGATGTGAAAAAAAAATTGACTATCTGAAAAAAGAAATTATATATGACGCATTTAATTATAATACAACCACATATTTTATTCAATACATTTTACCTTTATTCATGGTTGCAACAGTTGTAACATATGACTAGTTTGGCTGTGTTATAGAACGTGCAATTCAGGCTTTTGTGACTACATTACATTGGCATATTTCAAAATAAGAGGGGCATTATTAAAATTATGTCACAAATGGCCTTCCGTAGAAACAATGTTGCGTAAGAACATGAACAACTCGTGCATTTGTTTGTGAATGTTCATTCAATACACCTTTGAATTCTCAATTTAATCCGATTATAATTGACCAAGATATTCATTGTTAAATTATACACATGTAAAGTGGCTGTAATTCAATATCATAATGAAACCTGAAGAAAAAATAGAAAATGCGAGTTTCTTTGCAGTCATCGCTAAAAGAGATTTATTCTGAATTATGTTGTATACATGATAGTTATACTGTAACACAAAGAACAGTTTTTCGTTGGCTAAAGAAATGTAATGGTGGGGGAGGGGGGGGGGGGGGGGGCAACATAGCCTTTAAAGAGATAACAACCCAGATAGGCCTGTTGTAGCAACAAAGGTAAACATTGGCGCTGTTAGAGCTATGGTAGAAGAAGATGGACGGTAAACTGTTTCCCAGATAGCTTATGGTCTAGGCATTTCAGAAGGCAACGTACATTATATTCTGACTAACTGTTTGAAATTATAGAAACTTGCTAACTTGCTAACACCTGACCATAGACCAAGTCTTTAAATTGTGCTAAAGAACTTCTGAAAATATAAAAATTGTGATCCTAGGAAAATTTCTGACTTGCTCACTTGGGATGAAACTTGGGTTTATTATTTTGAGCCCCAACGGCGCATCAATAACAAACAATAGCTTTGTAAAAATCAGGCTAGGCCGGTCATAGCAAACAGGACAAGAGGCGCTAAAAAGATTTTATATGCCATTTATTTTCAATTCTAGTGGTCATGTTTGGCACAGTCCCTCCCAAGAGCGTAGAACAATTACAGGCAAGTTTTACAAAGATAAAGTACTCAAAAATGTCAAAATGTTTTATCAAATAAAGGTTATGAAGGCATACAGCTTATTCATGACAACGCTTTTGCCCACAAAAGTAAAAGTGTACAATATTTCTTAGGAAAAGAAAAAGGCTATTCAGGTTGAAACCCCTCTTTATTCCCCTGACTTAAGCCCCTGTCACTTTTTTTCCTATTTTCCATGCTAAAAACAAAAACAATGCTCGCAGGTAAACGCTATGCTTCTAGAAGTGTTATTGGGTCTGCAATTCTGAACATGTCTGAACAGCATGCTAAGGGGACACTACTTTGCGACATTTAGGTTGTGGACAGCAAGGCTTCCAAAGTCTGTATCTGTGCGGGGGATTACTTTGAAGGGTTGGCCTGAAAATAACGTGATCCTGTGAAAATCTTAAATATCCGAAGAGCAGAGCAGTGACATAATAAATTGAATGCCTCTCGTAACGGGATGTATGTATTTTTTTATTTTAGTTTTATCCAAATCATCATAATGATATAATTATTACATTTTAACAATTAAAATTTTCTTAATACATCTCAGATCTAATGTATATATATATTTCTCTGCACCATTTATAATTTACATTTTTCGGCTATCGCATTATAGAATACAATAACAAACATGTACAATTTCAGATTAATAAAGACAGTATTGATATATCTAACTTCACTTTAATGTTAAATAAGTTGTATCCAAATGGTTGTATCATTCTGTGCTGTACCATCATCCCCATATATCATGTCGTAGTACCATGTCGTATTTTACCATATATCGCCATACAATGTGTTATCGTAACAGTGATCATAATAGGGATCCCAAAAGCGATCATTCTGGGGATCATAATACGTCTCACATAAGTTGTATCCAAATGATTGTATCATTCTGTGTTGTACCATCCACTGATATAATGTCGTAGTACCATGTCGTATTTTACCATATGTCGTCATACAATATATTATCGTTATAGTGAACTTACATGTAATAGGGACTGATAGTGATCTTAATAGTAACCATACCGGTAACCACACCAGTTTCCGTAATATCCTCATATACCAATATTACATGTAATCCAACCTGCTAAGAAAAACAATGCTTAAGACAGATTACTCATTAATATAGTCGAAGATACGTGAGAGCAAACAAAACATTATGCGAACGCCGTTTGTACATGTGAGAATCAGTATATATTAAACTTTGCAGTTGCAAATCCTACGTTGATTGTGATGACACCAAAACTTACTGAAATGTTACATGACATTCCTAAAATAAATGAACCATATTTAGTGAGTAATAATCTCTCCAACATGTCACTTGATGCATCTAACACGTTACATAATCTTTTAGATATGCTGGTACTCTGCAAACATCTCATATGCCAGGTAAACCATATTTCACAATGACTGTAGGCATAAACTTTATTTGTTTGAATAATATTAAATATATCATTACTGATATGTCCAACCAAGAAATGTAATAATATATATAATATTTATGTAAGTTTATATATATTCGAAATTTGAGAGAGATAAAAATACTATTACAATAACAATGTCCACAGCTGCAAGAAATCCTGTGGTTTATAAGGAAATCATGATATTAATAAGAGCACCTAGATGATATTGAGCAAATGAATTGGAAATCTTTATTATTTCTGGGCCTTTTGAATCACAGAACAAGAGCAATGTGTAAAATATATAATACTATTTAAACCGGGTCCCAGTGCGTGAAGAAGGTTGGGAGTCATTTAAACTCAAATTTTTGAACAGACGCGGCAGTAAAACACGAACATGCCCTTTTATGCTCTACATTTCGTTCTATGTCGCCAAAAGATAGTTTCATCATGTATTTATCGATAATTGAAATTATACCACCACGCACATGCTCATATGATAAACCGCAGCGGTGATCTAGAAACAGAGCGTTCGCCTCGCATGCGGAAGGTCGTTGGGTTGGATCATCGGCCGGGTCGTATAAAATACTTGAAAAGGTTACTAGAAGCTTTCTCGCTTAGTGCTCAGCATGTAGAGGATAGTTCTAGGTCTGGTCGACCTGGTGTCAGTATAATGTGAGTGGTAGGGGTACCATACCATGTATCTGCAGCATAATACACCAGTGTGACACCTTCTAGAATACGTCTTAAGTAAATCTGAACAAATGTTAAAAGCGACGCTAAACACCATATTACAACAACAATATAGTAATAAATTTGATATAAAACAAGAATGAAAACAAATACAACATTTTTAAAACTATAAAGTCAATAACAATGATTAAACGAAATCACAACATGTTATGTATCATCCTCACATTTGCCACTGGCTACATGTAAAAGGTTAAAGCTTTTATTTTAAAAATAAGAAGGTGGAACGAACACTATAAATAGGTTTAAAATCAAATAAGTTATAGGAAAATTCTTATAATCAAACATAGACATGTACAACCACTGTTTTCAATATCCGAAGTAAACTTGCCGGGGTTAATTCCCTTTCAATTTTAAGACTTACTACAGCGGACACGCACAAATTTTACCCAACGTTGCGTTAGTGTATCAGTAAAATTACAGTTACTGTATTTATATAGATGCATTTTAAAAACTTATTATGTTGGCAAGTTTACATTGCTTAAGCTTTAATGCAGTTGTAATGCAGTTTAATGGTTTATTGCAAGAGCGGATTAAGGCTTTGTTAAAGATGTTGGCTCGGCAATTTTCAGATATTCATGTTGGCTAGAGTAAGATCTTAAATTGAAGTTTAAGATTTTGGTATAAGTTTGAAATACCATATTATTGATATTCTCTTTATAAATGATAATATACACGTCAACTGATTTATATTGCCTGTAAGAATATCAACAAAGGTAAAACGATAGACCGTAATTAATTTTTTTGTTAAATATGAAATAAATCGCTGTTAAAAATAGAACCATACAAATTCAAGATTACAAGATATTTTACATAAGAACAGGAAAATGGTGGTTAAATTGACATTAGGAGCTCTTCAAAATAATGTTCAACTGAACCCGACCTGTAACCAAACAAAACTAAAAATAACATTTTATTCATGAGAATAATAACGGACTTCAAGAATGAATGAACAAAAAATATATTCAGCGAGATCAGCATAAGGTTTCCCTATGCAATCCGCTTACAATACAGGTTTTTAAAAAAAATCGTATAACGATACTTGTACATGTGCAATAGTTGCTAAATAAAGCCACACAAATGTGTATCTATGTATTGTGAGCAACCAGCAGTGATCAACTGATGATCAGTTGGAAACACAACGCATAGATACAAACCACCACAACTGTATGGTTACACAGTAGAACTTCGTTGGCTCGAACACGGATGGATGGAACACCACATATAAGTGGTTCCGACCGAACTCATATTTCGATGTATATTAATGTACATGTATGGTATTTGGATGAATAATACTTGGCTTGAACAAACCTTAACTCTGGTTCAACTGTATATAGCATGCATACAAACAACCGCAATTGTATGTTTAATTATAACATACGTATAAAAACCGCAATTGTATGTTTAAATATGACATACATATAAACACCCGCAACTGTTTGTTTAGATATGACATACATATAAAAAACCGCAATTGTATGTTTAGATATGACATACGTATAAAAACCGCAATTGTATGTTTAAATATGACATTAATATAAACAACCGCAACTGTTTGTTCAATTTGACATACATATTAAAACTGCAATTGTATGTTTTAAATATGACATTCATATAAAAAACCGCACTGAACTGTTTGTTCAGATATGACATACATATAAAACCGCAATTGTATATTTAAATATGACACACAAGTAGTATATGCGTCTTTTTAGGGGCAAGGACTGCGCATGCGAGGCGGCCATCTTATTTCTATTATATGCGCATACACGGCGGCCATCTTGTTTCGTTTATATGCGCATGCGTGGCGGCTATTTTGGATGTGAGTTGGTATGCGCGGTGGCCATTTTGAACGCGTGTCAGAAGGCAGCCATCTTGGATAACAACTGATGGTTACTCGTTTGTGCATATGCGGTGGCCATTTTAGATTACGTATGTGCGGCCATAGTTTAGTGTAGAAGCCGACTGACATATCTAAGTTTAGAACGATAGTCATGTGTTTGATAAGAACGTCTCAAAAGTATACAGAGCTGACTTGTATACTCGATCTCGGGCATGGTCTCGGACATTAGGGGGTCAGGCCCTCAGCCCTATACGGAGACATATAAAACAACTATTGCTACTCTTTACTTATTAAATGTATAACTTAACCAAACAAAAAAACGATATGTTAAAAAATGACCGTTCATTGTATAAAATAATTAATTGATTAACTAAAATGTTAATATATAATAACTAAAATAATTTAAAACGACCGTTTCTTGTAATGGAATAATTAACTTATAAAGTAAAAAAATCAACAAAAAATTAATAAAATACGTTTACTTCGATTTGGACTGTTCGGCGTTCAGTGATAAAATGATTCTATTTCTAAATGCGCACGTGCGACTTCACTTTTAGAAAACATCACGCGTGTGTCACTCATGATCGCAATGTCAAATCTAATCCTTCTATTGTGAGTGCAACCACAAACACCGGACGTTCCAACAATAAATTGAAAGAATCTTTGTACAAGGAATTAACTCTCTATTTGTGCCTACTGGCCTGGCACTATTAGAGGGCCTGCATGTCTGACGTTTCTTTGTGGTCTCAACCGCAAGGACCGGATACGGGACAAAGGGTCAATAGATACTGCAACTTAATCACTGGACGTCTATATACCAACTCCTTTGTATAAGACCAGATGTAGAATCCGAATGGTTTGTTATCTATAATGAGTGGAAACAGTGACGAACAATCTGAGCAGGAATATAAGCCCGTGTTACTTTCAGCAAGTCATTATGTTCACAAAAAGCAACACATCGTATTAAGTATTTTGTTGGCAGGACTACAAGTACATAGAAAAACAAGTAAGTCAACAGTTAAGAATACATTTTAATTTATTTTTTTAATTCACAAAATCAATAAACTATTCAAAATGTTGAAAAGAAAATATTATGGCAATGTGCACTCAATACACATACATTTCAAATTAATGAATTTCATAAATATTCGAGACAACATTTTTAAAAAACCGCATGGCGTAGCACAAAAAAGATATTTATTAGTCCCGCCTTTATTTAGAAATTGTTGAGAAGGGCCATCAAATAGCCACATGTTTGAAACCATAACGGTTCATGTTTTACAGAATATGGTAAAAGCGCCTGAGAGATTTCATGAATTAGACATGAGCTCAATTGCAGATCACTAACTAGAAATGTACTTAGGTGTATTGAATGCGCTTTGCCACTAAAGGAGTCAAACTCTCTCTCTCTCTCTCTCTCTCTCTCTCTCTCTCTCTCTCTCTCTCTCTCACACACACACACACACACACACGACGCACGCACGCACGCACGCACGCACGCCAATATCCACATATTTGAAGTGTTTGAAATTTAGTAAAATAATACTATCTCAGGTTAATAATGAAGCAATACAGAGCAAGAATTTAAACCAGAAGATAAATCAGTAAATCAACGTACTAAAGCATGTTAAAATTAACAAAAAGTGCAAATAAACAGTTGACTAAGGCAGTGTAGTACAAAGAAACAACAACAAAAAACAAAAACAAAAGATTGCCATTAGCAACAAATGCAAGGGTAATAAATGGCATATCTAGTTTTATTATTGGCATAACGAATCTGAATAGAACCATATACTTTCTGTAAATAACTGGTAAACTTTCTCACATAAAACTGTGAAAGCCGTGCCCGAACCAACGATCTCAGCGATGAGAGGTAAGTAATCATAAAACACCAGCGTCACGGAGGACATCCACTCTATCCGGTGTCCACTTCCTTGTTACATATAGCATGCCGGCAATAATACTACACAAATATCGGCACAATGCCAAACGTAATCTACAGTGGCGTGAAAATGATGCACAAGCCCATCAGATTCACACACACCGCCCTTCACCCCGTATTGTTTTCATTAGGAATCATTTCCTGCATTCTTGGGATGGAGGGCGAGGGTATGGTGGTATTTCCACGAGATATAATAATGTATAAAAAGTCAAATAATGTGCAAGCCCGGGCGCTGTTGCAAAATAGCAGCTTCGTCACTGATCTACATGTTCTGATACAGGCCGTCAACCATTTGACAATGCAAATACCCACAATGATAAACAAATGTACCCACGGTGATAAATAATTATACCCATGGTGATAAACAATTATATCCACGGTGATCAACACGTATACCCACAGTGATAAACAGTTATATCCACGGTGATAAACAATTACACCCATAGAGATAAACAATTATACCCACGGTGATCAAAAATTATACCCACGGTGATCAATAATTATACCCACAGTGATAAACAAGTATACCCCTGGTGATAAACAATTATACCCACGGTGATCAACAACTATACCCACAGCGATAAATAATTATACCCACAGTGATAAACAATTATACCCATTGTGATAAACAATTGTACCCACGGTGATCAACAACTATACCCACAGTGATAATTAATTATACCCATGGTGATAAACAATTATACCCACGGTGATCAACATTAAACCCACAGTAATAAACAATTATAGCCACGGTGATCAATAATTATACCCACGGTGATAAACAATTATACCCACGGTGATAAACAATTATACGCACGGTGATCAATTATTATACCCATGGTATAAAACAATTATACCCACGGTGATAAACAATTATACTCATGGTGATAAACATTATACCCACAGTGATAAACAATTATACCACTGTAATAAACAATTATACCCACGGTGAGCAACAATTATACCCACGGTGATAAACATTTATATCCAAGGTGATTAATAATTATACCCACGGTGATAATCAAGTATACCCACGGTGATAAATAAGTATACCCACGGTGATAAACAAGTATACCCACGGTGATAAGTATACCCACGGTGATAAACATGTATACCCACGGTGATAAACACATACATCCACGGTGATAAACTAATAATACGTACGGTGATAAACAAGTATACCCGCCATGATAAAAAATATACGCACGGTAATCAATAATTATACCCATGGTATTAAACAATTATACCCATAGGGATAAACAATTATACCCATGGTAATAAACATTATTCCCACAATGATAAACAATTATACCACTGTGATAAACAATTATACCCACGGTGATCAATTATTATACCCATGGTATAAAACAATTATACCCACGGTGATAAACAATTATACTCATGGTGATAAATATTATACCCACAGTGATAAACAATTATACCACTGTGATAAACAATTATACCCACGGTGATCAACAATTATACCCACGGTGATAAACAATTATACTCATGGTGATAAACATTATACCCACAGTGATAAACAATTATACCACTGTGATAAACAATTATACCCACGGTGATCAACAATTATACCCACGGTGATAAACATTTGTATCCAAGGTGATTAATAATTATACCCACGGTGAGAATCAAGTATACCCACGGTGATAAATTAGTATACCCACGGTGATAAACAAGTATACCCACGGTGATAAGTATACCCACGGTGATAAACATGTATACCCACGGTGATAAACACATACATCCACGGTGATAAACTAATAATACGTACGGTGATAAACAAGTATACCCGCCATGATAAAAAAATATACGCACGGTGATCAATAATTATACCCATGGTATTAAACAATTATACCCATAGGGATAAACAATTATACCCATGGTAATAAACATTATTCCCACAATGATAGACAATTATACCACTGTGATAAACAATTATACCCACGGTGATCAACAATTATACCCATGCTGTTAAACATTTATAACCACGGTGATCAATAATTATACCCACGGTAATAAACAAGTATACCCACAGTGATAAACAATTATACCCATGGTGATAAACATTATCCCCACAATGATAAACAATTATCCCAATGTGATAAACAATTATACCCACGGTGATCAACAATTATACCCATGGTGATATAACCACGGTGATCAATAATTATACCCACGGTGATAAACAAGTATACCCATGGTGATAAATAAGTATGCCCACGGTGATAAACAAGTATACCAACGGTGATAAGTATACTCACGGTGATAAACATGTATACCCACGGTGATAAACACATACACCCACGGTGATAAACTAATAATACGTACGGTGATAAACAAGAATACCCGCGGTGATAAAAAATTATAAGCACGGTGATCAATAATTATACCCACGGTGATAAACAGAAATACCCACAGTGATAAATAAGTATACCCACGGTGATAAACAAGTGTACACACGGTGATAAACATGTATACCCACGTTGATAAATACGTATAGCCACGATGATAAACCAATTACACCCACGGTGATAAACAAGTATACCCACGGTGATCAATAATTATACCCACGGTGATAAGAAATTATACCCACAGTTATAAACAACTATATGCACGGTGATCAATAATTATATCCATGGTATTAAACAATTATACCCACAGTGATAAACAATTATACCCATGGTGATAAACATTATACCTGTGGTGATAAACAAGTATACCCACGGTGATAAATAGGTATACCCATGGTGATAAACAAGTATACCCACGGTGATAAACACGTATACCCACGGTGATAAAAAAGTATACCCACGGTGATAAATAGGTATACCCACGGTGATAGGTATACCCACGGTGATAAACAAGTACACTCACGGTGATAAACACGTATACCCACGGTGAAAAACATGTATACCCGTGGTAATAAACCAATTTTACCCACAGTGATAAACCAATTATACCCACGGTGATAAACAAGTATACCCACGGTGATAAACACGTTTACCCACGGTGATAAACATGTACACCCACGGTGATAAACCAATTATATACAAGTTGATAAACAAGTATACCCACGGTGATAAACACGTATACCCACGGTGATAACACGTATACCCACGGTGATAAACCAATTATACCCACGGTGATAAACACGTATACCCAAGGTGATAAACATGTATACCCACGGTGATAAACAATTATACCCACGGTGATAAACAAGTATATCCGCGGTGATAAACAAGTATACCCACGGTGATCAATAATTATACCCACGGTGATAAACAATTATACCAACGGTGATAAACAATTTTACCCACAATGATAAACAATTATATACACTTGGTCACCCCGGCTCCTACGCCTATGCTTACTTTCTAGTACTTTATAACTATCATAGAGTACAGGTTGAAACAGAATAACGTTGTTTAAAAGAAGCGATATTTAAATAAAATTATGAAAATAGATGTATAATCAAAACAAATGATTTTAACCAGGTTAGTGATTTGATAAATCAATGCAACCTTAAATATGATACAAATTATATTTAAAATTATGTACGCTCATGTTCAGTTTAGCAAACTACAAAGTCACGCGAGCTATGCTTAGAAATGGTCTTAGCAAACATTAATTAACCTTCAAACGTCAATCATCTCAGCTTTCATCGTAGCTCCGCCCAGAGTAAGTCAAATGACGTCAAACTATCAGTCAAATGACGTTGACACTAAGCCATGAGTTACCCTGCGGTTGCTCCCTTTTCTTAATGTCTCACACCACTATAACATTTCCCATAGGGCTCCATTGTAACATTTATGTCCAAAAACAGAGTGAAAAATCAAATTCTGCAGCATGTGTCTGGGCTCAAATATTTCACTGGTTCAAGATATGCAATTATAAAGGAACAAAAGCATACCTTGACCAGGTTTTTTTTTCTTTAATTCAATGCTTTTGTGAGACCTATCAATTTCCAGAGTAATAATATGTCAACTATTCGCCCTAGATACGGTTCGAACCAACAATTCTGAATTTACACAGAATTGTCCAGAAAGCTGGTATTAGCATCAAATTTTCTGTGGTGATTTCTAAAATTCTGACCTTTTAACTCATGCTAGCAAAAAACAAACCATTGTAGAACAAAGCCCTGAAAAAATGAGAATGAGAGAACTCAAGTTTTATTTCTACCTCCTTCATTTGTAGTATTCAAGGGAGATAATAGTGTTGTGAGACCTCAATTGTTTTTTTTCCTTAATGGACAATAACTATTACAGAGTTTATCATTTTAAATCCAAGTTCTGTCAAATAAACCAATGAAGCTTTTGGTGTATTCCTTTAACAATATTATTAACACACTTTTCTTTGATATTGACATACATGTCCATTCTACACGTGTCAGTATGATGACGTAAGTTTATGACGTTGATGTCGTCAGTATACCCATATGCGGATCCAGGAAGTAGTTAAACAACGATGAAACAATCCCTGTACTTAAACTCATTATGTTTATCAGTGTAGCCTTAATCTAATTTTATTATTGTAAGATGTCTTTGTTCACAGTCATCGAGCCTAATTATATGTTTATGCCTGAATCCAAGTATTTGTGTTCATTGTGACAGAGACTATTTTTATTTTCAAGTTGGAACCAAATCTAGCACCGTGATGGTGTTGCATCCACAGCTGGTAACAATCATCCTGGAGTGTAATCTATCATAACGCACTGACTGAGGACGAATAATACCATGTGACTTGTTGGCTATCACACCAAGTTTATTCCCGCTCGGTCCAATCTGTATAACATTATGTGAAGAATAACCACATACTAGCACACTCCCACTCCCATCTGTACATACTCCCCACGCTCCCGATAACTCTGATTCAGCGAACCGTGACAGTACTCTCCCCTGTCTGTCCAGGGTGAGGACACCTTTGTCGATATCTGCGACATAAACAGTGTTGCCGTCATCGCTTATAGCGATGTGTTTGCTGGCCGAGAACATATCTCCACCTGATTGATCCTTACTGATCGTTCTTAAAAGTATCCCGGATGTATCATGAACATAAAGCTGCTTGTCAAAATCAGATACAAACATCTCACCGCGGCTTAACGCCAGGCCGTAACAATCATAATCCATCTGTATCGTCCTAATCAGCGTCATCTTACTTCCCATGGAGGCGACCTGTATGGTGTTGTTGTCCAGGGTCACGGCCGCTTCCTGTGGACTTATCTCACATACTGCATAAGGCCAGGTAGGCAGATGGCACTGATCTATCACTTTGTACGTTGTGCCGTGTAGCTGCTTCAGCTTCTTGTTATTCCAATCTGTCAGTAAAATATTACCTGACGTCATGATACAGGAACCATTTATAACACAGTCAGATTCGTCACCGCTGATCTTTACGTTATAACTGTTTGTATTTGTAACTTTGTACGGGGTAGACTGTTTTGCCACTTGATGCAGGTTACTATTTGACTTTTCAATAAGTTTTCCAAGTGTGTTCAGTTTGTTCAGAAATGCTTCTATTGCGGAATTTTCTTCAAACTCGATATTTGCAATTTGCGGCGATTTTTCTTCATCTTTGTGTAGTTTTTCAATCTCGAACAGTTTCTGCTGACCTTTCTTCAGGCACACGAATTGTTGTGATTGATTCTTCTCCGCTGATTCGAGGTGTTGTTGACATGACTCAATATGTTTTAGCGACGTGTTCATGGCTTCCATGGTTTTATTTATTTTGTCAGAAAGAACTTTAATGTTTGATTCAAATTCGTTCATTGTTGCATTCTCCAGTTCATCTAGGGTTGCATTAACTTTCTGCCTAAAGTTTTCTATCTTGACCAAAGTGACGGCTCTATATTTGTTGACCTGTTCAATGACGTTTTGTCTGGATTGAACAAAATCTTTTAAACTGAGTTTAACTTTTGAGAGATCTGTCTTGAGCCGGGTAATATCGCTTTCGTTATAAATGTTGTCTATTTCTTCGGGAATGTAGACCACATCTATACACGACCTGAAAACGGTTAAATATATTGGGATAAATGGTTTTGTCAATGAAAATTAAAGGATTGATTAAACGTGTTTTAAAAATGCGACATTTAGAGAGTGTAATATTATACTGATAACATCTGTATTCAATGTGGTAGCTCATCATATGAATCTATAAAAAAACATAACAATATATACGAAACTTATTAAAGTACTGAAGTTGCTGTAATTTTGGATTGTTGCCGTATTAATATTTTGATATATATTGCCCAATGATGAGAGTTTAAAGAAACTGACAATATTAGGGGGAAATTATACTACATGTATATAATCAAAGGTACAATGTTGCTCAACTATTTTGCAAGATGCATTTGGTTATTTACCATATATTAATTTTGGAGATACATGTATGTGTTATATTTGGCACCCAACACATCTCCTTCATCTATCCCCGCATGCCCGCACACACACACGCCCTCCCAACCGCACACACACACACACACACACACACACACACACACACGACAGCCCAAACCCGCCCACGCAAGCACATGCGTACTCAACACGCACGTACGCACTGTCCACGCAACCACATACGTACGCACGCTAGCAAGTTACCACACACATATGCACTAACGCACGCACGTACGCAGGCACGTGCACACATACGCAAACCAACGCACGCAACGCGCGCGCTATCACACACAAACACATCTTCAGCTCAAATAGAAATAATTTCAGCTCGGTGACAATAAAACTCAATGACTCACTCACTGATTATAAAATCTAATGGAATGAAATATTTTACATTTTGTCGAAAATGATCACATACATGTATATGCCAAAGAAGACGAATGACGACTTTGTATTAGAAAAGCATATATTAAGAGATCGCACACATACTATGCTATTTCCATCATGTGATGATAATATCAAGTGATAAATAAGTGAAAATATACTCTAAATTACAGTGTGCACCTTAAAATGTTTTGTATAAAACAATCTAAAATATTAAGCGTGTCAAATACATATCCTATTGATGAAGATAAAATGTTGTCAGTCATAGTACATTTGACTAGAAACTACAATCGTATGCACTCTTAATAATTCTGAAGTGTTTATACATTTACTCGCATATCTTGTAATTGTATTTAAACACATTGCAATATTGAAATCCAGTATACTCGTGTTGACGCATCCAGGCAATATTTACAAATAAGAACGTATAAACATGAGGAGATATGAACGTATAATCACGAGGAGATATGAACGTATAATCACGAGGAGATATGAACGTATAATCACGAGGAGATATGAACGTATAAACACGAGAAGATATGAACGTATAATCACGAGGAGATATGAACGTATAATCACGAGTAGATATGAAAGTATAAACATGAGAAGATATGAACGTATAATCACGAGGAGATATGAACGTATAATCACGAGGAGATTTGAACGTATAAACATGAGGAGATATGAACGTATAATCACGAGGAGATATGAACGTATAATCACGAGGAGACATGAACGTATAAACATGAGAAGATATGAACGTATAATCACGAGGAGATATGAACGTATAATCACGAGGAGATATGAACGTATAATTACGAGGAGATATGAACGTATAATCACGAGGAGATATGAACGTATAATCACGAGGAGATATGAACGTATAAACATGAGAAGATATGAACGTATAATCACGAGGAGATATGAACGTATAATCACGAGGAGATATTAACGTATAATCACGAGGAAATATGAACGTATGATCACGAGGAGATATGAACGTATAATTACGAGGAGATATGAACGTTTAATCACGAGGATATATGAACGTATTATCACGAGAAGATATGAACATATAATTACGAGGAGATATGAACGTTTAATCACGAGGAGATATGAACGTATAATCACGAGTAGATATGAACGTATACTCACGAGGAGATATGAACGTATTATCACGAGGAGATATGAACGTTTAATCACGAGGAGATATGAACGTACAATCACGAGGAGATATGAACGTATTATCACGAGGAGATATGAACGTATAGTCATGAGGAGATATGAACGTAAAGTCATGAGGAGATATGAACGTATAATCACGAGGAGGTATGAACGTATATATCATGAAGAGATATGACCGTATAATCACGAGGAGGTATGAACGTATAGTCATGAGGAGATATGAACGTAAAGTCATGAGGAGATATGAACGTATAAACATGAGGAGATATGAACGTATATATCATGAGGAGATATGACCGTATAATCACGAGGAGGTATGAACGTATAATCACGAGGAGATATGAAAGTATAATCATTAGTGATATGACCGTATTTTCATAGGGAGATATGAACGTATAATCATGAGTGATATGGCCGTATACTCACGAGGAGATATGACCGTATAATCATGAGGAGATATAAACGTATACTATTGAGAATATATTTATGTCCAAGTATTTTTAAATGAAACTTCAGACTATAAAAGAAATTGCGAACATTTACAGAAAATTACTAGCGGCGAGTTAGTTTTAAAATATTTTAATTACATTTTTTAAAATGAAAACAGACTAATACAGTGTACCAATAAAACAGATGAAAATAAATATGCTTGATAGTTGCTGATATACACATACACATATACACATACACAAATACAAATACACATATCTGACAACAACTTATCTGACTATAATGCCTTTCAACTATTCACCGTTATACTCCTTCAAAATATAAACAAATGATCAGTCACGGGGTCTAAACTCCACTTGAGATTCGTAAATACAACAAACTTTCCTTTATCCCGCCCACAAGGCCGTCTTTCATACATTTTTATTTAAAACTACTATGCAAAATCAAAATTTGGCAAAAAATAACCTACCCAAATGAAAAATATTTGGTCGGAGCACAGCAATCAAATATTTTTTAAGGATGGCCCAATTGTGGATCCCACCTGATCTTATAGCCTGGGTCCATCCTTGACTAAAGAGCTTAGATGATTTCTCTGCTATGACGTTAAATGTTAGAGTTATTAAATCTAAAACAACACAGTTGTTACCAGGTACATGAGTATATTATTGGTTTTTTCATCTATAACTATTCTATATACGATTAAAAATACAATAAATACCTGTGTTTAACGGCCATACAGGCGTGGCATCCAATCTCGTCTTCGTTCTGGCAGAACATGTCCAGCAGTTTAGTCGGATGTAGTTGACATCTCTCCGTCGGCACAGACACTAAACTCCTAGATAAGTTCGTCGGAAACTCTGTCCTTCCGACTATTTTATGGCCTTCCATAAATGGCACATCTCCGTGAATCTGGACACACGTACTACAATAGAAATCTTGGCAGTGTATGCAATACTTTGTAGCTTCCCTTTTCCTATTCTTTTTCGTGCATGTCGCACAAGTATAATCAAATATCTCATCTGACGCTCCCTGAATGGAACGCCCTAAATTTCCTGAAACCGACATTTTGTTTGCCTCGATTTGACTACTACACATATGTGTTCTCGATCGGACAGCGTGCTATAGTTTGACTTGGATTGTGTTCGGTGAAAACGCAAGTGGGCTTCGTTAAAACTGATCCAGGGGAGAGAAATGCTACTTTCCTGACACTCGCCTATCACACGTTGGCAAGTATAGTACAATCCGAATGTAGAACCAGTATTCGACCTTCTCCCTTTACAGTGGCGTAGCTTCCTATATGCACTGTAGGCACGTGCCTACACTTTTTTGTTTACTGAGAAATCGAAAAAATAAAAATGCGAAAAATGCATTAAAATCTGACCTCCATGCTTCTTCCTTTTTCCTTTATTTAAGTGAACAAACCTTCAAACTACATTTATTTCGGAGGAGCATGCCCCCGGACCCCCTACAACTGTGCCTACACATCGTTTTTATCCAAGCTATGCCCCTGCTTTAGAAAATAAACATAATCGGCTACGCTAAAAAATTATGTAAATATAATATAAATGGCATCGAATAATAAAGACACAATGTCCATTTTAAATATCAAAGTCAAGTATTACATTTATACAACTGTTCAGATACTCAGCGTCTTACATTTGTACAACTGTTCAAATACTCAGAGTCTTACATTTGTACAACTGTTCAAATACTCAGAGTCTTACATTTGTACAACTGTACAGATACTCAGAGTCTTACATTTGTACATCTGTCTCCGACAGCATTCTCGCAGATTAAACAATTTTTTAATATATGTCATATTCTGGTTACCTCACGGAACGGTTGGCGCCCCCTATCTGCATGTTTTATCCTGATATTCAGCATGTTCGTATTGAAGTACCCACTACCCACTCATCAATACAAGTTTATGTATGTCTCCATTACTATGAGCCGGAATACATAGGTCAAGTAGTATGACTCCGTTTTTATTTTTTCACGGTGCAGAATTATGGCCCATTTTATAATAAGAACAATAGGCAAGCTCGTATCACACTATTCAAGCAGCAAGGAACTTTTGTTGTATGCTCTCTAGCATTAAATGGGTTGCTGAAAAAGTCAAGTGCAATAACTCCATTTTCATTTAATTCAGAATTGTGGCCCTTTAATACTTAATAAGTTTGGTCAAACATTGTTTGGCAAACTCATATTTAGTCACTACTAGACTGACATAAATGTAACCTCACATGTGTTTTCATTACTGTGAAAGAGAATTAAGGGGACACATGAGATTTTCTTGATAAGGGATTATGACTCTTAGTCAATGTTTAGCAAGCTCATATCTCCAGTAGCTACCAGTCATCAATCAATGCAACTTTGTAACACTTTCACAATATATCACAGAAATCTTCTCCAAATAGCCATATTCATGTTCATAGTTCCGAAAAATACTGCACAAACCGGCTTCCACTAGAGAGGTTTTTAAGAAGACCCTAATATGAAATAATAATCCTTCGTACTGAGGTACGACAGTGTAACATCAACAGTTCCAAAACACGCTGTCTTAAGGGTCTACTATGGCCGAGTGGTCAAAGGCAATGTCCTCTAATGTCCACTTACTTCTCACCGCTGGGGTCGTCGTGGATTCCTGTCAAGTTCGGCCCAAATGCTTTACGTGAAAAAAAATTGCCAGTTACTTGTAGAAGGACGGCAGTTCTTCTCGGATTCATTCTCAGGTCTTTTTCCACCAGTAAAACTGGATATGCCAGGTTAAAATTTGTATTCTCCTATTGTACATAATTTCCGGTACAGTTTTGCAGCTATCATAATGTTATGTAACATGTGAGTTGTCTATTTCAATTTCACTTTAATCTGTGACCCACATTGTCGTGCTATATATTTCAAATGTCTCATTTTTCAAAATTTTCATTTTCTCTGTCTCTGTCTTTCTTTTTTCTCAAACTATCTCTCACTGTCTGTCTGTCTGTCTTTCCGTCCCGCCCGCCCGCCCGTAAGCCCGCACGCCCGCCCGCCCGTAAGCCCGCCCGCCTACTTGCACTCTCTCCCTCCCTCCCTTCCTCCCCCCCCTCTCTCTCTCTCTCTCTCTCTCTCTCTCTCTCTCTCTCTCTCTTTCTCCTCAACGATCCAAATACTCTTAATTACATTTGACTATGGTAATGAAACTTAACACACCACCGTAATGATGTTCGTGTACTTAAGAAAATGCATTCATCTTTATCATATAACAGACTAAGGTAACTCCCGCTGACATATTACACTGACGTATTATGACAACAAAATCATGTATATTTACAAGTAAAGGGACGTATCGCGTATATTAACGATTCGGTATACATTTGCATATGTGACGTAACGCAATCGTTAAACTTGTTATGATTTTCGCTTTCCTATACCATGTACGCAGTACTGGTTAACCTTCGAGGATCCCAGGAAAGACTGGTTAAGATAACTGATCGTCTGTTAGCCTCCGATAGAATTAAATGAAGCTTAATATTTTCGAACATAATTCTATAATTAGTAATTCAGGTTAACTGATACAGACGCGGGTCACATATGATCTTCGTACGTTCTCATTTACAATGCATAATCAAAGATTCAAACCAAGGTTGAACTGGTTATGATTAAAAGCCAATGTCAACTCGATTTCGCTAGTAGAACTTATATCAATAAAATACAATGTTTGTAACGTTAATATTCAGTTTATATTAATCTATGTTTCCTCAAATGCAATGTATTCACAGAAATATATGAAACACTGGAGCCCTTTGTAGAACAAGTACTTTGTGTTGTTTTTTATGAAGTCATCGGTCCGAGCCTTGAATCAATTTGGGGACATTTGGCAGTCTGTCCACTGTATTGCCACCCACTGTAATATCTATGAAGTTTGAGTAGATTGTGAGATATGGATAGAGCTACATCTATCAAATAAAATGATGATATAAGAACAGAGGGTGCTGAAAATATTTTTGACGGGCCCAGCTAGCTAAGTCCATAAAATGTCATCTAGGGATCGTTGGGGTCCGAATCACCGCTCGGTCATAGTTTATGTGATGGTTGGCTACTGCCATAACTGTCCCACCACCTTTACCACTCATGAAAATATTGCTTTTATTGCTAACACATTGTCAGCAATAAATTTTGATATTTAACAAAAAACAATAATTATCCTCTTTAACATAATTTTTTGTAAATGACTAGATCTACGGTCTCTTCAATAATTTGTAAATTATTTGCTTTATTGTGGCAATAGTTTTATCAAGAGTTTGCAATGATAAACAAAATGAAAATTTCAGCAGTTGTTGGTTTTGCTTCAAGGGTCTTTTATAGCAAAGTTCTGACACTTATGCAGCAATATCTCAATTGATGTATTTTGTAAGTTGTTATCAAGTTATATCCGAGAAAACAAATAAAAAATACGTCATCTCATGTTATATTAATATTTCAAGTATTGTGTTAATTTTTGTAGCAATGGTTGATAGTATTGGTGGTCCAGTCAGAGTTAACAACCTTCTTTCAACCCTCAACATAAAGCCAATAAACAGCAGAATCCCGAAGACTAAGGAACAGCGAGCTGGGAAAAATGTGGAAACAGTCTCCAGCAAATCAACAAATCAGGCAGCAAACGAGTCATTCTCTTTGGAGATGAAGTAAGTGACAAATACTTTATTACTTCTTCAAATTATGGATTTATTAACATGAAGAATATTTATAAGTGGTTTCTTGAGATTTTAGTACATGCATGCAAGATAAAAAATTTGGAACATCAAAGTTTACTAGATCATTGAAAGTGCACAGAGGGACACCTTAGGTCTTCAAGATACAAGACACAATTTTATTTGATTTGATTTCAATTTTTTATTCGATTTCACCAACCTTTAGATATTAACTAGAAGTCGCCACGACATAAATTGTTAGATCGGCGTTGATTCATACAAATCAATACATTCGCTTTGCTTATTGAAAATACAATGTTATTGTAACTGTAACACACTCTTATCGATACAATAAGCTTTGGGTCGAATCTGTTATAGTGCGAATTAGTAATATTCAGTCAAGAGTATGTCCCATTGCATGAACATATTGAAAACAAGATGTCAAAATGTATGTGTAAATGCTCTTTAACTGCGAAAGGAAAGAGGAAAGGTACTGTGCGATACAATTGGCAAAAAGAGGTATCAGTTGCTAACATGTTTTGATCGTCTTGATTTGAATTGTTTTTTAACAGCCTGTAAGGTTTTAAGGAAAACTTTTTTAATAACTTGTCTCAATTTCGGATGTCTGATTTCGGATATCATTATGTCGAATAAATACAATATTTAGTTTATCTAACGTTTTTGTAATATTACTGTATTTGTAGTTCGACATAGATATCTATACACGTTTATATATTCAGTCAACATTAGGTTAGTAAAGTTTGTGTATAAAAAGTTGTCATCATAATTGTATATAAATTTACATTTTAATGATGTTGAAGCAGAGGAAAGCAAAAATGTCAGTTTGTCCATGGGAGACGTGGTTGATAATGATTTAGGACTATTTCTGCATCCTGACCCATCCCCATCTGTCAGGTTTGATCTGTTTTGTATATTATACATTTAAACACCTTCTTCTTATGAACCCACTGTTATGTTTTGATGAAACTTCAACTGTAGCATCCTGTCATTGACCTTTATCAAAATGGTCGGTTCGGTCAAAACCTAGGTCGTAGAGGTCACCAGGTGAATGTGTGTAAATTTCTTTTAAACAACTTTTTGTCATAAGCTTATAGTGGAATTTTGATGAAAACATTTGTAGCATCTTGACATTGAACTTTGACACAAAATGGTTGGGTCAGACAGTCCATATATAGAACTTCTCATAAATGCACTGTTGATTTTGATGAGGTGAGATATATAGGCCCTCTTATTTTAGTTTAATCATTATAAATCATAACTAGAAAAATACTTTACAAAGGCCAAGTAAATTGTGATCTTACAGACACATACTTACAAAATAAAATATGACTGGAATAATTTCAAGATTGTCATTGAAATGTCACAAAACTGTTGATGGAGTGTCAGAAGAAGAAGCTGAGTGAAAATGGGAATATGGAACAAGAACATGACTTTCCTGGGCCTGAGCTTAATGAATCGTCGTCTAGGTAGGCAAATAAAGCTAAACTACTAATATATAATGTCAGGGCAACTTCCAGTTTATATTGGTGGAAGAAGGACCATATGTGCCCATCAATGCATTTTTAAGACTTGGCAGACACCTGGGTAGAACCACATTCCTTCTGCTGGCTAAATGTAATACTCTCTCATTTCTGTCCCTTGTCAGTCATAAACAATGTTTTAAGGGTCCAGTGATCGACAGTCATGGGCCTGAATTGCTTTTCCTCTCAACACTTTTTAATTTAAAATAATTACATTTTCTTAAGTCTAACATGCTTATTTTAAAATGTATACACTTTAAGGTAAACATTATTTTTCTTTAAAAATATCAAATATAATGGTCGGTCACTTCAAAGAATTTTCGTGAAACTTTGGTTAAATGCAGAACCCATGTCCTAACTGTACTGGGTCAAGGTCATGATAGAAGGTCAAAGGTTCAAGCCTTGATTTTGTGTCTGCTCCATACCATGGAACCTAATCAGATATATTGACAGCGGGAACGAGTTTTCACGATGTTATTTATCGGAAACCCGAAAGCGATTCGTTGAAAATGGCAAATGTAAACAAAAACAAAAACGTGGCTTCAGAAACCCGATGTTTGTAATAAAGAGGTTATGCAGTTAGACACTTTAAACACGGTCAAGGAACTTTGTCACAACGCAGAGTGATTCGCGTCGACAGTTTGTCACAGATTCACGTCGACAGTAGTACTGTTTTTGTAAATTTTGACACAGTTTCTAGACGGATGTTTTGAATATGTTAAATATATCCAAACATATGAAGTATATTTTTACATTCGGGTGAATTTTATGTATTATTAGTAAAATGCGACCAAACTGAACATATGATTATGACTATTTCTTCAATTTTGAAAGCAATTTAATTGCATTTCTCTGTCATTGGAGCTTTTTTAATATATGTTAATAACTGACACAACTACCACATCAAATCACAACTAGCATGATAAATAATAAATGTAGTCACTTTTATTGCTAAGTTTCGGTAAGGCCAGAACACGCATTTATCCGTTTATATACATTTCTAATTTTTATAATGTCACAGGTTTGTGACGACAGGGTAACGGATGCGTGTCGATCCTTATTTTAATGTCACGGATTCAGTGTCGACAGTTTTAACAGTGTAGAATAGTGCAACCCTATGCAAATACTGCCATTTACACTTCAGGGGTTGTATTCATCAACCATTCTTGAGAATATTCTTAGGTTTGAGTTTGAAAATCCAAATTTAAACCTTAGAAATGTAGTTTACCATGACATATAGAATCATTGTGATTGTTTATTTGACTATATATATTAGGTGTCCCTACACAGGCCCGTAGCTACTCTGAGACCCTGTTTTTCGGGCTAGGTATGAACAAAATTGAGGCACTATATTTAATATCCTTGTTACATTTTAAAACTAAATAAATTATTATACTCAGCTGAAGTATTGGTCAGGCAGCACATGTTGCCTCAATTTATTTTGCTAGGGATGGAAAACTTTGATTTTATTATTGCTGCTGTTTTGACCCAGCATATTCTAGACTACACTAGACCATTGTCTGTAAGCTTACAATCAAAAGACTGTGATTGACTACAAGCCCACACTGAAGCTAGAAATTAGTCAGTACTTTAGAAAAGCGTCGTTCTGAAAGCACGTGGGGTTTATTATACCAACGTGCCGACAGTATTGCATCCTCACTGGACATTATCCCATATAAACCATGGGAAGACAATACCATCGTGCGCATGCCGGCAATTCCGAGGCTGTTACTGACTACTTCCAAATAAATTAATTTTACCCGTTTCTAGATCATATTTTACAACTCATTTAATCTAATCAAAGGTTTTCCGAAATACATGATGTTCTGAACGGGTGTTTGTTACTACCAGGTAACATAAGTAACTAACACCAGAAATTCGATTTTTTTTCTCTCTTAAGAAATGTCTATTACAAGTAATTTCGACAAGAACTGGATCGTTGGAAAAATGCAGTCTATTTTGATGATATACCAACAAGTCTTATAGGCGTGTTAGATAAGTGCAGTTATGAATCATGTTATATATATATATATATATATATATATATATATGTACTTACACAGAAACTTGATCTTACGATAGTTATAACTGCATCTCTGTATTTTTATAAATGAACAACTTGAATTTCAAGGGCCCTTAAATAGGATATAACATCTAAGATCTAAACATAGGGTCTTAAGTATGCTCCACTTTTGTTAATTGCTGTTCCCTCTTCATTCTGCAGAGGTTGTTGCTATTTGTTTTCCTGATGGTGCTTGAAGCCAAATTAGTTAGACGTGTTCATGGACTTTTTTAAAAATAAATAAAACAAGAGCTGTCGGACTATTTCGATGCTGTTCTAAAACAACAGCTTTTTCAGGAAATAAGTACCAAATGGAAGACAAGTAAAACTCAGGGGTGGTAAAATTAAACTATAATAATTGCTTATCTATTAAAAATAAATTAGCAAAATAATCCACCAACACTATTTATTTTCATTATCAACGTTTTTCTGAAAACAACAAAGTGAATGACTGGCTCATATTGCTTTTACATCAATTAATTCAGCATAACATATAGGCCTATGCACTAACTTCACCTCAGAGGGCAATATATCGGTTTCAGTTCATCTAAATGGATCTATAGTTGAAATAGTTTTGTACCAGCATGCACAGTTTATCACAGCTAGATACCCTTTCATGAAAATGAAGAAAATAAATCCCTTTGGTCGTGCCAATTTTGCCCCCAGGGTCATGGTTTTGAACAAATTTATAAGAAGACCACAAACTGACCCTATTTGTCAAACATCTAAGATCAAGGCCTTGTACTACAAACTTTAACCTGCTAAAACAAAATTTCTAAGTCTAAAAGGGAAATAATTCTGCCAAAATGCAATCAAGAGTTATGATTTTTGTCTCTATGAGTTTCCTAGTGGATGTTGAACAAACCAGTGAGGTTTCATTCCTGTCAAATGATAGGATAATGAAATATGTACCAAAATCAAAAACTTTTACCTCTAAAAATCTCTAACCAAATTGTCTAAGTCCAAAAGAGCCACAACTCTGTAAAAATGCAACCCAGAGTTATGGTTCTTATCACTGTACGTTCCATTGATGATACTGAACACACATGTGAATTTTCATTCATATCGTATGAGTGTTGGCATAGATATATTACCTTATAAAAAACTCTAACCTGAAAAATTAAGTAAAAAAAGGGCCATAGCTCTCCCAAACTGCAATTTACAGTTATGGTTATTGTGTCTGTGAGTTCCATTGATGATGCTGAACACACATGTGAAGTTTCATTCATATCAAATGAGTGGTTGCATAAATATCTTACCTGATAAAAAAACTTTTTATGTATACTGGTCATACTTATTACTGCGAGTCTAAAACTTTGTCAACGATGTAAATAATGGCATCAATAATAAACAGTAATAAAGTTATAAAAAAAAAAAGAAACCGAATCAGCTATTTTGAAACTACGTCATTGTATTTTAAGATGGAACCTATCATATTACGGGTGTTTGTAGTATGATTGTGGATTTATCTGTTACATAAACATAGGTTCCATTTAAAAAAAGAATGACGTAGTTTCAATTTATACTTAAGCGTACTGAGTAATAAACAGTTGCCGGTACGAAATGTAAACAAACGCTAACGGATGTTGGAGCTTGGCGCATGTCATAGATATTGTTATTATACGGGCATTCGTGGTAATAGGTATATCGCGGTATTAGGTATACAAAGGATATATATTATATTTCAAATGAACATCAAACACACAATTACAAGATTTGTGTTTATATTTTTGTGCGTTGGGTGGGTGTTGTCGGTCAAAGTTACGATAAAGTATTTGATTTTTCACATAATTATGTAGATGTTGTGAACGACTGTATTTATTTTAAATCAAACAGTGCGCTATACATGCGGTTGCACGAGTGACCGGAATATGTTCTGCCGTTGTGTACACACGTCACATGCCTACTGTAATTCCACTACTGGTGGTGGTGACCTTACACTGTTTACACGAATATATATACTGTTTTTGCTACGGTTTTGGAACATGCCTCATTTCATTTTTTGCCCAAAAGCACATGTATAAGTTAGAAATTATTTGGCTAGTAGAAAATTCCATGTACATCTAACCGGCTTAGTTGTTGATCTGGAACGATTTCATCGGCTTAGGAAAGAGGTCAACATCTACTGACGGTCATGACATTCTATGTAAAATGGAATGATCTATTTTGAAAAATCTGATCGATTTTATTGACTGAAAAATAGGACATGTTATCAAGGCGTACATCCAGATCACATCTTCGACAGAAGATATGTCTAGCCTGCCATTAGTGTCGACTAGAAGCTGTGACCCTGTAGGGAAGAATCCGTGACATTTAAATCATCATCGACACAAACCTGTGACACATGGCGCTTTTTTTTCAAACGGTATTTCTCACTTAGTATAAGTAATATGTCAATTAATTATAACCCTTTTTGAACAAAATTACTTATACAACAGTTGTCAATGGTATTCTGAACTGATTAATGTTTTTATTGACAATTTCACACTACTTTCGTTTTACATACATACTCAGCGAGGATTTGTTAATTCGTGTGTTTTAAACCTCTACTAATGCACGCAGGATCGATTGGAGCTTTGAAAATGCCAATTAATATTAGGTGAAAATCAATCATGTAAAAAGTTTTAAATTTATAGCTGTGTCCAGTAAATAATCGACTATAGACATCAGATCGACATGAATCTGTAACAAACTGTCGACACGAATCACTCCACGCTGTGACAGAGTTCCCTGACCGTGTTAAAGGCGTATATCTCTAAGTGTATCTTCATGCTGGGCGTGTGTATTTAGGACAGGTAATTGACGGTAATATGCCAATATAATCCCTTTAAAAGAGTGTTTAACATTGTCGGGTTTAACTGTGATTTTGAGGATAATACTACGCATCTATATCTTAACCATCGATGCGGTACATCGAAACAACTGATAGTTTAAAACAAGACAATAGCATATATAAAAGATACGCCACAAAACAGCTAAATTCAATCAAGTGCGTATTTTGTATGGGATTCCGATTTAGTGCAGTGTATGTGAATCTGCCTGCTCTGTTTTAACATCTAGTAATTATTGTCAGTTGACGCGGGTCTATGTCTCCAACGGAGGTTTGAATATCATGAAGACGGATTAATAGTGTAGATAGATACAGAGTACACAAGAGTCAAGAGAAAATACTGTCTCTGTTTATATATTTCATTAAAATGGCAGGGCTACTTGTTACAGCATTTATAGTCATATGTGGGACATGTCAAAGTATTTCAGTATTCGAGGACTTGAAAACGGTGTCAACAAAAGTAGGTATCATAACTGGTCATATCAGAACAATATACAAGTATTCCAAACCATACAATGTCAGCATGTTTTTTTTGGTATTCCATACGCTGAAGCACCGATTGGCGAAAGGCGGTTTGCTAAACCAGTTCCAAAAGCAAACTTCTCTACACAGTTTGATGCAACAGTTGCCAGACATATTTGCTATCAAGTGAATATACAAGGTCTTAATACTGGATATAATAAAAGTGAAGATTGTCTGGTACTTAATATATATGCGCCTGCTGCAGTCGGCAATGGATTGGATAAAAAACCAGTTATGGTATATATTCACGGTGGCGGGTACGTCTGGGGAATGTCAGATTTATACAATGGAACATATCTAGCTGCCTTAACGGACGTTTTAGTTGTCACTATCAACTACCGACTCGCTCACAACAAGTGATTCGACCTCCCCGGGTAACTGGGGACTATGGGATCAACAACTCGCTATCAAATGGGTTCATGATAACATACACGCTTTCGGCGGAGATCCCACCAGGGTATCGCTTTTTGAGGAATCCTCAGGAGGATCCAGTGTGGTTTATCAAGCCATGTTTCCAGGTAATTAGAATTATACACACAGAATTATCGCTCAAAGTGGCAGTATAACTACATTGTAGCTTATTTGCACATGAGAAAGTAGGAAAAGCACATAAGATCAGTAGACAGTTTTCTAGTGTAATCGGATGCAATAAAACTTCCTCCATTGCGTTAATTAGATGCCTACGTAACAAGACGGCAGAATAAATGGACGATGCCCTTAATAATCCTAAAACAGGAATTTTAAATAATTGGCGACCTGTGGTAGATAATGAATCTATTTTTGACGAACCAGTATACTTCTTAGGCACAAGTGAAAAAAATGGCACTAAAGAAGCGTTAGAGATGTTTAAAAATGTAGATCTCATGATCGGAATGAACAATAAAGATGGTATTTCGGACCTCTTTAATCGAGTAACACTTTTAAACCTGCAAGGATTTCCAAGGAATGGATCGGACAACCAATTATTTCGTTATTTTCTTAACTCCTACTATAAGCAGGACATTCCAAATGAAGTAGTGAGTGCAGTGGAACAAGATTATACAGATTGGGCTAACCCAAATGACGACCTTAAGCGCATTGAAAAATTAGTAGAATTGGTTTCAGACGTGATATAAGTTGTACCCAGTGCAAAGACGGCTGGTGCGCACAAAAATGGAACAGAAAAGTCTACATATGTGTATAAATTCTCTACTAGACCGCCTGAACACGTTCTTCCGACTCCGGTGTTTTTGGACGGACCAGATTTTGCAAATCACGCTGACGAGCTACCATTTGTGTTTGGTTCGATTAATATGACATGTGAAACTAGGTTAAATGAACTGGCCGTTATGACCATGTGGAGCAATAAATTTCGCTAAGACTGGGTAAGTATTCACATGTTAGAATATGTTTTATTGTTGTTGTTTTTTTTTCAATTTGGAGCAGTAAATATGGTGACATAAATTCATAAAAACATGCATGAAACCGACCACAGGTATTATGTGGTCTTATTTGAATATGAAATTAAAAGGAACAATCTGTACTATCAAAAATGAAAGACCTGACGACTTAAATGAAATTAATAGATGCTTAAATCTGTAGTTATATCATTCTATCAAAGTAACAAACAATAGCTCATTATATGTTTCGATATGATTTATATGGACTGTAAATTTGTTTGTTGATGTATGACCGTACAATATGTTGAAATTTATTGGATCCAATAACTTTTATATTGAATAGTCCAAAATTTAAGATGGCAATTAAAAAAATGAAATGAAGTTAGTAGAAAATATAACGATAAAAACTACCGACGGACAAAATGTTCCGCATAACGATCGAGACGTTGAGAAAATCCAAATATCTTTGTCTTCCTTCGTCTGCCGCTCTCATGGCTCTGAACTCACAGTTTATTCATTTAAAAAGATCTTGATTTTTTCCCACTCTCTTGATATATTCTTTAGATTGAGGTATAGAATAAAATTATAATTTTGCAGTGTTTTGTGCAATATGGGAATATAAACGGCATCTCGTCCTATATTGTACTAAACACTGTCAAATAACCTTACAGTATGATACTATTCATATAAAAGCTATTTTCTGTAATAAACAATTCGGATGTCACAACTATATGATACACCGAAATAGTGGCAACAAATCTACTGTTATAAATGACCTTAAATGTCGGATTAGGATGCTTTTCAGCGTTTAACCAGAGTTATGTGACGGTCTAAAACGAAATCAAGGTTCCCATTCACACACGAGTAAATACATATCATACTTAATACAGTAGAACTTCGATGGCCCGAACCCGACGGAACTTGACACATAGTTCGAATTAAGGGTTGTTCGAGCCAAGCATGGTTCAACATCATACCATACTTGTACATGTTTACAATGAAATAGGAATTCGGCAGGGGCCAGATAAGAGGTCCGAGTTATATGTGGTGTTCGAGCAATCCGTGTTCGAGCCAACGAAGTTGAATGTATATACTTTGCTGTAATATTAGTTCCATAAGTAGTGTTAAAGGCTGACATGCGTCCCTTTTCCTTAAATTGTCGAGAAATACAGTCAATTATGCATCACTGAATATTTGACATCTACCCGGTAGAATAACTGTTTTGTGTTCCAAATTAAGAGTAGATGTTTAAAACGAGGGAGACAAAAATAAATAAAGCAGGAAATGCACATATATTATTAAGTTGATCACCACGCGCATAAGACAGTGGTAGTTTTTCTTGATGATATTCAACGCTTGCTGTTTTAATATTTCTAAAACAAAGCATCTTGTGCTATCATGATTGATTGGTTTGCATTATATGCAAAATTTATTTTGAACAATTTAATTAATAAATTATATAAAACCCAACACGTTTAAAACGTTAGTTATGATTTATTTCCGACGTTTCAGCTTATCGCCTTAATCATGGATTGATAAATAAATAAACAACAGAAGTAACGTCACATAACGTGACGTTAAAAAAAGCGGGAAAAGCAAATGAGCCGCGTTTTTTTTTAAAAAAATAGACAGGTTTTTATACAGGTAGAAAATTCGCTGACGCAATCATTACATGCAAACGTATGGTCTTCAGCGAAGACGGATTTTTTTATTGAAATATTTCGGTTAATTAGAATAGGACAGTTCTACAATGAAAATAGTTTTATTATATATTAATTCGCATAATCTATAATTTTTGTTTCCACTTTTCGGATCAGCTGTTAGAATTCCACTTTCTTCCCTTTCCAAAGAACCCATTTTCCCCAAAATAAACGTTTCTGTAAAAGCAAAGTATATTACTCACTAACAATATTTTTCAGTAAATAATTCGATTGAAACCGCTTTAAATACGAAATAAATACTCTATTATACAATATACATTCTAATTTCAGAGATCCAAATAAACCTGATGATATCAGCGTCCTTAACAACACTGCTTGGCCTGAATGGCCACAATATGGAAGGTTGGAGAAGTACTTTGAAATAACAACAAAAATGACACCACAGTCGGTCAATCAGCATCTAGCTGCGAAAGCGGTTAATTTCTGGAAAAATGTAGTTCCCGAAATGTTCGAAATAGATAATCAGATATGTCATTAACTATGGCATTGTATAAATAGCACAATTGACCTGACGCGAGAACGATATCACTCCGCTCAATGACCACGTGACATTGTTTGTCCAAGTAAATACAATGTAGTGTTTAGTTGCTTAATCATATTTATTTTGCATAATAGTGTGTTTACAACATATACATATTACCATTCATATAATTACTAATATAACATACAAATAAGCAAATCGGTTGGGCTACAAGTTATTACATGTACAATATAAGTTACACCCATCCCCATATTTAGACATCGTTAGCTTGTCTAAAGGAAAACGTGACAACCAATATATATTGCATTATTTTATTTTCAATTCTTCTTAAGAATAATATTTAATATGTTCTTTTAATATAACGCATGTTAAAAAAAAATATGTGAAGTAATTTTAATTTTCTATTACACATTATTATAATTTCACTATATTTTTTATATTTTATTGCTTAAATTTGCATAAAAATGAACTTGGCCATCATTGACGTACAATCTATTGTATTATATTGTACTGTGGAAATGTACAATTAAAGTATGTTTCATTTGATATGAAACAGCTTATTAATAACTTTTCGTTTCTATGATGAGTGTGTAAATTATATAATTTATATAATACATATAATACATGTATATACATAAATAATAACCGTCTTTAATATGTCGGCATAGTGCATTCATATAAAATAAGTTTACCATTACATGTATATGAAGAAAGTATTATTTTAAATGTTATTTATATTGTATAATAAAAATTCACATAAAAAATAAATTCAATATAACTCTGTCATAAATACAATTTAGTAGTCTGCAAATGCAATGCATTTTGATTGCTTGATTTTTTTTCTTTAACATGGGTAATATTTTTTGCAATTTCTAAACGTTCAATATAATACTTAGTTGCTATTCAATGCCCAATCTCTGAAACATGCAAAACAAAAATAAATTGTTAAATCAATCGCCAGGCTCAGTGAACAATATTCATCGATCATCTATCAACTTGACAAATTTACACTTATCGGCAATTTATTTTTAATAATCATCTTTTCAAGCTCACCAAAACCACTTGTTCAAAGCTCGAGGGGGAATAAATACAACATGGTTATTACAGGGAAGTAACATACAAAACTAGTATATACTTATTAATTTTGTTTTAAATGACTTTAATTAGTATAAAAAAACAAAATAGGCAAACATACCGAACATATCGGCAAAATATTTTAACTCGTCAAAAGTTAGCGAAATGTTTACTTTTTTATCGGAGAAGTCACAGATATGAACCAGACGTTTCAAGATAAATGATGTTGTAAGAACGTACCTTTGACGTTAGGAAGAACTTATTATGAACGAGATGCAAAACGAAGTAATGCCTACATTAAGTTTATATTAAGTTATATCACAAGATAATATATTTAGTTTAGTTTATGATATTAAATGAGCCTAAATGCGAGGCTTGTATCAATAGAGGGTAGTTGAGTACAGATTGGGCCTCACGACGCACGTAAAATCACTAAAACGGACTATTTTTGTATGGAACAAAAAACGCTTTAGTGTTCAAACCGTGCCCCGACTGTGAATTTTCGTGTAAATTATTTAAGATTCAAAGGGTTATTCATTGTTATAAAATGACACACACACACATACACACACACACGCACGCGCACGCCCACGCACGCACGCACACACACACACACACACACACACACACACACAAACACAATCCCGTTCTCCAAACCTCTTCCCCTGAAGTATGAATACATGAATTTGTAATGGGTTCTTCGTGACTGTGTGGTCTAAGGCATTCTCGTATAACGAATGTCTAACTCTCACCACTGAGGTGATGAGTTCTAATCCAACTAGGTCCAAACACTTAATGTGAAAATGTTTGCCTATTACTTGCAGAAGGTAAGTGATACTACTCAGATCAAATACAACTGGATAAACCATAACCTGTCATTGTGTTGACAACAGTGGTGTTAGATCAAATAAAACATAATAAGAAAACTGTTTTTCAATCAAGGGAGAAACGACCACCGTGTGAAACAGTTTGTGTAAAAACATTTGGAAGAATTCCAACACTTTAGTATGCATGTAATCGATAGGTAAAGTTAAACTATGTGTGCATGTACCGACGTCGTGACCGATAGCCTGACAAAAAATTAATTTGGTCTGTTCCTATAAATATCTTAACATAAAATAACTTAACATAAAGAAAACTACCTTGAACGATAAAACCTTTTGTACTGCAATATATGTTACGTTCAAGGTAAAGCATTAACAAAAACGCAATGATATCAATATAAAAGTTTACACGTTGAATGTTTTAGTTAAAAGCTATTTCAAATATGATTCGTCTACACACTTACATGTTATACAATATTCAATTTGGTTATTGTATAGTACGCATGTTTAGGTACAACATATTTTAATCGAAATGGGAAAACCATCATTATTCATTTGGGATGCGGGGTGTGGTAGGGGCAGCATGTTTTATAAAAGATAATTTAATGCAATGCTCGAGGTATAGGTATATAGAAGTTTGAAAATATTGAGTCAGGGAAAAACAACATTAGATCTAAATCGTCTGAATGAATTTTCACATAATCTCCTCCCCCTCTTAAATACTCATTCACATGTGCTCCTATGTGTGCGAGCATGCGTGCGTGTGTGCGTTTGTGATTGTGTGAAGATGATGGAAATGATGTTTTCTTACTAACAAAACACTTGTAAATGCAAGTAGTCTTTGCAGCATTCTGTTACAACTGTGGTAACACTATATTTGCAATACGTAATTTTTTTTGGAAAATGTACTGTATGACGTTGCACATAAGTACGCATTTGAATTTAGAACTTTTGTTTAACGTAAAGAAAAGGGATTTCGTTAAAAACATCGTATCTGTATATATTCTAAAGACACTTGACAGTTTGTGCACTAACAGAATGATATAGTGTAATATGAAAGGAAAATTACTGCTATAATTTATAACGTCATTTGTCTATAGCACAGTAGTCTACCATTAATGCATCTTACACGTGGTTTGGTAAATGTCTAACGGTTTGAAACTTACCTTCTTCCAGGTATAAGATTTTGTAACGGGATTCTGATGTATTTTTCAGAGGACAATCATATAGGATTTGCTTTTATGACACATATATTATTTTCAGTGACTTAAATTGCATTTTTGTCTCTGCAGTGTGATATTCTTTAAATGTATTGACCAAATACTTAATCACGGCCCGCGATTAAGTTGCTAAATGGCCAGTATAAGGTTATGCTAAACTTTGACGAATCAAGCGAAAATTGCCGACATGTGTATTAACAAAATTTTCAAAAATAAGATCAACTATACGGACGGAATTAACCAATCTCTTGGATTGTGATCTTCCTCCCTGAGATTAAATAATAATTTCATCATATACTTTACTGATATGCTTTAGGGGTTGTATTTTTAATACAAGTTTAGCAAACAAAAATAGTCACCGGTTATTTCTTCTGGTTTCATTTCAGAGTCTAACGGTGTAAAATCAAACTGGAAAACGGCAATGCATGCCCGTATCTAATCCTTACTTCATTTAATCTGCATTTTCCTTATATTCATGGTAATTTCAACATTTGAACGGCTAAGAAGAATCAGTTGTTAAATAATGGTTCATTAAGAGATCTTGTCACCAGACAAAATTTAACTTTAGACAAAAGTTGTGCTGGAGCAAGATCTTTCAAAAGATATGGATTTCTCTTCAGAAATTAAAATTGAAGATGTTAACTCAAAACTATGTAAAATGTTAACCAAAAGATGACAAAGATTTTGTTAAAAACATATAAATAGATAGATTGAGAAAATGAAAGACAAACTAATTGGATGAGTGATTCATAGTGATTATGGAAGGAGAGATACATGAAAAAAACTGCGGAACAGGTTAAACTTAAAACAGAGGTCAAAGAAGGTAAAATACATTAAGTGAAGTATGAAAACAACAAATTAACGATATAGAGAAATATAGCCGTAAAAAACAACATATATATATATACCCGACCTCTTGATCACCACAACATATTTGAGATTTCCAAGTAGGCAGCAGGAGGAGTCGCAAATCGCCTAAGCAACAAGATAAGTTTAAATTCAAATAAATCGGCTGCAGATATAGACATTGTGCATCGACTAAGGAAATTTCAACAAGCTACTTATACCAGACTGGTCATCGTAAAAGTCAAATAAAGACAGATTAAATATACTGTAGTTCTAATGAGAGAAACAAAATATAAAAAAAAATACACAAATATCGATATTTGAAAAAAATCAATAAATACGAACATTTAAATAATGTGATATTGTTAACCTTTCAAATACATGCATAACATAATTAATAATTTTTGTAAGAGTCCTGTCTGCAATGACAGACTCTTTAATAAGAAATATTTTAAAAAGATAAACAAAAGATCACAGAAGTGTCTTAATCTCTCACCTATACTAGTATGATACCATGACAAATAAAGCAATATTTGGTAATACAGGTGTTATATCTCAATCATTATCAAGTAAATACTGTTCGCAACTTCTGCGATCTCAGGTATTATGTAACTACTGTATACGTTTGGTGATGGTTCAATTATAAAACTGATATTGAAGAGTAGATAATGCGAAACAAAGCATTTGTGGATAAATTGAGAGTTGGGCAAAGTTACACAGGACGAAAATAAGTATTTTATTTACATGAAAAATCAACAAATGCGAAAAAATATGCTGTGTCCAACTTTGTTAAATAAAATACAATAATTTAATCCTGAATAACAATTAAAATTGTCCCATAACTTTACAGAATACAATAATAAGCTAACTGACCCTTATGCGATAAATTATATAGGAGCAGTGAGATGTGTATTCTGGAGACACAAATAAATTATGAAGGAGTTTGTACTTCTTGAACTTATATGTACTTATGTATTTGAATAACAGAATAACAGTCATGTTTTTAGGGTACTAATTTGACAAATACATGTACGAGCATACGTGACATAAACGAAATGAAATTGATAGTGCAAGGCACGTCCTTAGACAAAATTTACTTTTAACTCAGATGCAAAAAAATCAATTCTGAACATATTCTGATAAAAAAAACCCCGAAATAACGTAAATTCCATCAATAACACGAAACTGATAAAATAAGTTATGGTTACTTAACTAGTGTGTACGTTTGATGCAGGTTAAATGAAAAACGTGCTAGTGTGTATAGAATCAACTGTTGAGGGACGAACAACGACGACGGACACAGTACGATAAATTTAGGCAATGAAAATTGGTGTAAAATTGGGTATGAAATCAAATTATAAAATAACTGAATAACTGTTTCAGTCTCAAGAAAACCACACATACGGTTTGGGTATTGATGCATAAACGCAAATATACGTTTCCACTTTACCTCCAGTTTTGTTAAAGAAATAAAGAATTTCGATTTCGAATACAGTTTGTTAACAGGGTAGCATTGATAACTGTCGTTTCAAAACAAAACAAAACAGAACAAAAAATTATTACATGAACAGAAACGAAATGAACGTAGAAGAATAGAACAGACACATATTAAAGACCTAAGCATGACATTTCTCGCCCGTAATACAATATGTATTCCGTCAATACACGGCAAACACATATGTGAAATACAATATTTAATTTAAGTGACATTTGTTATACACTAACTCAAATAATAAACTATACATTATAATGATTTGAAATACTTTCATGCACATGCAAACTATAGACATTTGATTACGTGTCACGTGGTTCAATAAGTACAGAATTGTTTTATCAGAATATAATTTTTTTTTTATATGAATCAAATCATAAAATAAAATATATGGGTGTTACATCAGCAGATATATCGTGTAAAGTCTCTTTCTTTGAACTAGTATATAAAAAATATTTTTTTGATGTCAATTGGTTGAGTTATACGTCGCTAATAGAGCGTCTGGAATGGTATGGAATGCAAAGATTTGGTTACCAAGCGTTTCCGTAGAACCGATCAACACAAGCACGCACATGATGTTGAGGACAAATCCGGCCAAAACCTGTAGATATAAAAATAGGTAATATGGGATACTAGTTTTGTATTAGTTGTGCAAAGTATACATTTGAAAACTTAAACGGCACTGTTTTAGTTCTTTAACCTGAGGTGAAAATTGCTCTTGATAAAAGACAGCTTTTTTGGGTGAATTCCCTTCGAAGCATGAAATATATTTACATCACATGTACAAATTGTATAAACCAAAAGGTAAAACATTGATACATTTAATAATAATCAGAATATATAGGTATATTGCTGTATTATTTAAAGCTTAATAAATGCAACAATGTTACATAGCCAATATATTGTGTCATATCATGATATCGCAAATTTATATTAGATTTGTGAGTCAGGGTTCATATTTGCTTATTTAGAGCTAAAAGCAATCATTTGACTACTTGAGGTTTAGTTATGTACGTCAATAGATCTCCCAATTTTGGATTGCTGTTCTCATTTTTGTTCCACCAGAGCTTAATATGATAATTGTCATATAATTTACCATATCCATAACACGGAGATATCCATAACCGAAGACTATGGCATTCGGTGGTGTTGCTACGGGCAACATGAATGCAAACGAGGTAGATATTGCAGCAGGGAACATTAAGTACATCGGATTAAGTTGAATGTGAATAGCCTGAAAAAGAAAACTGACAATTTGACGACAGTATTTTTGTGTGATTAACAACAGTAATGTTCTAGCAGTTTTCGATTATTGAGGCTTTGATAGAAAATTGTTAATGTTTGTTTAAACATTTTACTATTCAATATAAAGCGACTGATGGAGGGGAAAAATGTTGAAATAGTGCAACAAAAATGAATATATGCCTTTATACTGATATACAAATGCTATATTAAAAACAACAATTAAAACAAATATATATTATAGGACTACAGTACAACATACACGAGTTATGAAACTGAAATGCATTCAGATACGGATACAGGGGCCCGTTTCACTAACCTTTGTAAGTCTTAACACTTTCGTAGGAACAAATTGTAACATCCAGGAAAGCATCATTTGCACCTGCCAGTATGTTGGCAAAGGTTAAAATTATACATTTTTATAAGGCTGACAAAATATCGTATAGTAAGTAAGTGACACACTTAATGAATTTTCCGACAGTTTTCATAACTTAAATTTTTACCATATGAAGTTAGTGGAACCGACCAGAGTTGTCGATATCAAATCTTCGTACCAAACCTTACCAGATTCGCCAATATTGGCATCATTAGTGTACACGCGGCAGTGTTACTGGTGACCTCTGTCATCGCTGCTACTATAGAACAAAGCACGAGGTTAAGTAGCCAAGGCTCCAGGAAATCCAAAACGGACAGCTTATCACCAATCCATGCCGACAGACCGGATTTCTGAAATAGAAAATAAAACGACGCAGATTGAATAGGTGTTAAACTTGTAACAAAAATGAACTTATGTGATTCTTATATTATATCAGTCAAAAGCTCAAGCGGCCTATCTTGATGTTAGACAGTCGGACTATCAGTATCATTTCTAATAATATTTGACCATTCGACCATTGACTGCAATATACCGCGGTATAACTTGGGTACCTTTTAGAATCGCGTTTTGTTTTGTTGATGCCTTCTATGCAATGTCGCCGACTTGTCTCGACTCATTTTTATTTTATTTTTATTTTAAACAACTTTCCTTGTGAAAGCAACATTCCTTTTTTATTGAAAGATCTTGAGTTTTACAGGTAACGAAGCACTTGTTTTTGTTGGAGTGTTGAATAGAATGGAGTTGAATGAATTATCGCTATGTCATCGTTGTTGAAAATTATTGAAATTGGTAGCTATATAAAATGTATTTGCACATGATAAAACCGTCATGTTTACCTGTGATGCGTATGCCATGGCGAAACCTCCGCCTAGTAAAAACACAACTCCCCATGGTACTTTTTCCGCAACTGCCTTCCACGACATGAGCGGCTTCAGTGCAGTCCGCTTTCCTTAAATAGTAATTGCATTGTTTATTGACTAATGTTTGAACGATTTCCAATAATGAAATAGTCCTTTTGTTTAGTTTATTTGTGTACAGTGATTTACGTCATTTCTATTTGCATATCCATATTAATGTCGATATTTATTTTCATTGTTTCTCGCAAGATATACTATATCATTTCAATATTATTTAAATTTTGCACTTTTACAAGTGAGAGTTATTTAACCAATATACATAGATATAAAGCCATAAACAAGTTAAAGTTGTATGATACACATACCGGATGGTCTTAAGCAAAACACCTTCGGTATTTCGGAAGGGAAAATAAACAGCAACGTTGCAATAAAAATAGCCGGCAATCCGTCTTTAATATAGCTGAAAATAAAATCAATAACAAGTATTACTAATATCAACTTTACCATAAGGTTGTAGAAAGTATCTAAAATGCAGGAAGGAATGTATTTCATTGTATAAAAAAATATATGGCCTAGCCAGACAAAAACTGGCCCTTTCAATAGAAACTACAACATTACGTTATCTTATTAGTGTTTTAATCTGTGTACGTAATTAATATTCAATGCAAAACTTCACTCACGATTTCTTAAATATATATCCCCATCCATATGTCCCGCCCATGTCTCGCGTTATCCACAATAGAGCGAGAACTACAAAATGTCCCATTACAGCTCCTTGTCCGAAGCTGAAAATGCAAAACATATTACATAAATAATGTACATGATAGGTCATTATTTCGTCGAATATGAGAAAATATTAAATGACTAAAGGACGTTTTCAATTGACACAAATGCCAAACACACGCATAGTGAATATACAGAATAGTCATAATAAGTACAATACATACATACATACATACAGAAGAAGTAACACGAGGAGTCTACACCTTGGAAAGTTCAGTTGCAAAATATGTCACTAAGAAACTGAAACCTAGTCTAAAGGTGCACCCAATCTAGTTACTTTCGCAACGCCACAGTCTGCAGCAAGACAATATAAATGACACAAACATAAGAAGACATGTAGGGAATACCCCCGCCTCGGGAATTGAAATACAATAAGTATATATCTGTTCTTGAAAGACATGAAAAGAAAAACTACTTCACCGGGATTTATAGATGTGAAACGGAAAGAAAAATCTTACACTTCTTGACTATTTGATGGACATTTGTACAACGTTTCATGAAGTTACCATGAACGGTTTTTAAGTATTCTCCGGAAACGGTAAATTTTATAACAAAACAATATTGGAGAAGAAAACTACCAATAGCAAAATGCACTACTGGATCACTAGGTTGACATTTGTACTAAGCGTCACGAAGTTACCTTGAATGGTTTTGGAGTTTGGAGTACGTCACCCGATTTAATATGCGGGGTATAATAACAGAACCACTGTCATACTTTTACGCATAGAAACTTCCATTTTCCATTCTATAAAAAATAGGATGTTCTTTTTTTTTGAAAAACGAAGATGACTAAAAATTTATGGAACTACTAAGACTAATGCTACAAAATGTTTTAAATTAAAATATATACCACGGTTGTGAATCCATATAACTTTCTTAATATTTAACAAACATTTACAAAACGGATTTTCGGCAAAACGAAACCGTAACTGTGTAACGATGAACTAATGGTGCTATTAAGTAACCATGCAATACTTTTTGTGCAAAAAGTGCAACGGCGTATTTTTTTGAAATGCACCACTCAATACCATAATATTTTAAACTGGGAAATAGTCATTCATGACCTGCGTCAGGTCAATTGATTGTGCATATAAACATATTAAGAAGTATATGTCGTCGCTGAAAAATTATAGCTATAAATAGAGAATGATTGGGACTAACGATAGCTGATGCTTTCAACCAGAAAAGGATAGGGGAATAATTATGAAAATAAAGTTATATAACAATAGTCCTTTTAGTAGTAATGTTTGAATTGGATAGAAAAAAAACGAACGTGTAAAATGTCACCTCATTGGTTCAAGCTGTGAATACTGCTCCCGTATAACGTGCCTCACACGTGCGTCTCTGTCTTTATCACCTTTCCCAATACACCCCCTAAGTATAAAGATAATATGCCAATTACATCGACCTGTGTTCGTGTTAAATGGTACAATTAAATTGATTTTCTTATCAAATATGAATTATAAAAAGGACAATCCAAACAAGTGATGCTTTAGATATACATAGATGCAATCTCGATGACAGCGAACCATACGATTGATACTTAATGATACCGTTTTAAAAACACAACGATGGACATGGCCTCCTTTAACTTCATGCTTAATTCATGTAAAAAAATTATCAGTTTTATTGAATTAATGTTACGTTTGTTTTTTGGAGCATGACATATATATTTTAGAAACAATATAGTAATTAATTATACTGCAATTCGAATAGTTCCATTGTTTTTATAATGCTGTTAAAATTCACAATATATATCCTCCATAGCTGAGTTATCTAAAACGCCGTTTAATGATTGATCAGTTACAATCGCCTTTGCCTTTGCGGACACCGTTCGAACTAAAACTGGTAAACATTTCTGTGTGAAAGCTTGTCAGTTACTTGCAGAAAGCCTGGGTTCTACGCGAAAAGGCTTTATTGGTCGGCGTTTAACCCTGATAATCTGGAACACACAAAACTTAATGCATGGTTTTCGTAAATAAAATGACGTACATACTGAAACCATAAAAAGAATATCTGCAGCCAGATCCAGACGATTAACAGCATGACAAAAGAAGTTGGGACGCCAAACCCCAACCACTTGGTGAACGTTACCGGGGATTCTATGCCGTATTTATCGTATACACTGTAAACATAAAACATACACACTGTAAACACAAAATTTACACACTGTTAACAAATATTATACACAAAGGATGTATGAAAACACAAAGCATACACTAAAACACCAAGCTATAAATATCAACTGTTCGAACACTCTTGTTTAGATTAGATTTATAACACAAAGAAATGAGATGGACTTGTTCAGATAAGCACACTTGCGATTAAGGCTGTGTTGAGGAATGATGTTAGTTTTAATTGTTTCTAATAATGATTAAAACAAAGTATATATACGTTTTATATAACGGACACAATTCAAATGAAAATAATGCATGGATTGTGCACAGAAAAGTTGGTTAGAAGAGGTTTACCACCTTGGAAAAGTAAGTGACAAAACTATACTGGACTGGTCGCAATTGACCTGACGCGAGAGCGACCTCTGGCCACGTGGCATTGTTTGACCAAATGCAATGTAGTGTTTACTTAGAGACCGTTAGTTTGTCCTATGAAAATGGCGTTGTAGCAACCAATATAGATCGCTGATTGGATTGTCGATTAGTTTGATTGACAACTCGCGTCAGGTCACTTGAATGACAGTCTAACTTGCTATTATTCTCACATCATGAAACAAAACAACCTTAATAAAACGTGCCCTGCCTGATAGGTTTTGAATATATCTTTATATATTAACATTTAAATTTAAATGGTCTTATGTTTCGTAATTACTAAGAACAAAATGTGTTTTTTTCTTAAAAAGTAAAGACATCAAATGATGTAAAAACATATCGCATTCTGCTCGGATATGATTATGACAAAAATCAATTGTATGTACTCCTCCACATACTCCAAGCAAGAGGTAAAATCGTTCCATTTAAATTCATAATAACCATTTTGAATGGAAAGTAAAAATTCACAATAATTGTATCATTATCTTGTTATTTGCAGCGATTACAATGGTACATTAACCAAATTGTGCATGTACTGCTAAAAATAAACAAGACAACTGTCACAACATATAATCCGACGCAATTGCATCAGAACGTTAAACAAACTTGGAATAAATTTACATAAGATACTTGCAGTTATACAGTAAGGACTAATTGATGCAAATGGTGAACATATGTAAGAGATTGATATAATTGTGAATTTTGATTGGTCGGTGATGCTTTTCAGAATGTTGGTGCGTGTATTTCTGTATGAATTCAAATGCATTATTCAGAAAAGTGTACATAAAAATATATAAATTACAAATATATGTTGATGAAATATTAATAAATCCAGGTTAGAATTTATGTTTAGTGTAAAATTAAATGCAGGACATTAAAACAATTAACTATATGTCTGAAACGAATTTACGTTGCCATTATTAGGCGATATTCCAGTAGATAAACTTTCGAGGTCAAAGTCATACAGATCAAATTTTATAATCATTGAAAGTGCAATTCGTTCTTTAACGAAGCAAAAATAGTCCAGTATGCATTAGAAAAAAACCAAAAAAACCAGAAAATATCGGTGGAACCTATGGATGCTCCCCAAGTGAGTGTTTGCCTCTGTACGGGCTACTTGGTTGAAGAATACCAAACTGTATAGCAGGAACAATATGTGGCTCTGCACTTCATAGAACTAATTCGCAAATCATTTAACCGGAACAAAATGACAATATGAGCAGATCTTAATTAGTTTTAAAGTATTTAAACCAGAGGTTGTAGGGAAATAGCGTCATGACGACACTATGCACATCTCCACTTGGTAATGATGCATCTTAGCAAGTTTCATAAAATTCAAACCACAGGTTGTAGAGAAATAGAGCGGAAAATAATTTGGTCACAGACTGAATCAAAGGACTATAACTCCGTGAAAAATCATCGAACCGAAACACAAACATATCAGTTTTCATAAGATTCCAACGTGAGGTTGTAGAGAAAAAGCGCAGACAAAGATTTGGTCACAGACTCAATGAAAGGGTAATAACTCCATGAAAAATCATCAAACCGGAACACAAAGACAATATACGCATCTGCACATGGTAATGATGCATCCTAGCAAGTTTCACAAAATTCCAACATGGAGTTTTAGAGAAATAGCGCGGACAATAACTTGTTCACAGACTCAATCAAAGGGACATAACTCCGTGAAAAATCACCAAACCGGAACACATAGACAATATGCGCATCTGCACTTAGTAATGATGCATCCTAGCAATTTTCATAAAATTCCAACACGGGATTGTAGAAAAATAGCACAATTCCAACCTGAGGTTGTAGAGAAATAGCCCGGACAAGAATTTGGTCACAAACAGAATCAAATGGCCATAACTCCGTGAAAAATCATCGAATCAAAACACAAAGACAGTATGCACATCTGCACTTGGTTATGATGTATCCTAGCAAGTTTCATAAATTCCAACCAGAGGTTGTAGAGAAATAGCCCGGACAAGAATTTGGTCACAAACAGAATCAAAGGGCCATAACTCCGTGAAAAATCATCGAACCAAAACACAAAGACAGTATGCACATCTGCACTTGGTAATGATGCATCCTAGCAACTTTCATAAAATTCCAACCAGAGGTTGTAGAGAAATAGCCCGGACAAGAATTTGGTCACAAACAAAATCAAAGGGCCATAACTCCGTGAACAATGATCTCGAACCGGAACACAAAGACAATATACGCATCTGCACTTGGTAACAATGCATCCTAGCAAGTTTCATAAAATTCCAATCAGAAGTTGTAGAGAAATGGCCCGGACAAGCATTGGTGACGCACGGACGTACGCACGCACGCACGCACGGACGAAGCGGCGACTATATGCTTCCCCCCTTTGGGGGAGCATAATAATACGATTAATAAATTGTAACAGACATTCACCTATAATAAAATACTTACTTATCAAGTTGCTCTTTAAACACGAGGTTAGGTACTGTTCCGGTCAAACTGCCTATCCCACCGATGTTTGCTGCATACGCTATACTTAATGTTAAACATTTACACAAACGTTTGAATGCAGGATCATCGTCTTCACAAATGACGTCGTTACTGTAAACAAAACGTGATGGTGACGTCATGCTCGTTTACTTTCATAAAATGAACTAAGCTTACAAAAATATATTTATCTAGATATATCCAAAATCTAGAAATTAATTTCTATCAATTAGTATGCTTTCTTTATTGTTGCTATTGCGGCTCACCGAAATGTTGTCCCAATGTGCAGTGGCAGATAAAACAAGAACAATGTAATGCATCATAGGGAGGCAACAGACAATAAGCGATAGTAAGGACGTGTGCATTTGCGCATTAAAAAATAGATTTGAAAAAAAAGATTAAACATTACCGTATTTGTAGGAAAATAAACGAAACAATGACAAAAAAGAAGCATTGGCAGTGAAATATTAGCATATTAAATAAAAGCTAAATGAAATATTAAAAGACATGCATCTGTCTCTTGATTTGAAAGGAGAAAAAACATCATATAATACAGCGGATAAGTAGACACACAATATGATCCATTAAAAAGTCAAACAATTTCGATGTATTTTTAAGTCATCTTACGTATTTTCATCGGCTGTTTGGTTTAATTTTTGCTTGTCTGCAGTTCCATTTTCCATCTTATCATCAATGTGCTGATTTTCGCTCATTTCGTTTGAATTGCGAGTCTCAATGCAAGTTTCTAGCTCGTTCAGTTCAAATGTCTCATAACGTGAACCTACTATATACAATTTATAAATGGATATGCTACATGTAATATTTTGGTTCCATCGATGACATTGGTTTCAATAAACGCGTTATCTATGTTTAATGTTGTACTTCACTACCCAGTTAATTATATTTAAAAAGAACACACCATGTTTTCAACAAAAGTCATACATGTATTATTCAAAGCACCACCAATCGCCACAGCAACATTAAGGCGTTACAAATACAGTACATATTAAAGAAGTGTCAATATTGGTTACCAAGTTAGGACGGCAATTAACAAAACCTGTCCGGGTTTACCGATGCGTACATCATCGCGCTTTTCCTCGTTGTCACATCATTAAACTAAAACAAGGCGATGAAAACAGGTTGGTTCTCAAAACCATCCTCTTACAAATGCGACACAATGAGCATCTGTAAGTTGTTATATATATGCTCAAATAACTGTCTATGAAATATGTCTGGGACACAGATACCCATTCTGTTGGTTTTAGCAGTCTAGTATAGATCACTGGTAAAGACACATGCAGTCTTTAAAGTCAGATCAATTTGATTTGTATCCCCATTTTTGTTGTTGAAAACAAAATCACTTTTAATTTATGTGAGGTTTGAAATAGTAGTTCTGTAAATATTTACCATTGGCAATAATCAAATGGCCATAACTTTCTTTTCAAATATGTTATTTGTAAATACATTTTGTAAAAGTTTGGCTAATATCATATGACACGCTTAGAAGAAATAGTCCGCACAATACTCACCATTTAAAGGAAGTTAACTGAATATCAATTTGATGGACAGGAAGGAGACGACGATATGGACAACCAGACTTCATGCTGATATATCCATGCAAGTAAAGTTACAATCGGTATATACGTTTAAGGGTAGTAAATTGTTACATACGGACAGATGGACAAACTTACATCTGCATACCCACATAAATGACATGAACATGAAAACCAATTATGCTTCACGCAGGCGTACTCTATGTATTTGCAGAAGACAGAGTAGCAAGAGAATGATATGGTACTACATTTGTTTAAAACGGAGATCCAGCGCATTGTTCGTGTATGGAATTTGCGGGGACTTCCCCTTTGTTGAGTCTTCAGTTTGTTTGTCACAGAGTCAAAGTGTAAAGCATGACGAACAAATGTAAAAGAGACCATCACCATATATGCAGTCACCATATATCTTGTATACTGTAGTGACACACTTGAAACGTGTAAATCAAAATGTTAAAAACAAACAGATATAATAAAGTAAAACTTGATGTCGGTTGTGTTTTTACAAATATGAAGTTAATGATAGTTCTGGAATTTATAAAATACCTATTAGACGTGATTTGTTATGAAGGTAACCTTGTTTTATTTGGTTATTATTAAGACAAACAATTGTCACTTTTACTGCTAAAATATATATATTCCAATAATGACAAAATATATATATTCCAATAAGAATACCAAAATATATATAGTCCAATAAGAATGCCAAAATATACATATTCCAATTAGAATGCTAATATATATATATTCCAATAAGAATGCAAAAATATATATATTCCAATAAGAATGCCAAAATATATATATTCCAATTAGAATGCTAAAATATTTATATTCCAATAAGAATGCCAAGAATGCTAAAATATATATATTCCAATAAGAATGCCAAAATATATATATTCCAATAAGAATGCTAAAATATATATATTCCAATAAGAATGCCAAAATATATATATTCCAATAAGAATGCCAAAATATATATATTCCAATAAGAATGCCAAAATATGATGATTAAGCTTTTTTGATTACAACCTAAAATAAAGTGCCAATGAAAGTCAAATCAGACTCAGAATTGGAAATGTAAGCTTCGTTAAGCTGAATATCACTATGCTAAATACCTACTACCATGTTGGTGAATAATGAACAATCTATATTACATGTGTCATCAATATATCTAAATATATTGTTAAGACATTAATGGCATAGTTCTAACACTTTTTTTAAAGCAAATAAGAAATAGACACCTCGTATGTTTACATGATTAATGTATACTCATTTAACGTTTTGGTAGATTTCATTTTTCAAAACATTAACGTATAATGATAGGCAGCTATGCGTTTGGATTCATATATATACAAATTGTCATTTCGCTTTGGCATACGTGTACCTGGTTGGAAAGTCTTGTCCGTTTCTTTGAGCTGTAGAAGGATAGCGTTGGCAATGGGTACCATCATGGCAGTTGTAGCTATATTTCCGATCCATATGGATAAAAACCATGTTGGCGTTATGAGTCCCAACATTATCCTGTAATACACACAGCATCAGGGCATCAGAACAACAATCTCAGCAGCGCTTGTTAGACTCCCATTCAAGGCTTTACAATGGCAATGCGGCCTGGTGCCAATCATTTGTTTTTAGTTTGTATTTGTATTGGTTGTACTCATGAAGATATCAATCTGTGTTTATAACTTGATTAACATTTTCTCAATGGACTTCTTTCATTCTTCTCAAGTTTATTGATACGTTTATTTACGAGTGCACTTAAAACAGTACATAGAATATGAATAAGGCGAAATCGGTAATGACTCATCAGACTGAAAAAGCTAGCTAGTGCTCCTCGAGTGTACAGAATATTATATACCTTTTTTTGTAAGAAATCATGCCAGAAATACGTTACAATGTCGAAAGAAAAGCATGAATGTATAAAAAACTAATGAACATTACACTATTTGGTACATGTACACATGCTCCTAAAAGTTGTTTTTCATAGACTTAGCACTTATTATTATTTTAGATGAAAATACACAACTCTTTAAACATAGCCACTTATTCTTTTCAGAGAGAGTGCTATTTCTATCATCTTCTTTAAATAACAAAAATATCTAGTCAAATATTTTGAAAGTAAGTGAGATATGTAAATTATGAATTCGGGGAAAAAAATTTAAAAAAACACTGTCAGCACTCACCACCTTGGTTCCGCTCCGACAAGTAGCAATACACGTAGAGCAATACGTTTGTGGATGTCCCAGTGTTCTATAGCCGAGGCAACAATAACACCACCGACAAACAACATATTCGTGTCCTGCGGTATATGTTTATTACGGGTATTTAAATCGTTTGATGTTTTGTCAAAATAAGAAAACAATGTCGTAATGATTCTATACTTCTATCTTGATTTTTCCAATCATACGTTTAATAATTAATAACAAAAGCGGCGCTGTTGTGTAGTAGGTAAAATGTTGACCGTCCACGCAAAAGTCAACAGATTCATATAGGTCATCGTAGTGAACAGGTGCTTGAAGTTGCACTGTAGTTATATCAGATTCAGTAGTTTCTGAGCAACTACAACGCAAAATGTTGACGGACTGAAAGACGGGCGTACATCATCAAACCAGAGACATAGAACAGTTTCAGCATCCTCATAAAATACTTAACACTTGTGTCATACAAAACAAATAATATGAGGAAAACGAATATCTTTCAGCCATAAACTAATGTTATGTCCCATTCATCCTTCAATAATAATTGACATATTTTTGTTATATTAGTCTATTCAAATCAAGAGTTTGTTACGGGTACTTTCTATTGAAAGCGGCTGGTGGACTAAACTTGTAAGTCGGATAAAACGTAGTATCTGTAATGGTCTAGAATTTCATTTGACAGAGTATGATATTAACATGTTTGATTCAAAACTATAGCTGGAAATTGCCGAATTTGAAAATAAATCCGGTAAACAATTTTATTAATGATAAAACAAATCTGAATATTTATACATGACTGGTTTTACTTTATTAGAACCCAAATCACTAGTTTGTACAATAGTTATCGTGATTATAGAATATAAACTGCTAAAACCAATAACACATGTAAGTAAATTTAACTAAACAAATAATTATATAATGTTATGTAACTATTTACCGATGTTATTTATATCCAGTGCAAGGATTACAATTACAAAGTGTAATTACCTGGAAATATAAACTAAATAATGCCCTCTGGAAATTGATATAAAATAATAAATGTACATGTTAGGTATTTTCAATTGCTTGCATTTTTTTCCATTTTCGGATAAAATCAGAAGGATATGCATTTTTTCCACTCATATTGCATGTCGTGTAGGCTAGTTCGTATAACGTTAATTTGTATCGTCTTTATAAGATTAAAGTTGTGTATGCATATATTCAAACACGGCCTGAAACTACAATCTGCATATTTGTTTATAATTATAGAATAAAAAAAATGTAGCATGAAGTTTAATAGATATGCTCTTTTCGCCATATATGTATTCATATAACACATGCATATGGTCGTTATTCCTGTGTCTTAAACCTTCTGAAAATAATGGAAATACAATTGTTAAGCATGTCAAACTATCAGCAGTTATTAAAAAGATTGCATAAACACAGGATCCTTAAGTTGATACTTAGTCCAGTACTGGATGACATTTGGGAATTAATTCTAGCTTGAGTGGCAAAAGTTCCATGTTAGACGTCTCCTGACGCTGACAATGCCTAACAATAGGCTCGCGATTATTTTTATACAACACTATTTTTATAAACATCATGGATATGTATGTATTTTATTTAAAAAAAAAATCTGATTCACTAGGAAAAAGCATTGATATGATTGATGGGTCGTCATAACCATGACGCTACATGTCATTTATTGGTTATTAATAATATTTCGAGTCAAATGACAAGCAATTACTTACATTCATATATTGCTGTGAAATCTCTTTTACCGAAAGTAATCCCACCATGGGAAATAAGAACACCGGAAGAAGTGCTGTAACATATATTGGAAGCACCTCTGTGATCCAGAAGATGGCCATCATGCCGACGACGTATGCGCATTTTGCTTCCTGGAATGACATAACAATAAAAGAAGAAAATGAACGAATGAATGCATTTCAATACACAAAAAAGACGAGTATCTCTAAACAGAATACTTTGATGTATTTAAATCAAAGCAATTCCTTAACTATTACGGTTCAAGTCCGACTGCAATGAACTAATAGAAACACAAAATAACATTGAATGCAAACATCAACAAACAAAACCAAGAAGATTGATTTCAACCATCTATAATACATGATGCATCATCTAAGTAGCCATGTGTTTTTTTTGAAATTTAAACAATTATATAGATTGTGGTGAAAACGGTTAAAGTTTATTAATTGAATTTAGCTTCATCAGCATCAAATATCATAACTTTCAAAACATTGCCTTCTATTAGATTGCAAAATAAAGTAAGAGTTTTTTTTTTGTAAATTAAACTCTCTAGTAGTCATATTTCTTAGATAAAACAGTACTGAGTGTATTATTTGAGAGGACAGCCTGTTGAACCTGGAATCGAACCTTCTATCTTACGTGTCATTGTCATTACCCACTACATAACCACTCTGTTCTGGTTCTACCCTGGAAGCCCACTCATGAACGGTTCATATACGCTTTCTTCACAGTCGAGCTAAATTATAATTGTTGTTGTTTTCTTAGGTCAGCGTTAATTATTATGATTTTGAACACGCATGTATCTACTTTACGATTATATTCAGGAGACGGTACGGTTAAAATATAATATCTCTTTTAGAACTAAATCATTTAATATTTAAGTTTTGGGTTACTGTTGCTTTATTCCCCGTAACCTTTGTAATTATGGTGTGTAACCAGACAGTGTCGGGTACAATAATCCACCAAGTCAAAATAAGCAATGTGTGTATTAGAAATAGGGTGTGTTTAAACCAGACTGTAACCAGACAGTGTCGGGTACAATAATGCACCAAGTCAAAATAAGCAATGTACGTATCAGAAATAGGGTGTGTTAAAACCAGACTGTAACCAGACAGTGTCAGGTACAATAATTCATCAAATCAAAATAAGCAATGTACGTATTAGAAATAATGTTTGTTATACCAGACTGTAACCAGACACTGTCAGGTACAATAATTCACCAAATCGAAATAAGCAATGTACGTATCAGAAATAAGGTGTATTAAAACCAGACTGTAACCAGACTGTGTCTGGTATACCAATTTACCAATTTGAAACCAAAATAAGCAAAGTACGTATTAGAAATAAGGTATTGTTAAAACCAGACTGTAACCAGACAGTGTCCGGTACAATAATTCACCAAATCAAAATATGACAGCAATCGGCATTATATTTCATTGTTTATTTCAAATCTGAGTGTGAACTATAACTACATTTTATCTTTGAATTGTACTATCAATACCTGGTAAAATATCAGTCGTTAAGTATAATTTAGTTGATGGAAGATCATAACATGTGTCTGCAAAATAGAACGCCTTACTTATGCCCATTTCTAAAAGTGAAATGACGAATCAAAGACATATTTATGCTATTTATGTTTTGTATTTTGTTTCTAGTTGTAGATTTCGATGAGACTTCCGGGATTGTTCCAGTGTGGTGGTACACCTCCAGAGTCATTTGGGTATAGGACAATTTACTGGATAATGGCAGCTATTAGAACTACTTCAACACCGCTGTCTTAAGTAGGGGATGGTGGGGCTAAATCAGGTATGCTTTTTTCTTTGATGTTAACGGTTACTTCGGGGAATCAGGATCTTTACTGTAGGTTAGGTTTAATTTAAGTTCTACAGACCTCATGGGCATTTTTCAGCAGGTTTATGACGATAGATCTTGTCTTGTTTAAAATAAATCTTTCCTATTCTAAGTCTTTCTGGTTCTTTCGTACATTTACGTTTGAAAAAAGCTGATCATGTTTTAAACACACTCTATTGATGATTGACTTTTTTAAATTAACGGTTTGCTGCTGTATTAAATAATTACAAAATTGCTAAAACCTATCAGTTTATATTGCATTTTAACTGAAAACAACTTTAAATACTTCATGATTTATAGGTAGCATAACAATTTCGTTTACATTTTGATGTAAATTTACGGTTTAACTGTCATATAACGAATATAAAGAGAATGTGTAAATGAGCGAGTGTGCATAAACCGACGTATAGTTATGCATCGTGTATCATACTGCGTTTGAACTCATGTCTATTGTTTGGGTTCAATTTAATATTAAAGGAAGGACGGTGGTTGTACTCAGATTCATTCTGAGAACTGGCAAATTGTAACTGGCAAACTTTCTCAGATAAAGGATTCTGGAGCGAGTGGGACTGGAACATACGACCTTAGTAGTGAGAGGTAAGTGGTCTTGAGACGGCACCTTAGATCACTACGCCACGGAAGACCCTCATTGTGTATAATATATTAAACAATACAAATCAGACACGTGTATATTTGTATCAATAATTTGTGCATGTGCAGGGTATTTCTGATTTTAAATTAAACAATTATATTCTCCCATGGTGCAATTAAAACATGTTGTATATAATATGTAACACATGTATATTAGTTCTGTTGTTTTTTCAGTGAACAATTTATTGAATTGCACCAAATGAGATTAACATTATTATTCGTGCTTTCTGCTCCCGTGAACATGCATGTATCACTTCAGGGCTCAATAAAATGAAAAATGATAGTGCTCTTCAATACATGTGCATTTATATCTACATAATTATAAAACAGAAACGATCATGTGTCGAATAACTGAACATCATATAGACTGATTGATCGCTAATGACAATTAATAAGATAAACATAAAAAAGCAACAATTAAAATACTTACTGGTCCCCCGCCTGCAATAAGCAGTGGCAACAGCAACAACGGGATCAGAAGCACAATCAGTATATCCTTTATATACAGTAAATCCCGGAAAAATGCACTGACCGAGGACATGTTTTAAATAATCACAAATAGTGTTTATGACATGTATTTTATAACAATGTAGTTTACCGTGTGAACTGCACAGATAACACTTTCCTAATTGTTTGGATGAGCAAGCATACATTAATCGACAGGAAAGTTTACATACATATAGATGTAGAATTATAACGATAAAATTTCAAGGGAAATAAATTTTTGTCCTTCATGAGACCATAAAAAGCTAACGTCTGACTAATCAAAGTCCCGAGTTCATCACACCTATATTGTATAAAGATAACCTAGTATTGTGTAAACATGGATTAAAATAACGTGGTTTTTGGCTTCTGTCAACTGTTTAACCTAGAAAAATACTATGTCATGTTTACACGGTACATATGTTCGTAAAACGAACACAAAGAGAAAACAATGTGCATACTACAGATTTGATAATTGACTTATATGTGCGAAACTTACAAATGAAATTTATGAAATATTCATTCATTTATTCTTTCTTTCTTTCTTTCTTTTTTTCTTTCTTTCATTCATTCATTCATTCATTCATTCATTCATTCATTCATTCATACATATATTCATCAGTTCATTTCTTCATTTGTTAATTCATTTATTTATTTCGTTTATTTATTTTTTTTATCTATTTATTTGATTATTTATTTATTTATTTTTTTTTTTATTTTTTTTTTTATTTATTATTCTACCTGCTTTTAATTTGTTATTTGCCTTAAGCACTACATGTACATTGTTTCAAACAAATGATGATGAAACTTTAAAAAATATGATTTGTACACAGATTCTAGAATGTTGTTGCTAGCTACTTAATGGATATTAACTCTCAATACATACACACACGAGTCTGTTCTACCAAAAACTTAAATCAAATAATTTCATTTGAAAGGATTTTTGTACGACGCACACTTTTGAAATAATTTTCCAATTTTTAACTTAACAATGAGTATACTATATCTGTGTTGAATATTAATATAAATGACCTAAAGATGAAGATCTACATTGTGTATATGCTTTATATATATTGTTCAGTGTAATAATGTATTATATGTCGAATTGTTCTTATATGTACAGTGTAAGACATAAACATATGTTTAATTCATTTATTTCTTCCCCATTACACATTATGTTGTTTGCGCCAATGGTGTTACAGTAGAAATACTAATGATGTTGCTGGACTTGTATTTATAGATGATGTATTTTGTTGTTTGCGCCAATGGTGTTACAGTAGAAATACTAATGATGTTGCTGGACTTGTATTTATAGATGATGTATTTTGTTGTTTGCGCCAATGGTGTTACTGTAGAAATACTAATGATGTTGCTGGACTTGTATTTATAGATGATATATTTTGTTGTTTGCGCCAATGGTGTTACAGTAGAAATACTAATGATGTTGCTGGACTTGTATTTATAGATGATATATTTTGCTGTTTGCGCCAATGGTGTTACAGTAGAAATACTAATGATGTTGCTGGACTTGTATTTATAGATGATATATTTTGCTGTTTGCGCCAATGGTGTTACAGTAGAAATACTAATGATGTTGCTGGACTTGTATTTATAGATGATATATTTTATTGTTTGCGCCAGTGGTGTTACAGTAGAAATACTAATGATGTTGCTGGACTTGTATTTATAGATGATATATTTTGTTGTTTGCACCAATAGTGTTACAGTAGAAATACTAATGATGTTGCTGGACTTGTATTTATAGATGATATATTTTGTTGTTTGCGCAAGTGGTGTTACAGTAGAAATACTAATGATGTTGCTATACTTGTATTTATAGATGATGTATTTTGTTGTTTGCGCCAATGGTGTTACAGTAGAAATACTAATGATGTTGCTGGATTTGTATTTATAGATGATATATTTTGTTGTGAGCGTTTTCATGCGCTTAATATCCAGCTGCTTTCGGAATTTAAAGAAGCCGGCACCGTTGTCGTCAAGAATGTTGACGTCCGTCTGTCCATGTACTTCTCGTAAGGCTATTTGTGTCGAACACATTCTGAGGGGGTAGACAGTCAATTAAGATAGTAGCAGTAAAATTCAAATCTGCCAACTGTTCAATGTCGCTATTTTAGACCACCTGGATACTTTTCGATTAAAAAATACAACAAAAGTTTAAATAGTTGAGGACAGAGTAGCCAAATATCATATGTATTCAAGTTTCGTTTTTAACGAAAACCATGTAGTTTAGTATGACCGTATAGTTTTTTTTATTGATGTGGTTTAAGTCAGATAGAAACTCACGTACCCGTGTCTATGTAATATAGACGAAGGGGGCACTCCATATTTGTCCAACACGTATAACATGAGTGTCACATGCATAGCAGTAAACCTCGTTTTATGTGCGTTGATATGAAGTATTTGGAAATACGATTAAGTCCAACATGATCAACTTATCTTTAAATCTATTTAAATGTAACACAAGCAATGAACCTCTGATGAATCACAGGCAGGAATAACGGACTTCGGTTAGTCCCCCTTCATCCCATTTTTTTTGTCAAATAATGGTCAAACCATCTAAAAACCACCTCATTTAACAAAAAAAGTGACAGATATTTGTTGAAAGGCATTTTACTTTTTTTAAACGGCCTATATATCCCCAACAGTCTTTAGATACCCGTGTTTAAAAACTATAGTACACACAAGTTCAACAGCAGCACTATCAAGCAAACCATTCCGAAATAAGACCCTTTCAAATCGCTTAAAGCTTAATTAATAAGTCGGCAATGAAATGACACATATATTAAAGGGACTAATACAAGACTAAAACGGATCAAATAATCTATAGCTTGGTATGACAACACGTTTCACGATAGGTGAACAACATATGAACTATTTCGTATAGCTACACTTACGTATATCGATATCCTTGAGAACGATTTCTGCTCCGCAACTTGTTTGTTGGATAATGTCGGTCATGTTATTGGCTAAAAAATGGCAGTAAACGTTCAGACGATTTATATTAGTTTGAATCAAAAGGGTTGAGCCACTAGTTCTACCGACATTGGTCACAGTCCTTCCCTACACAAAATGAATTTAGAATACTCAAAATGACAATTGCATGTAAACAGCACATTTTAAATACAACAATTTGATTTCTGTCTAATGATTTTTTTCATAACCATTGATCTTTTGATCAATGCTTTTACATTCCTATACCTCGAGCATTGAACTTAATATTTATATAACATGCCCCCCCCCCCCCCCCCGATAATGTACAGACCAGACTTTGGCGCCTAGCTACAATGTAAACCATAACAAAAACCGGTATATCCGTTGTTGTGATTTCAATTATCTCCCTTTATGAAATATATACTGTAACATATGATTCCAATGTATCTTTATAAGCCAACGGCTACTCATATAAAGCTATCAGTTCATGTATGCAGGAGTAAAAGACCTAGGCTAGTGCCCTCTCATCTCAATATTTTTTGTCAAATTAATGTCCAAAGCATAAAAAATACACTTATATAACAAATAAAAAGTGACAGACATAAGTCAAGATACTCCATACTGTCTTCGGACAGACAGACAGACAGGGCCGGCCGGGCAGGCTCATGGGTATAGATATTTAATTCAATAAGTTTTGGTACATAATTATGTACAAAAATCTTATAAATTACTATTTTGATAAGAGCAATGGCATATACAAGTATTCATAATTGTACACTGTATATAGTTACAATTTATTTTGATTTCAATTCTGTACATTTTATTAACTTTATATATATTTTATAAATACACTATTAAAACCATGAACAGCAAAAACTTATCAAATATTTTAATTATTTTAACCACAAAGGGTGATAAAACAGTCATAATGAATCGTACATCAATGAAATGTTTTATAAATGAAACATAATGACATAAAAAATAAAGCACATATATACGCGCACTGATGCAAGAGTTCACCTGCAAACACACACGCACTCAAGAATTTTAATTACTTTTAAATATATAAATCAAATACATTTGTTATAAAAATATAAAAAAACAGGATTATGATAAAGATGATTAAACTGAGCGACAGGAATTCCATGCCATATAAACATTATAAAATATAAGTTAATGGGACAAAACATTTTGAAATGACATTGGGATTTTGTGAGATAAATTGACTCACTTGAGTGTAATCAAACACTCTATAACTATGTGGAATGCTGGCCATCAGAATTAATGCGAGAACAGCGTTGCAATTGAAAATCTTAACTTTATTATTATCATTATTACCACATTTTATTAAAATGTAACATCGACGATGAGCCAAGAACAGCCCGAAGTAAATCTCCTTAACCTGTCATATAGGGCATTTAACATGTTACATAATCGATCGAGGGTGCTTGTATAAGAAAGAATTTCATGTACCAGACTCATCATGTTTTTGAATTTTGAACCCGGATATACGTATATCCAATTAAAATAAATTAAACATAAATGAATAAAATTAACAACGCTAGTTTATACGGATCCTTACTTCGGGCAGTTTGGTTCGGTTACAAAAATTGACTCTGCTGTAGGGTTAGGATAAAAGCGACACTCATTCTATAATACACGTTCTCTAAACTCTGGTTGAGTGTTATTAAAAAAAGAGTAGAATATGGACAACCATGCACATATGATAATTGAAGAAAAATTGTTTATAAGTGTATGAATCATTCCTTAATTCAAAATATTATAGACAAATTTCTATCTTTTGTCGATCGCAGCGATTTTACACAGAAGGGAAGTAACCCATTCGATGCGGCTAATTTAGCGAAAGAAAACAAAGTTGAAGGACTATTCAAAACTAACGCTAGTACAAATATGGACGACAAGAACCACCGATACAGTTTAAATGTTAAGATATCTTATTTGCTCCAATGGTATATTTTTAAATAACAGAACAATTTGCCAAACCATAGTATTATATTCTAAATACAGTATGCACATGACGATATAAAAAACATCAAACAAAAGAAAAAAAAATAACAACAAACAAACAGCGGAACAGCACTCACACTGGACACCTCCTTCCAGTCCATACACTATTGAGTCGTCATTTGTTATCAATTATTAAATATGAAATATTAGATTGTAAACTTTGGAAATGATTGAAAACTGTCAATAAAAATAGTAACGGTTTTGTTTATCATGATGCACTCCACAAACCCCAGGTGATTTATTGAGGGCAACTTTTATTCTTATTTTTGCATAATTTAAACGCCATATTCCACTGCGAATTTAGTATGGTCTGATAGCGAAAAATCAAAGCGGGATATGTAATTTGAACAAATGACGACGAAATAGTGCGGTCTCTTATATTGTGTATGTCCGTAACAAAACGAGCTGATATATCTTCATGGACTCAAATTTATGCATATTGATACTATTAATAGAAAGCTGAACTCATAGCTATTCATATTATCATGTTTTATACACAGGGTTGTGCTCCCTTTAATCATATTTTATTGCCATTGTATTTTCAGCAATGGGGTTGGGCCACAAGTTCTCACAACAATGTGAATTACTGATATCTTCAAGAATAAACTAATCTTCAAAATCCGAAGAATGCATCAAACAACTAAGAAATCATTAGAAAATAGAAATCGTCTACAAAATACATTTAATTTCAGAAAATTAATAAAAATAAGAATAGGGTAAAAAAAAACTATTTTATTAAAACACATATAAGTAAATCATTTACATCTGCAAATTAATAAACAGAAACCATTGTAAATGTTCCATTTGGAATACTGAGAAACCCAAATGTAAGGAATTTGAAAATTAAGTCACAAAATATTCAAATATATCAATCCATTTCGACTTCTTTGAAAAGATAGATGTCGTTAAGCCTATCTATTAGGATTGATTGTTTTGTAAAATAGATGAAAGGTGGTATGTCCATTAACTGGCCATCTGATTGGCCAAATAACACTTAAGATCATTATAATCGCTTATTCATGTTAATAAACTGGAATAAAAAACAGTTTTTTACAAACGAATAATTTAATTTTAAAACAACTGTCATGCTTATCACACAAGTACACTATTTAACCATTTTTATAAATGTATCTGCAGAATATTACAGTAATATAATTTTTTATCAACTAGCCGCGGTGTGGTTGAATATGGCTAGTTCAAGGTCTCACTTACCAATTACCTCCCGTTAGTGACGGTAGCGCCTGATTATTGCGCCCAAGAAAATAGATCTGGTTGGTTTGGCATTATTTTTATTGAACATGCTTAACATAGTTATAAGTATTATTTAATTATACAACTGAGAACATTGGTACATTTGCATGAGATCTGCTAAGTTTGGATGACATTGGGTACTGTTTTATGGGCAGAATTGTAAATACTGAAGAGGTGCCATCAAACAATCCAAATGATAAACCCCATATATTTTTCTGCATACTTTGACTAACAGAGGACAATCGATGGAAACAATATACTTTTAGAACTATTTGCAATGTGTTCAGTGTTCCAGAAGTGCAAGTTTCTATATGCATTATTGGTGTGTGAGACGTTAAGCAGCAACATACTCGTTGTTCAATATGTTTCCCAAGATGACGTCACTAGCTCCGATTGATCCGTGCTCTTAGACACCGCACTAACCAATTTTGGTGAGTCTGATTGAAATGTTCATGTATATACTGTGTAAGATATGGAAAACGAATAAAAGAGTTTTTAAACTATAAGGGAAACATTTTAAACATTTAATGAAATTAAAATATGCAATATAAGCCAATATAGCGGAGATAAACGTCAAAGCACGTACTTTAAAAACATGCAGACGAACAAAACAGTATTTGCTGCTAATGTTTAATTTTAAATTGGTTTAAAAATCGAGATAAAGTGTCCATAGGAACAATTGTATAATCAAAGATAGACAACCAAGTTTAGAAATAAATGTAAACTGGTTGGCATTAATTCCCTTTATTGTCTTAAAACTTTATTTACCATTGTGGGCACATGATAAAACTATTTCGAGCAATAAGTAGACACTTAAAGTCAGAATACAATTATACTGGTACATTATCTAAAATTTAATAAATGATCACTTTTACGAAGCTTTACTACGATGTAGTTTTGAACCGGGCTTTATGCCAAGGGCATTCTTTTGCTTATGTTGTCGTGATCAAGTTTTGCAGGGCTGATCACCGTCAAAATGATCATACGCGACAGGGACGTATTTTATTCCTAGAATTCTCTCTTTTTCAAGTATTTTATATGTGTAAGCAGAGACAAAGAATAAACGTGTATTGTAGACATTGTTTTATGTCACTTTTTTAAAAACAACTATAAAATAAACTAAACGCTACAATAATATCAACCAAACTATACTCTTACATGTATAGGCAAAAACATATTTGAAGAAAATTAATTATACAAGTAAAATACATGATAAAGTCATTTAGTATTGGTATTCAAATCTACTTGAAAACAACGACTAGAACAACTGTAATAGTTTCTTGAACTTATTTCTGATTCTGGCATGAACTTGGAGCTCACTCCATGTGACACAAACATAATATGCTGCTTAAGCCCGTGTCAGCGAAAATGAGGGCTGTTGCATATTCTATTACCCCGTATTAACAGACACATTGAATATAAAATCGAGTCTGCTTTTATAGTTTCACGGTTAAAACCGAGTCTGCTAGTGTGTTTTGCAATTACAAGTCGTCATCGTACTAGATATTATTTTAAGAAAATACTGTTTTCTACTATAAAATCTTTGCAACTCACACAAATACTGCAATCTGATTAACTAAGAATACGAATTCCAGATGTATTTTGCGAAGCTTATTTACCAGATTTGCCATAATGGGCATCATAAGCGTGCACGTGGCTGAGTAACTGGTGACCTCTGTTATTGCCGCTTTTATATAGCAGAGCACGAAGACAAGTACCAAGGGTTCTAGGAAGTCCAACACGGACAAGTTCTCGCCAATCCATGCCGACAGACCGGATTCCTTAAAAAAATAACTAAGAAAAATCACAAGTCATTTAGATTAAGCTATTTTACTCTTTATTTATGTTGCTGTTCGCTAATTTTTTTCTCCCATAGACCGCTGTACAAACGTCACATCCGTTATTAAACTATCTGACATAGACTTGATAACATCTCAAAACCTATGTGTAAATAAACAAACAAATCATATTCTGTAAAATACATAATTGTAAGTAACACTAGACTTTCATCTGACTATCCTTATTAGAACCACAGTAAAAAATGAATGATATTTCATCATAAAACAAAAAAAATTATCATGAAATATCGGAGCCATTGTGGAAGGAAACACAATATTAACTATTCACTTTTGCGGCCAATAAAAATGAAAGCTACGAAGAAATCTGATTAAAAAACTGACCTGCGATGCGTGTGCAATTGCGAAATCCCCTTCAAGTAAAGACACCCATGGTACTTTCTAAACTGCTGCGTTCCATGACATGAAGTCCGCTTGGTTTGGTATGTCAAAACTACCAAAATGTGACAAAATCGATGTTTAAATTGGATTGGTAAACTTGAATAACTGAATGGCGACAGAGTCAGTTGGGCTCTTTCTAAGATGAAACAATCTCTGCTACGAGTTAACCTGTATAACGCATCAAAATTTAAAATGAATTCACGTGACTCACTTAATACGTCACAAATAGTCTAACCTAGGCGCGTAGCTTACGTTTTCAATATATCATTTTGGCATGTTTAAATAGATATCCTTTTGACAATGCGGGGTCAGTGAGTATATATAGGCATGATATATTGAGTGAAATATGTTTTAGTCAAATTGAATTTTTAAAATTTTGAAAAATGCTGATAAATCCCCTAAAATATATACCATGCGTCATTAATATACAAATAAAAACACACACAAAAAGCAAACAAAACGAAATATGGTGATATTTACATACGAACATGATATTGCATTTCTAATCTGATATGTTTATGTTATAGAGTTGTCTCAGACAGACACTTCAACACAATTTACATACAACTAATTAAATACATGCTTGCCCTGGCTTCCTAATAACACCTTGTATAATTCCTAATAACTCCACATTACTTTACTAAACTAGGCTTTATCTTTTCAGGGACGTGAAGAAATATATGGTTAACTTGCCATATGGTCTTGGGCAGAAAACGTTTGGTATTTCGGATGGGAAGATAAAGAGGAAAGAAGCAATTAAGATTGCCGGCACTCCGTCTTTAATGTAGCTGAAATATACAATTGCATTAAAATATTTCATAACAGACAACAGGTAATTCTTTGAAAACGAAATCCAACAGCATTTTTATCGTGGATATTTTCAATTAGCAACTTAACTCAATTTGACAAGTACTACATTACAATACAAACAATTTACACCGGTTTGCTTAAACGAACGGTGCCTCCATTGAAAATAACGTCATGTGTCTATTTTGACTTTTTTGTCTAAAAATGTCACTTTCACTTAACTGAGTCAGGGTGAATTCGAGTATGTATATACATGCAAGAACAAGTATATCATTGGTATTAGCCATACATATACCTGCTTGAACGGTATTGTCAGTTTCTTTCAACTCTACCAGGATAGCGTTGGCTATAGGTATCATCCTGGCGACTGTGGCGGTGTTACTAATCTACATGGATAAGAACCACGTTGGTGCCATCATCCCCAAAATTATCCTGTTACACAAATACGACTTGCAATAGACAGGGTATAAGGCTTGGAGACAGGGTATCAGACTGAGAAATGCAATTAGATACTTCCAAAAACAGTTTATCGGTATCTAAGCAACTTATTTCCCGTTACGTAATTTGCTATCAAGTAAACTGTACTAAACAATCGTGTGTTAAAACAGCTTGAATATATTTGTGCTTACATTTGTAACAATAACATGGACATATCACGGCAATATTTAAGCTTGGACATAGCATGACACTATTTCAGCTTGGCAATAGTAGGGGCATATTAAAGCTTGGGAAAACATGAAAGTACTTAAGCTTGGAAATAGCATGACCCAATTTAAGCTTCACAATAGCATGATATAGCTTGACAATATTTAAGCTTGACAATAGCATAATAATCTCTAATAGCTTGACAATAAATTAGCTTGACAATAGCATAATGACAGATTGACAATATTTAAGCTTGACAATAGCATAATAATAGCTTGACAATAATTAAGCTTGACAATAGCATAATAATAGCTTGACAATATTCAAGCTTGACAATAGCATGACAAAATTTAAGAATAAATATAGCTTAACAATAACTTGTTTAGAATGTTGATATCATTACTAAAGTTTTAATCAGAACTTGACAATAAATTGCAAAAATTAAGCTTTACCATATAAGCTTTGCAATAGCAATATAATATTTTAACTTGAAAATAGCATGGCAATATTTAGCAGCAACCAGTCATACAATAAGGACGGAACACTATGAAATAATGATTGGTTAAATTAGGAAGGAGCACTTGGTCTGCAGAGTAAGCATACATCTAGGAAGGAACACTTTAAAGAAACAATTGAATCAACTAGGAAGGAACACTATAATGTAACCATTGCATCAATTAGGAAAATGCCATACAAAATCAATACCATTGGTTTAACTGGGAAATAACAATTAGAATATTAAATAAGCAATTATACAGTTAGAAAAAACACTATAAAGTAACCAGTGTTAAACTAGTTAAGTTAACTCTAAATGTGTCAACTGTCTGTCTGTCTGTCTGTCTGTCTGTCTGTCTGTCTGTCTCTCTCTCTCTCTCTCTCTCTCTCTCTCTCTCTCTCTATCTCTCTCTCTGTTCCTTATAAAACAGCTTACTACTCAGTGTATGGAGACATGTTTGCAATAACATGAATATGTATGCCATTTATTGCATGACAATACTTTTTCATATTGAACAAAGTCCCACTGCCTGCCTGCCTGCCCTGTATGTCCTGCCTGCCTAAAAACTAGGATCCGACAGACACACGCACGCACGCACGCACGCACGCACGCACGCACGCACGCACGCACGCACGCACGCACACACTATTTTATGTTGGCCTAATGTAGATATTTATTAAAGTTTTATAAAATCATGTAAATTAAAAAAAATATATATAAATTGCTGTACGTCCCGTAACACTACCTATACTTTCTAAATAGGCTGTCTTAGTGTATTATCATGAATACGTTTTAAGTGCATCATCGTCTTTTCATCAAGTCACGTATAAAACGAGCACATCGGTGCAGAAAATTAAATTTTATTGACCTTGTATCACATTCTGTCTCGTCTTGGGTCCGTTTTAGTTAGGTTTTGTTCTTTATTAAAGTCTCATCATGGTTACAACATTAAACATTCAAAAACTTCTATATAACTTTAATGTATATTCGTGTCTTTGAATCCGTAAACAGTATTTTCTTATTTTCTCTCTGAATTACTTCTGTTTTATTTCACTTTACAATCTCGACGAATTCGCATTCGCCTTTCACACAATTAAAACGTATCATATTGCTCGTAAATGATCTATTAAATAATTATGTTTTTTACCACACGAATTTGCTTTCCAGTCGTATTAACTTCCTCAATTAAGGCTATTAAACACAATATGACGTATGCAATCTTACGTAATTGATTTACATTATACTGTGTACGATTACTATCATATCCATCGTATCCGTTATTTTTCATGTAATTATTATAATGTTTTGATATTTCAGTGACACTCTTCTTTATACAAACCTATTCGTTTATCTGTAGGGTTACTCTTACTGATTTATACCGAATGTCATATCACACAGCTATTTTTTTAAAAAAAAATAAGTGTTGTTAAAACAAACTTACAATGCGGGTATCATTGTACATAGCTACGAATGTGACATATAACATTGTTATCCTTGTATATTTTGTATGTTAACATTTTCTGTAATATCACGATACACTTTTATTTCAGAAATGTTCAAATGTGCCTTTAACTGCCATTAAATGCACAGATGCTTGATTACATTCCAACCGTTTTAACGACGCAAACAGAATTGCTTTTTAGAGCGTAATACTAACTCAAAAATCTGATGTAACTCATTTGTTTAAAAGTAATTGAGATATAATGAATTCCCATGCAAGTTACTCATCACCTGGGTCCGATCCGACAAGTAGCAATATACGTAAAGCAACATGTTTGTGGATGCCCGAGTGTTCTAAGGCCTAAGCATCAATCAGACTTCCAACAAACAGCATGTTGTTGTCCTGTATGGATACGTAGAGAAACATATATTTGTACATGAACATGTATAAATACGTTTTAACATATTCATGTTTATTTGCAAGTCACTGACTACTTCCCAACACAGACGTTAGAGATTCATAGTCGTAGTTTATACGCGCATCAGATCGACGTGAAGCTGAGTTAAACTGACGTCGAGACAGCGTTCTCTGACCGCGGGTGTGACGATAAATCGACAGCGTACCCAATTCAAGTCTGGAACTTGGACTCGTTAAGAGTCCTCAGGAACACGGCGAAGGGACTTTTGTAATGGGGTGATCCTTGGAAATGATGAGAGTTGAAGAGAATCAGCATAGACAGTATCGAGAATGACACTGAGGATCATAGAAATTCAATAGGGGACAGATAATTGTCCTTGTCAATTGAGTCAAAACCGTGGTCAATTTTTAAGAAAAAAAAAACACTTTATTTTTCGAATACCCACGTAGTTAGAGGGTTGACCAAGAAAGGGCCTCCAGTATCTTCCCTAAGTGTCAATGGTTAATATTTCTTCAACGCTTACAACACCACCATGCCGCTGTTTTCCGCACCACTTCTAACCAATATACTTTAGTCTGAGTACATGGGTTCAAAATTAAGGATGCAACTTCTACCTGGGGTTTTAATAGAATATAACAAAAGCCATGTTCCTTCGAAGAAAACATGCATATTAGGGTTCTATTGAATATAGTGAAATAATTCAACGAGTATTTAATTAATTTATTTTGCAAACAATTTGAACAGAGAGATAGTATTGGACGATTGTGACGTTAGTTGAACATGCGTTTTGTCATGGTTATGGCGTCAAATGGTGTGGTCAATTAAACGTATGTTGTAAATCACGTTACCTAATATTATATTATATCAACTAACATTCATATACTTTCGGAAATAATCTTTAACCGAAAGCAATCACACCATTGGAAATAAGAACACCGGAAGTGGTACCGTCACTGCCACTGGAAGCACCTCTGTGATCCAATAGATGGCCACGATGCCGACGAGGTACGCACATGTTACTTCCTGTAATGAAATAAAAACAAAAGCAGGAAGTGAAAGAAATAATGTATATACACGGTAGTCAACACATGAAAATTAACGAGGCTCTTCAACATATGTTTTAATATAATGTATATACTTTTTATATAACTTTGTTTGTTAAGAGGCGAAACTAACATATCGTATTTATTTTCATATTCGATTCGATCCTGATACAATTCTTCTTATCTGAGTATGGTGTTAATAAATGCAATGAACTTCATAATTTAACATACTAGAAAATATACTTACAAAGATATAACACGAGTTTATCAGTCTACGTATACATACATTTTAAGAACAACAACAAATAATAAATATATATATATATATATATATATGTTAATGTCAAGTAGTTACACTCTATATTGTTCAATTCAAACAGTTTTTAATATCATTGAATTACTTGTTTAGTTATATTTTATATAAAATATCATGACTGGCGAAATATATGTATGTGTACCGTAAGAACATTGTCAAGCACACCGTACCATCGGTGCACGGTACCACGTACCAACAGCGCACGGTACGGAGAACAAACAGCGTCAGCACAATGAATCACCAAACTAAAAATAAACACATAAAAACTGCTCAAATATGTGAAAGAAAGTAAATCTGAGCGTGAGAAAGACTTTGAAAACGTGTGCATCTATTTGTAGATTTAGTTCACGAGAAATGGATAATAGGGTTAAAATCAAATACATCTTTCGAATAAGGAACAGCATAGGTTTATAAAGTGTCGCGATATTTAAGTAATTGGTGTATTCTTTTACTCGTTACTCGTTACCGCTGTAAACCACAAGGTTTTAGAAATGAGACAATGTTTAAACCAGTGTCTGGTACAACCATTCACCATAACAGTCATGCCAGCATTCCACTTAATATGTAACTGTGTAACCTTATATGCAGATATGAACGTGATATAATGCAATTTTATTTTTAACTCTGTGTGCCATCAATATAAAAGTAGTCTGTAAGATAAACACACTCATATTAAAAAGTCCACTTGATATCGTAAAGTGAAGTATATTTTTATTAAGGAAGAAATACTGTGATATGATACAGCGTTTGTCTAGTGGTAGAGCTAATGGCAGAACAGTGCTGGTTCGATCCCCGACCGCGCCATACGAAATAGCTGAACAAATATTGTTCAATCTTTCTCGCTTGGTGCTCAGCATTTTGAGCATAATTTTAGGACTGGCAGAACCGTAGTCAGTATAGCATGACTGGATCATGTGAGCGGCGTATTTTACCATGCATTCGCGGCAGTTTAGTGTGGCAGCGCTTAGACAACTGTCTTAAGTTTGGACTACTGTGATTATGATAAAAGAGTGTGAATTAGCGCAACTACAAATAACCTACAAAATTATATTAAACACTGAATGTAAACGATAGTGTTTACCTCATGAAACCCGGGTCAACATAAACGACCACTTAGGTAAACATGGAACATTAGTATTGCTTTAATTATGTATTTTGCGTATACTACCCATCAAGCGGTGCTTATTTTTAATCATTTTCAAACTCTATTTCACGAAAAAAATATTAAGGTGATATTGAAATCTTTACTAAGACAGGGTATTTATATGCGGGAACTTAGTAAATAGCGATCACTTGTAATAAGTGTTACTAAAATAAGAAAGTGAACGATTAGTACGTATTTTTTTTACTGTTACGACTTTGATCATTACCGTATCAGAGTAACATTACCGTTTGCAGTATGTATACACTACATTCACCTCTGAGACAGTTTGTTAATATGAAAATAAGATATGGTTTTTTTTCGTATTTGCGATTGTTCTTATAAATATGTTATCATTATATAAGTTACGTAACATATTGTTTGCGCCATGTCACTCACGGTGGTTCAGATACATGTCACTCACGATAGTTCAGATACATGTCACTCACAGTGGTTCAGATACATGTCACTCACGGTGGTTCAGATACATGTCACTCACGGTAGTTCATATACATGTCACTCACGATGGCTCAGATACATGCCACTCACTGTGGTTCAGATACACGGTGGTTCAGATACATGTCACTCACAGTGGTTCAGATACATGTCACTCACGATAGTTCAGAAACATGTCACTCACGGTAGTTCATACACATGTCACTCACGATGGTTCAGATACATGTCATCACGGTGGTTCAGATACATGTCACCTACGGTAGTTCAGATACATGTCACTCACGAAGGTTCAGATACATGTCACCTACGGTAGTTCAGATACATGTCACTCACGGTGGTTCAGATACATCTCACTCACTGTGGTTCAGATACATGTCACTCACGATGGCTCAGATACATGTCACTCACTGTGGGTTCAGATACATGTCACTCACGGTCGTTCGTGGTTCAGATACATGTCACTCACGGTAGTTCAGATACATGTCACTCAGGGTGGTTCGGATACATGTCACTCACGGAGGTTCAGATACATGTCACTCACGATAGTTCAGATACATGTCACTCACGGTGACTCAGATACATGTCACCTACGGTAGTTCAGATACATGTCACTCACGAAGGTTCAGATACATGTCATCACGGTGGTTCAGATACATGTCACCTACGGTAGTTCAGATACATGTCACTCACGAAGGTTCAGATACATGTCACCTACGGTAGTTCAGATACATGTCACTCACGGGGGTTCAGATACATCTCACTCACTGTGGTTCAGATACATGTCACTCACGATGGCTCAGATACATGTCACTCACTGTGGGTTCAGATACATGTCACTCACGGTGGTTCGTGGTTCAGATATATGTCACTCACGGTAGTTCAGATACATGTCACTCACGATGGTTCAGATACATGTCACTCACGATGGTTCAGATACATGTCACTCACGGTGACTCAGATACATGTCACCTACGGTAGTTCAGATACATGTCACTCACGAAGGTTCAGATACATGTCATCACGGTGGTTCAGATACATGTCACCTACGGTAGTTCAGATACATGTCACTCACGAAGGTTCAGATACATGTCACCTACGGTAGTTCAGATACATGTCACTCACGAAGGTTCAGATACATGTCATCACGGTGGTTCAGATACATGTCACCTACGGTAGTTCAGATACATGTCACTCACGAAGGATCAGATACATGTCACCTACGGTGGTTCAGATACATGTCACTCACGGGGGTTCAGATACATCTCACTCACTGTGGTCAAGATACATGTCACTCACGATGGCTCAGATACATGTCACTCACTGTGGGTTCAGATACATGTCACTCACGGTGGTTCGTGGTTCAGATACATGTCACTCACGGTAGTTCAGATACATGTCACTCACGGTGGTTCAGATACATGTCACTCACGGTGACTCAGATACATGTCACCTACGGTAGTTCAGATACATGTCACTCACGATGGTTCAGATACATGTCACTCACGATAGTTCAGATACATGTCACTCACGGTGACTCAGATACATGTCACCTACGGTAGTTCAGATACATTTCACTCACGAAGGTTCAGATACATGTCATCACGGTGGTTCAGATACATGTCACCTACGGTAGTTCAGATACATGTCACTCACGAAGGTTCAGATACATGTCACCTACGGTAGTTCAGATACATGTCACTCACGGGGGTTCAGATACATCTCACTCACTGTGTTCAGATACATGTCACTCACGATGGCTCAGATACATGTCACTCACTGTGGGTTCAGATACATGTCACTCACGGTGGTTCGTGGTTCAGATACATGTCACTCACGGTAGTTCAGATACATGTCACTCACGGTGGTTCAGATACATGTCACTCACGGAGGTTCAGATACATGTCACTCACGATAGTTCAGATACATGTCACTCAAGGTGACTCAGATACATGTCACCTACGGTAGTTCAGATACATGTCACTCACGAAGGTTCAGATACATGTCACCTACGGTAGTTCTGATACATGTCACTCACAGGGGTTCAGATACATGTCTCTCACTGTGGTTCAGATACATGTCACTCACGATGGCTCAGATACATGTCACTCACTGTGGTTCAGATACATGTCACTCACGATGGCTCAGATACATGTCACTCACTGTGGTTCAGATACATGTCACTCACGATGGCTCAAATACATGTCACTCACTGTGGTTCAGATACATATCACTCACGATGGCTCAGATACATGTCACTCACGATGGCTTAGATACATCTCATTCACGATGGTTCAAATACATGTCACTCACGATGGCTCAGATACATCTCACTCACTGTGGTTCAGATACATGTCACTCACTGTGGTTCAGATACATGTCACTCACGATGGCTCAGATACATGTCACTCACGATGGCTCAGATACATCTCATTCACGGTGATCAGATACATGTCACTCACGATGGCTCAGATACATCTCACTCACTGTGGTTCAGATACATGTCACTCACTGTGGTTCAGAAACATGTCACTCACGATGGCTCAGATACATGTCACTCACGATGGCTCAGATACATCTCACTCACTGTGGTTCACATACATGTCACTCACGATGGCTCAGATACATCTCACTCACTGTGGTTCAGATACATGTCACTCACGATGGCTCAGATACATCTCACTCACTGTGGTTCAGCTACATGTCACTCACGATGGCTCAGATACATCTCACTCACTGTGTTTCAGATACTTGTCACTCACGATTGTTCAGATACATGTCACTCACGATGGTTCAGATAGAAATCACTAACTGTGCTTCAGATACATGTCACTCACCGGGGGGGGAGCTCAGATACATGTCACTTATAGTGGCTCAGATACATGTCACTCACGGGGGTTAAGATACATGTCACTCACGGTGGTTCAGATACATGTCACTCACGGGATTTCAGATACCTGTCACTCACTGTGTTTCAGATACATGTCACTCACGGGAGTTCAGATACCTGTCACTCACGGTGTTTCAGATACATTTCACTCACGATAGTTCATATACATGTCACTCACGGTAGCTCAGATACATGTCACTCACGGTGGTTCAGATTCATGTCACTCACGGGGAGTCAGATACATGACACTCACGGGGGTTCAGATACATATCACTCGAGGTGGTTCAGATACATGTCACTCACGGGGAATCAAATACATGACACTCACGGGGGTTCAGATACATGTCACTCACGGTGGTTCAGATACAAGTCACTCAGGGGGGTTCAGATACTTGTCACTCACGGGGATTCAGATACATGTTACTTACTGGGATTCAGATACATGTCACTCACGGGGGTTCAGATACATGTCACTGACTGTTGTTCAGATACATGTCACTCACTGTGGTTCAGATACTTTTCACTCACGGGGATTCAGTTACATGTTACTTACTGGGATTCATATACATGTCACTCACGGGGATTCAGATACATGTTACTTATTGGGATTCAGATACATTTCACTCACGGGGGTTCAGATACATGTCACTTTCTGTTGTTCAGATACATGTAACTCACGGGGGTTCAGATACTTGTCACTCACGGGGATTCAGATACATGTTACTTACTGGGGTTCAGATACATGTCACTTACTGTTGTTCAAGTACATGTCACTCACGGGGGTTCAGATACATCTCACTCACGATGGCTCTGATACATGTCTCTCACGGGGGTTCAGATACATGTCACCCTCGATGGCTCTGATACATGTCGCTCACGAAGGTTCAGATACATGTCACTCACGGGTGTTCAGATATTTGTCACTCACTGTGGTTCAAAACATGTCACTCACAAGGATTCAGAACATGTCATTCACGGGGATTCAGATACATGTTACTTACTGGGGTTCAGATACATGTCACTCATGATGGTTCAGATACAAGTCACTCACGATGGCTCAGATACATGTCACACATTGGGGTTCAGATACATGTCACTCACGGTAGTTCAGATACATGTCACTATGTTGGTTCAGATAGATGTCACTCACGATAGTTCAGATACATGTCACTCACGATGGTTCAGATACATGTCACTCACTGTGGTTCAGATACATGTCACTCACTGTGGTTCAGATACATGTCACTCACGGTAGTTCAGATACATGTCACTATGTTGGTTCAGATAGATGTCACTCACGATGGTTCAGATACATGTCACTCACGGGGATTTAGAACATTTCATTCACGGGGATTCAGATACATGTCACTCACGGTGGTTCAGATTTATGTCACTCACGGTAGTTCAGATACTTGTCACTCAAGGGGATTCAGATACATGTTACTATAAATACTATAATATAAATTAGGAAAAAGAAAACATGGTAACATTTATATTTTATTGAAACACATATAAAAGCTCTCTGTTCACAAAATAATGAACAACGCTGATGTAAATATTCATGTTAGACTATAATAGAGAAACGGTTTGCCCAAATGATAATACAGAATATAATTGGATATCAGCAACAAACTTTCCAGTTCTTCATTACATTGTGTTATTAACAGAACTAAATCAAGATTTGTACCAAACGAATAATTTGAGATTAATGCAAATACCATGCTTAACGGACAAAAACATTATTAATCCATTTAATACTGTAACATGTACATAAGCCCAGAACATTCCTTTAGTAAATCAAAAAGTCGCAGTGTGGTGCTAGTTTATCTGCAACGTATTTCTTAATGTTTTACTGAGCATGCGCAACAGCACGATTTCGACTGCCAGAATGGAAACTTAAACCGTGGCAATCTAAATACCACAGCATCGTAGTCAATCACTATGTACAGATCTCTCCTCTGATATGCATGCTATAGCATGATGTGTCCGTTGTGGAAGAAGTACTGAAAACTAAACATACTGGAACAATGCAAAGTTTATTTCAATGATATTTAACGTAAATTATAATTGCAACATCACGTGGTTGAGTTGTACGTCGCTAATATAGCGTCTGGAATGATGTGGAAGTCGAACATGTGGTCACCAAGCGTTTCTGTAGCACCGATCAAAACAAGCACGCAAATGACATTGAGTATAAATCCGGCCATGACCTGGACATATAATAAAATATATTAGTTTTGTGTGAGTGTGAGTGTATATATATTATATAAATATTTGAGATATAATGTTACACGATAATATCAACAATTGCAATGAATGAAGTCCTAGAACTGTTAAAAGTTTTTAAAAGAAATCGTAATACAGAACACTCGGATGATAATGAGAAACCCACCAGCAAATGAAAAAGAACTCTTAATTATGTCTTTTCCTTTGAAATGTAAGTTTATGTAATGTGACAAGAAAAACGTAAAACTCAGTCTGCTCTTTTAAATGTTAAATTGATTTCTTTACTGCATAGGTCTTACTACACAGTTGAATTTTGTTCTTAGTTCTATATGAAATAAGGTCTAGGATTTTTTATGGTAAAAAAGGAATTCCACATTGATTTTTTTTTAAAGTATTTTTTTTTCATAGCAGGAATGATTCCCAAAATAAATACATAATAACTAGTAGGTTTACCAGCTTAGTTTATGTTAAGAAGATGCAGTAACACTCTGAGATGATTTGAAAAGTCCTCAAATGCTCATAAATACATGCATATGTTGAAATCCTATAAAAGTCACTTTTTTAACACCAGTGATGTCTTATTGCAGTATATGCTTTGCCAAGTTTTGATCTAATCATCTGCAGCAAGACACCACAACCTCTATGAACCATTTTGAAAACATTTCAAATCCAAATTTTTTTAAGTGTAAAAATCGTGTTACCGTGGGAAAAAAGGGGCGTGAATGTGTAATGAGACGTATATGGTATCATCTGAAATATTGCGATTACTTCCGGCTTTTGCCATTCCGCGCTCTTTTTTATTTTATATCAGCAATATATGCACTGTTCGACTATTATGTTGACAAATGAGCGTGAAAATACCTTGATTTAACGTTATTTTAAGTCTTAGTTGACGTGTGATTAAACAAAAAAAATGTGAATGACCTTTGCAGTAATGAACGAAATCGGATCACGGGACACGATACAGGGGAGGAAAACGGAATAGCTGCATCGCCAGCATTCTGAACCGAAGAGTTGGCAATGCATTTTTGTTCAGAAATTGCCAATACAGCTTGTAAATTAATTATTCCCGATTACGTTCTATATCTTGAAAGGGTCTCTTTTCCTCAGATGATAGTGTATGTTATATTTCTTAACATTTTTTCAATATGTCGCCACCCTCTTGGTTTGCCAGTGGTTTGAAAAGCACAAATTACTGTAATACTAGTAATCAATTACCATATCAACGACACGCACGTATCCATAGGAGAAAACAACGGCATTCGGCGGCGTTGCTACGGGCAACATGAATGCAAATGAAGTTGCAATGGCTGTTGGAAACATTAAGTACATCGGATTTTGTTGGAGGTGAATAGCCTGAAAAATTAAATTTGAAATTTAAACACCTACAAACACAAACTTGTAAAATGATCATGACATCACTTTTGAGCCGACTGTTGTTTTGAGGGTTGTTACATATGTCAATACCCTGCATGAGCCGACTGTTGTTTTGAGGGTTGTTTACATATGTAATTACCCCTGATGAGTCGACTGTTGTTTTGATGGTTTTTACATATGTCATTACCTCTCATGAGCCGACTGTTGTTTTCGGTAAGAACTCTTTTTATCGACTATTATTTATTTTTTTGTGTCTGTTCTCCTCTATTCTCCAATGTGATTACAAAAGGATACGAATTCAAATGCATTGAGGGTTGTTACATATGTCATTACCCCTAATGAACAGACTCAAGAAAACTACTGTATTATTTTCGTGTTTGCGTTATGCAATAACAAGCGGTCATTTATCTGATATTATTTACGTCTTTCACTCTTCTGCAACTCATACAAATACTGCAGTCTGATTAAAAAAAAGATATGACTTCAGATGTAATTCGCCTTATTACCAGGTTCGCCAATATGGGCATCATAAGCGTGCACGTGGCAGTATTACTGGTGACCTCTGTCATTGCTGCTACAATATAGCAGAGGACAAGGTTAAGCACCCAGGGCTCCAAGAAGTCCAGCACGGTCAATTTCTCGCCAACCCATGCCGACAGACCGGATTCCTAAAAATATTACAAAGGAAATATTATGTCAAATAGGAATCAATTTTAATCAATTTCACTCTTACCAAATTTGTTGTTTTATAAATGCTAAGTTGTATCGAATATTTGTTCCTGTTGTTCTACATTTATTTTACTAAGCTTAACTCACCGTGTTTTACAATAAGACAAACTGTCTCTAAGCATGCAATCATTTGTCACTGTTTACTCCACATCCTTGCACACTATCATGTAACGTGTATCATTGTGTATAACAATATACCGAACAATTAAAGAAACGCCGGAATAAGTACAGAGCCGCATTATCAAACTGTTGTAAATGAGAGTTGTTGCTTTAGATAGAAAATCAAATTATGTACAGTAAAACCTGTCTTAAGCAGCCAGTTTAGGGAAGAAGCAAAAGTGGCCTTCTATGACATGTTGTTGCTTAATACATGTTAATTTGCTCTATAAGCATATACATGGGAAATAGCAAATTTGGCTCTTTAAGACAAATGGCTGCTTAATAGAGGTGACTGCTTACACAGGTTTGACTGTAGTGTACAGGTTTTTCAGTAACTTTACTTCGATTAAAATTGATAATAAAACCGACCTGAGATGCGTGTGCCATGGCGAAACCCCCGCCAAGTAAAAACACAACTCCCCATGGTACTTTCTCAACCGCTGCCTTCCATGACATGAGCGGTTTCAGTGCAGTCCGCTTTCCTATAGAGATATACGAATTGATTCTAGATTTATATCACTTTTAAATACTATTTGATGTCAGTAGGGTCTTTTTCAGTTTAAATCAATGTACCCTTTTTTATGCAGAAATCAATACATTTCTGTTGCTAGATTTATATTTGTGCATGTATTTGCTTTTGTTTTACAAGGGCGGATAAGGATTGAAGTAGACAAAAAGTTTAGTTTGATTTACGAATGATTCAATATACAATTACATGTCTTGAGAACACGTGTACAGACATGAATTATGACACGCATGTGGAAAATACATACATAGTTGATATCATCCATGCTTCATGAAAACACAGAAAGCAAAAAAAAAACGAAAAAAAAAAAACGATATATATTATATAGCTGTCGCACACAGACGCTTCTATACAATTTACAGACACTAACTAAATAAACACACACTGCTTGCCGCCATAATAAATTACCATAAGTGCACTCGATATCTCTTTTTAAGCAGGAGAAGAAAACTGCGAAATAATTACCATATGGTCTTAAGCAGAACACTTTTGGTATTTCGGATGGGAAGATAAACAGAAAAGAGGCAATAAAGATAGCCGGCACTCCGTCTTTAACGTAGCTGAAATATTAAATGGATTTTGCGTTATCATAACAGGAACAATGATTTTTTACCTCAGTTTGACTTGTAAAAATATAGAGTCACAAAACCGTACTAACCAAATCGATTGAACGTTAACGATATATCTCAACATTTATACTTTGAAAAACTCCTCAATCACATGCTTCCTAAATGGAAAAAAAATCCAATTGAATTGAAAACTTTTATTTCAATTTGAAACTATCGTTCCAATTGGAATTTTCCAGTTGGACGTCCGTTTTGAAATATACGCTGACAGAAATTTCCAGTAATACTATGCAGGCATATTTCATGATCGACTAGTCTGAAAAAAATATATTGATACTTGAATTTGAGCCCAGTTTGCCATTTTAAAGAAACAGTTTATATAGGAAAGGTGGCCAGTAACGTACAAAATGACGGAGGTGGTATTCGGATTCATTCTGTGGTCTTACTCTACCACCACAATTGGATAACATGAATTGATACATGTAACTGCGTTAAACCCCAATTAAAAAACAAACGATTCGACATACGATTCAAAGACAATATGAGAAGATTCATCGTGCGAGCTTTGGATCGAACCTATAACCTCTAGCGGGATCGGTTAAGTCTCTGTTCGCTTTATTAACGATCACTTATATTGCAATGTATGTACATGACGGACAATAACAAATACACAATCTTACTTACGATTTCTTAAACAAATTACCCCACCCGTATTCTCCGCCCATATCTCGCGTTATCCACAAGATAGCGAGAACTACAAAATGGCCCATCACAGCTCCTTGTCCAAAACTGAAACATCAAGTAATTATAAACTGATAACGTACACTACGTTTAAACTGAAACATTAAAGAGTTATGTCTCCATCTTTTATGCTCCACAATGAAGAGCTTACTAATTTTATCTGATACATGATTTTATGCTTTTAATTGTCTGTACAGTTCATTTTAAAAATAGTTTATTTGTAAGATAGAATGTAAAATATATCCACGAAAATAATTCGAGGACCATATAGTATGTACTTGGGCAAGACACTTTGCGTGCATTTGTCTGACTATGGTTCTTCTGGGGACGACTATGAGCGTAGATTGTTTTAATTGTAAAAAAACACGAATTAACACAAAGTTTGACATTTAAGCAAAATCTTTTTTTTTTTTCTGTAGTGTTTCACTAAAAAAATGAATATATGCATTGTGATTTTAAAGCGTACCAACAAACTGATAGTAACATTGTAGCAGTCGCGTGTTGTAAAGAAGATACGTGACTCACTTCGCATGTAAAAAAGTAACAATTAATATTCGAACTGATGAAATAAAGATGCAAAATTATCCTGGAACCGTGACACACGTACAGACATAACTTCACAGTTTCAGCATCATTCTATCCACTATAATGACCGTTTTCTTGACATCATTCGTGCGAACGACAAAGGCATTGATAATTTCACCATAGTAATAATACGAGAGTAAAACGAATAGACATTTCGAGTGAAAGATCACCTGACTGGTCCCAGCTGTGTATATTGCTCCTGGATGACCTGCTTTACCCGAGCATCTCTGGCTTTGTCACCTTTCCCAGTACATCCCCTATAAATATATACATATAGTCAATACACTAATTAGAACGAAACTATCAATTTTAAAACTACTTTGGTTTATTTTGTTTGTTATTTTATCTTGAGTTTAATGAAAACTCATATCAATATTACTCGATCACAAATCAATTATCTTAAATTTTAAATGTACTTACTTAAACCTTAAAAAGAACACATGTAACTAGATGTATGAAGCAAACTTGTTTTCCTTAATTTCATGCACTTACTTAAACATGTGACCAGAATGATGTTCTGAGTATATTTCTTTCTAAGTCCAATGAACTTACTTAAACCTGTAACCAAATGTTCCGAACATTTTTCTTCAATTCAATGTATTAAAATAAACTTTTAAATAATTTTTGTGACCGATGTTCCGAACATTTTTAAAGTACATTGTACTAACTTAAACCTTTAAAAGAATATTGTAACAAACATTTCGGAGCAAACTTTTATCTTAAATTCAATGAACTTACATAAACTTAAAATAATGTTTATATCCAGATGTTCAGGGTATTTTATTAAAACCCAATGCACTACTATAAACCGTTAAAAGAATATTGTAACCAGATTTTCGGAGCTAACTTTTTTTCAAATTCAATGTACTTACATTATAACTTTTAAATGATATTTTTGACCAGATAATCCAAGAATTTTTTTTTAATTCAATGTACTTACTTAAACCTTAAAAAGAAAATTTGTAACCAGATCCACACTAACAACACCAGGACGAAGGATGTTGGGACGCCAAACCCCATCCACTTGGCGAACGTAATCGGCGATTCTTCTATTTTGTATTTTTCGTAAACACTGTAATCAGAAAGTATGAACTTAAAACATGAACCATACTCTGTAAACATGAAATATACACTGTATTGCAAACATATTCTGTAAACATGAAACATACACTGTATTACACTGCAAACATGAAACATACACTGTATTGCAAACATATTCTGTAAACATGAAACATACACTGTATTACACTGCAAACATGAAACATACACTGTATTACAAACATACTCCGTAAACATGAAACATACACTGTATTACAAACATACACTGTAAGCATGACACATACACTGTATTACAAACATACACTACAAACATGAAACAAACACTACAATACAAACATAAGATAAACGCTGTATTACAAACATGGTTCATAAACACAAAATACGCATTGTAAATCGAAAACATACACTGTAATATCAAAATATACTGTAAACACAAAACATACACTGTATTACCAACCCACACTGTAGACATAAAACATACACTGTATCACACGCATACACTGTAGACATAAAACATACACTATTTGACAAGCATACACTGTAGACATAAAACATACACTGTATCACACGCATACACTGTAGACATAAAACATACACTATTTAACAAGCATACACTGTAGACATAAAACAAAACTGTATCACAAGCATACACTGTAGACATAAAACATACACTGTTTGACAAGTATACACTGTAGACATAAAACATACACTGTTTGACAAGCATACACTGTAGACATAAAACATACACTGTATCACACGCATACACTGTAGACATAAAACATACACTATTTAACAAGCATACACTTTAGACATAAAACATATACTGTATTACAAGCACACACTGTAGACATAAAACATACACTGTATGACAAGAATAAACTGTAGACATAAAATATACACTGTATCACAAGCATACACTGTAGGCATAAAACGTACACTGTTTCGCAAGTATACATTGTAGATACAAAACATACACTGTATCACAAGCAAACACTGTAGACATTAACATACACTGTATCACAAGCAAACACTGTAGACATAAAACAACTGTATCACAAGTATACACTGTAGGCATAAAACATACACTGTATCACAAGCATACACTGTAGACATAAAACATACACTGTATCACAAGTATACACTGTAGACATAAAACATACACTATTTAACACGCATACACTGTAGACATAAAACATAGACTATATCACAAGAATAAACTGTAGACGTAAAACATACACTGTATCACAAACATACACTGTAGACATAAAACATACACTATTTAACAAGCATACACTGTAGACATAAAATATACACTGTATCACAAGAATAAACTGTAGACATAAAACATAAACTGTATCACACGCATACAATGTAGACATAAAACTGTTTCACGAACATACACTGTAGACATAAAACATACACTGTATAACCAACCTATACTAAAAACATTGAACATACACTGTATCACAAGCATACACTGTAGACATAAAACATACACTATTTAACAAGCATACACTGTAAACATGAAACATACACTGTATCACAAGAATAAACTGTAGACATAAAACATACACTGTATCAAACGCATACACTGTAGACATAAAACATACAATTTTTAACAAACATACACTTTAGATATAAAGCAAACACTGTATCACAAGCATACACTGTAGACATAAAACATACACTGTATCACAAGAATAAACTGTAGACATAAAACATACACTATATCACAAGAATAAACTGTAGACATAAAACATACACTGTATCACAAGCATACACTGTAGATATAAAACATACACTATTTAACAAGCATACACTGTAGACATAAAACATACACTGTATCACAAGAATAAACTGTAGACATAAAACATACACTGTATCACACGCATACACAGTAGACATAAAACTGTTTCACAAACATACACTGTAGACATAAAACATACACTGTATAACCAACCTATACCAAAAACATTGAACATACACTGTATCACAAGCATACACTGTAGACATAAAACATACACTATTTAACAAGCATACACTGTAAACATGAAACATACACTGTATCACAAGAATAAACTGTAGACATAAAACATACACAGTATCACACGCATACACTGTAGACATAAAACATACACTTTTTAACAAACATACACTTTAGACATAAAGCAAACACTGTATCACAAGCATACACTGTAAACATAAAACACACACTGTATCACAAGAATAAACTGTAGACATAACCCGTACACTGTATCACAAGCATACACTGTAGACATTAACATACACTGTATCACAAGCAAACACTGTAGACATAAAACAACTGTATCACAAGTATACACTGTAGGCATAAAACATACACTGTATCACAAGCATACACTGTAGACATAAAACATACACTGTATCACAAGTATACACTGTAGACATAAAACATACACTATTTAACAAGCATACACTGTAGACATAAAACATACACTTGATCACAAGAATAAACTGTAGACATAAAACATACACTGTATCACAAGCATACACTGTAGACATAAAACATACACTATTTAACAAGCATACACTGTAGACATAAAACATACACTGTATCACAAGAATAAACTGTAGACATAAAACATAGACTGTATCACACGCATACACTGTAGACATAAAACTGTTTCACAAACATACACTGTAGACATAAAACATACACTGTATAACCAACCTATACTAAAAACATTGAACATACACTGTATCACAAGCATACACTGTAGACATAAAACATACACTATTTAACAAGCATACACTGTAAACATGAAACATACACTGTATCACAAGAATAAACTGTAGACATAAAACATACACTGTATCACACGCATACACTGTAGACATAAAATATACACTTTTTAACAAACATACACTTTAGACATAAAGCAAACACTGTATCACAAGCATACACTGTAGACATAAAACGTACACTGTTTCGCAAGTGTACACTGTAGATATAAAACATACACTGTATCACAAGAATAAACTGTAGACATAAAACATACACTGTATCACACGCATACACTGTAGACATAAAACTGTTTCACAAACATACACTGTAGACATAAAACATACACTGTATAACCAACCTATACTAAAAACATTGAACATACACTGTATCACAAGTATACACTGTAGACATAAAACATACACTATTTAACAAGCATACACTGTAAACATGAAACATACACTGTATCACAAGAATAAACTGTAGACATAAAACATACACTGTATCACACGCATACACTGTAGACATAAAACATACACTTTTTAACAAACATAGACTTTAGACATAAAGCAAACACTGTATCACAAGCATACACTGTAGACATAAAACATACACTGTATCACAAGAATAAACTGTAGACATAACACGTACACTGTATCACAAGCATACACTGTAGACATTAACATACACTGTATCACAAGCAAACACTGTAGACATAAAACAGCTGTATCACAAGTATACACTGTAGGCATAAAACATACACTGTATCACAAGCATACACTGTAGACATAAAACATACACTGTATCACAAGTATACACTGTAGACATAAAACATACACTATTTAACAAGCATACACTGTAGTCATAAAACATACACTATATCACAAGAATAAACTGTAGACATAAAACATACACTGTATCACAAGCATACACTGTAGACATAAAACATACACTATTTAACAAGCATACACTGTAGACATAAAACATACACTGTATCACAAGAATAAACTGTAGACATAAAACATACACTGTATCACACGCATACACTGTAGACATAAAACTGTTTCACAAACATACACTGTAGACATAAAACATACACTGTATAACCAACCTATACTAAAAACATTGAACATACACTGTATCACAAGCATACACTGTAGACATAAAACATACACTATTTAACAAGCATACACTGTAAACATGAAACATACACTGTATCACAAGAATAAACTGTAGACATAAAACATACACTGTATCACACGCATACACTGTAGACATACAACATACACTTTTTAACAAACATACACTTTAGACATAAAGGAAACACTGTATCACAAGCATACACTGTAGACATAAAACATACACTGTATCACAAGCATACACTGTAGACATAAAACATACACTATTTAACAAGCATACACTGTAGACATAAAACATACACTGTATCACAAGAATAAACTGTAGACATAAAACATACACTGTATCACACGCATACACTGTAGACATAAAACATACACTTTTTAACAAACATACACTTTAGACATAAAGCAAACACTGTATCACAAGCATACACTGTAGACATAAAACATACACTGTATCACAAGAATAAACTGTAGACATAACACGTACACTGTATCACAAGCATACACTGTAGGCATAAAACGTACACTGTTTCGCAAGTATACACTGTAGATATAAAACATACACTGTATCACAAGCATACACTGTAGACATTAACATACACTGTATCACAAGCAAACACTGTAGACATAAAACAACTGTATCACAAGTATACACTTTAGGCATAAAACATACACTGTATCACAAGCATACACTGTAGACATAAAACATACACTGTATCACAATCATACAGTGTAAACATAAAACATACAGTGTATCACACGCATACACTGTAGACATAAAACATACACTATTTAACAAGCATACACTTTAGACATAAAACATATACTGTATTACAAGCACACACTGTAGATATAAAACATACACTCTATCACAAGAATAAACTGTAGACATAAAACATACACTGTATCACAAGCATACACTGTAGGCATAAAACGTACACTGTTTTGCAAGTATACACTGTAGATACTAAACATACACTGTATCACAAACATACACTGTAGACATTAACATACACTGTATCACAAGCAAACACTGTAGACATAAAACAACTGTATCACAAGTATACACTGTAGGCATAAAAGATACACTGTATCACAAGCATACACTGTAGACATAAAACATACACTGTATCACAAGTATACACTGTAGACATAAAACATACATTATTTAACAAGCATACACTGTAGACATAAAACATACACTATATCACAAGAATAAACTGTAGATATAAAACATACACTGTATCACAAGCATACACTGTAGACATAAAGCATACACTATTTAACAAGCATACACTGTAGACATAAAACATACACTGTATCACAAGAATAAACTGTAGACATAAAACATACACTGTATCACACGCATACACTGTAGACATAAAACTGTTTCACAAACATACACTGTAGACATAAAACATACACTGTATAACCAACCTATACTAAAACATTGAACATACACTGTATCACAAGCATACACTGTAGATATAAAACATACACTATTTAACAAGCATACACTGTAAACATGAAACATACACTGTATCACAAGAATAAACAGTAGACATAAAACATACACTGTATCACACGCATACACTGTAGACATAAAACATACACTTTTTAACAAACATACACTTTAGACATAAAGCAAACACTATATCACAAGCATACACTGTAGACATAAAACATACACTGTATCACAAGAATAAACTGTAGACATAACACGTACACTGTATCACAAGCATACACTGTAGGCATAAAACGTACACTGTTTCGCAAGTATACACTGTAGATATAAAACATACACTGTATCACAAGCATACACTGTAGACATTAACATACACTGTATCACAAGCAAACACTGTAGACATAAAACAACTGTATCACAAGTATACACTGTAGGCATAAAACATACACTGTATCACAAGCATACACTGTAGACATAAAACATACACTGTATCACAAGTATACACTGTAGACATTAAACATACACTATTTAACAAGCATACACTGTAGACATAAAACATACACTATATCACAAGAATAAACTGTAGACATAAAACATACACTGTATCACAAGCATACACTGTAGATATAAAACATACACTATTTAACAAGCATACACTGTAGACATAAAACATACACTGTATCACAAGAATAAACTGTAGACATAAAACATACACTGTATCACACGCATACACAGTAGACATAAAACTGTTTCACAAACATACACTGTAGACATAAAACATACACTGTATAACCAACCTATACCAAAAACATTGAACATACACTGTATCACAAGCATACACTGTAGACATAAAACATACACTATTTAACAAGCATACACTGTAAACATGAAACATACACTGTATCACAAGAATAAACTGTAGACATAAAACATACACAGTATCACACGCATACACTGTAGACATAAAACATACACTTTTTAACAAACATACACTTTAGACATAAAGCAAACACTGTATCACAAGCATACACTGTAAACATAAAACACACACTGTATCACAAGAATAAACTGTAGACATAACCCGTACACTGTATCACAAGCATACACTGTAGACATTAACATACACTGTATCACAAGCAAACACTGTAGACATAAAACAACTGTATCACAAGTATACACTGTAGGCATAAAGCATACACTGTATCACAAGCATACACTGTAGACATAAAACATACACTGTATCACAAGTATACACTGTAGACATAAAACATACACTATTTAACAAGCATACACTGTAGACATAAAACATACACTTGATCACAAGAATAAACTGTAGACATAAAACATACACTGTATCACAAGCATACACTGTAGACATAAAACATACACTATTTAACAAGCATACACTGTAGACATAAAACATACACTGTATCACAAGAATAAACTGTAGACATAAAACATAGACTGTATCACACGCATACACTGTAGACATAAAACTGTTTCACAAACATACACTGTAGACATAAAACATACACTGTATAACCAACCTATACTAAAAACATTGAACATACACTGTATCACAAGCATACACTGTAGACATAAAACATACACTATTTAACAAGCATACACTGTAAACATGAAACATACACTGTATCACAAGAATAAACTGTAGACATAAAACATACACTGTATCACACGCATACACTGTAGACATAAAATATACACTTTTTAACAAACATACACTTTAGACATAAAGCAAACACTGTATCACAAGCATACACTGTAGACATAAAACGTACACTGTTTCGCAAGTGTACACTGTAGATATAAAACATACACTGTATCACAAGAATAAACTGTAGACATAAAACATACACTGTATCACACGCATACACTGTAGACATAAAACTGTTTCACAAACATACACTGTAGACATAAAACATACACTGTATAACCAACCTATACTAAAAACATTGAACATACACTGTATCACAAGTATACACTGTAGACATAAAACATACACTATTTAACAAGCATACACTGTAAACATGAAACATACACTGTATCACAAGAATAAACTGTAGACATAAAACATACACTGTATCACACGCATACACTGTAGACATAAAACATACACTTTTTAACAAACGTAGACTTTAGACATAAAGCAAACACTGTATCACAAGCATACACTGTAGACATAAAACATACACTGTATCACAAGAATAAACTGTAGACATAACACGTACACTGTATCACAAGCATACACTGTAGACATTAACATACACTGTATCACAAGCAAACACTGTAGACATAAAACAGCTGTATCACAAGTATACACTGTAGGCATAAAACATACACTGTATCACAAGCATACACTGTAGACATAAAACATACACTGTATCACAAGTATACACTGTAGACATAAAACATACACTATTTAACAAGCATACACTGTAGTCATAAAACATACACTATATCACAAGAATAAACTGTAGACATAAAACATACACTGTATCACAAGCATACACTGTAGACATAAAACATACACTATTTAACAAGCATACACTGTAGACATAAAACATACACTGTATCACAAGAATAAACTGTAGACATAAAACATACACTGTATCACACGCATACACTGTAGACATAAAACTGTTTCACAAACATACACTGTAGACATAAAACATACACTGTATAACCAACCTATACTAAAAACATTGAACATACACTGTATCACAAGCATACACTGTAGACATAAAACATACACTATTTAACAAGCATACACTGTAAACATGAAACATACACTGTATCACAAGAATAAACTGTAGACATAAAACATACACTGTATCACACGCATACACTGTAGACATACAACATACACTTTTTAACAAACATACACTTTAGACATAAAGGAAACACTGTATCACAAGCATACACTGTAGACATAAAACATACACTGTATCACAAGCATACACTGTAGACATAAAACATACACTATTTAACAAGCATACACTGTAGACATAAAACATACACTGTATCACAAGAATAAACTGTAGACATAAAACATACACTGTATCACACGCATACACTGTAGACATAAAACATACACTTTTTAACAAACATACACTTTAGACATAAAGCAAACACTGTATCACAAGCATACACTGTAGACATAAAACATACACTGTATCACAAGAATAAACTGTAGACATAACACGTACACTGTATCACAAGCATACACTGTAGGCATAAAACGTACACTGTTTCGCAAGTATACACTGTAGATATAAAACATACACTGTATCACAAGCATACACTGTAGACATTAACATACACTGTATCACAAGCAAACACTGTAGACATAAAACAACTGTATCACAAGTATACACTTTAGGCATAAAACATACACTGTATCACAAGCATACACTGTAGACATAAAACATACACTGTATCACAATCATACAGTGTAAACATAAAACATACAGTGTATCACACGCATACACTGTAGACATAAAACATACACTATTTAACAAGCATACACTTTAGACATAAAACATATACTGTATTACAAGCACACACTGTAGATATAAAACATACACTCTATCACAAGAATAAACTGTAGACATAAAACATACACTGTATCACAAGCATACACTGTAGGCATAAAACGTACACTGTTTTGCAAGTATACACTGTAGATACTAAACATACACTGTATCACAAACATACACTGTAGACATTAACATACACTGTATCACAAGCAAACACTGTAGACATAAAACAACTGTATCACAAGTATACACTGTAGGCATAAAAGATACACTGTATCACAAGCATACACTGTAGACATAAAACATACACTGTATCACAAGTATACACTGTAGACATAAAACATACATTATTTAACAAGCATACACTGTAGACATAAAACATACACTATATCACAAGAATAAACTGTAGATATAAAACATACACTGTATCACAAGCATACACTGTAGACATAAAGCATACACTATTTAACAAGCATACACTGTAGACATAAAACATACACTGTATCACAAGAATAAACTGTAGACATAAAACATACACTGTATCACACGCATACACTGTAGACATAAAACATACACTTTTTAACAAACATACACTTTAGACATAAAGCAAACACTATATCACAAGCATACACTGTAGACATAAAACATACACTGTATCACAAGAATAAACTGTAGACATAACACGTACACTGTATCACAAGCATACACTGTAGGCATAAAACGTACACTGTTTCGCAAGTATACACTGTAGATATAAAACATACACTGTATCACAAGCATACACTGTAGACATTAACATACACTGTATCACAAGCAAACACTGTAGACATAAAACAACTGTATCACAAGTATACACTTTAGGCATAAAACATACACTGTATCACAAGCATACACTGTAGACATAAAACATACACTGTATCACAATCATACAGTGTAAACATAAAACATACAGTGTATCACAAGCATACAATTTAGACATAAAAAACTACACTGTATAACCAACCTATACTAAAAACATTAAACATACACTGTATCACAAGCACACATTGTAGACATAAAACAGACACTGTATAACAATCACACTCTGTAGACATTGAACATACACTGTATCACAAGCATAAACTGTAGACATAAAACATACACTGTATCACAAGCATACACTGTAGACATAAAACATACACTATTTCACAAGCATACACTGTAGACATAAAACCTACACTGTATAACCAACCTATACTAAAATCATTAAACATATACTGTATCACAAGCATACACTGTAGACATAAAACATACACTGTTTCACAAGCATACACTGTAGACATAAAACAGACACTGTATAACAATCACACTCTGTAGACATTGAACATACACTGTATCACAAGCTTAAACTGTAGACATAAAACATACACTGTATCACAAGCATACACTGTAGACATAAAACATACACTATTTCACAAGCATACACTGTAGACATAAAATCTACACTGTATAACCAACCTATACTAAAATCAATAAACATATACTGTATCACAAGCATACACTGTAGACATAAAACATACACTGTTTCACCAGCATACACTGTAGACATAAAACATACACTGTATAACCAACCTATACTAAAAACATTAAACATACACTGTATCACAAGCATACACTGTAGACATAAAACATACACTGTATCACAAGCATACACTGTAGACATAAAACATACACTGTTTCACAAGCATACTCTGTAGATATAATACATACACTGTTTCACAAGCATACACTGTAGACATAAAACATACACTGTATAACCAACCTATACTAAAAACATTAAACATACACTGTATCACAAGCACACACTGTAGACATAAAACAGACACTGTATAACAAGCACACTCTGTAGACATAAAACATACACTGTATCACCAGCACACACTGTAGACATAAAACAGACACTGTATAACAAGCACACTCTGTGGACATTAAACATACACTGTATCACAAGCATACACTGTAGACATAAAACATACACTGTTTCACAAGCATACACTGTAGACATAAAACATTCACTGTATAACCAACCTGTACTTAAAACATAAAACATACACTGTATCTCAAGCACACACTGTAGACATAAAACATACACTGTTTCACAAGCATACTGTAGACATAAAACATACAATGTATAACACGCACACACTGTAGACATAGAACATCCACTGTATCACAAGCATACACTGCAGACATTGAACATACACTGTATCAAAAATATATACTGTAGACATAAAACATACACTGTATCACAAGCATACACTGTAGACATTGAACATAAACTGTATCACAAGCATACGCTGTAGACAAAAAACATACACTGTATCACAAACATACACTGTAGACATAAAACTTACACTGTATCACAAGTGTACACTGTATCACAAGCATACACTGTAGACATAAAACATACATTGTACAACAAGCATACACTATAGATATAAAATATTACACTGTTTCATAAGCATACACTGTAGACATAAAACATACACTGTATCACAAGCATACAATGTAGACATAAAACACATACTGTATAACAAGCATACACTGTAGACATTGAACATACACTGTTTCACAAGCATTTACTGTAGACATAAAACATACACTGTATCACAAGTATACACTGTAGCCAAAAAATTTACACTGTATCACAAGTATACACTGTAAACATAAAACATACAATGTATCACAAGTATACACTGTAAACATTAAAATACAGTATATCGCAAGCATACAATGTAGACATAAAACACACACTGTATAACAAGCATACACTGTAGACATAAAAAAGACACTGTATCACAAGCATACGATGTAGACATAAAACACACACTGTATAACAAGCATACACTGTAGACATAAAAAAGACACTGTTTAACAAGCATACACTGTAGACATAAACAAATATACTCTGTATCACAAGCATACACTGTAAACATAAAATATACACTGTATCACAACCATAAATTATAGACATAAAACATAAAAACATATTACACAAACATACACAGCAAACAAAACACACACACTGTGTTACAAATATACAGTGTAAACATTAATCATAAACAGTAGTTCGAAATTGTAAATTCAAAACACGATCGCTGTGACGTTTCTACATTGATTTACTGCAACTTTCATGAAACTTCATCATTTTTTTAACAACCACAAAATAGTCGATTTGATTTGATTATGTATCAGGAAACAAACAATGTTTGGTAATTCACAACAACAGTTCCATTCAATCCAACACTTACATATCGAGTTGACCTTTGAAAACGAGGTTAGGTCCAGTTCCGGTCAAACTGCCGATACCTCCGACATTTGCTGCGTACGCTATACTCAGTGTTAAACATTTACACAAGCGTTTGAATTCTGGACTGTCGTCTTCAGATATGACATTGTCACTGAAATAAAACGTCATAACAAATCGTCATAACAACTTTAAGTGTAAAAGTGCTTACCTGGCTGATTAACATTTACTACAGAATGGTAAAAAAAAAAGGTTAATTTTACGCATGATCGTGTGTTACGTTTCTATCGATACCAGAATTGTACTTACTAATCTGTTCAGTATTGCCATATCCGTAGCGAAAATAATTGTTTATGGCAAATTCACTTGAATATAGATATTATATAAGTCTTAATTTGCTCATTTAATATGAAACTTTAATATTTCTTCTGAGTTTTATTTAAGTAAACGATATCAAGCTTAAAGAGCTATTTTTTTCTCAAATTGCGCGGTAAAGTGTATTTTTTTATTTTATTTTTTCATTAGAATGAGTATCAGGGGGATACTGTGTGAGATTTTAAGCGAACTATGTCTATACATTATTTCAAAATATTAAAAAAGGATAGTTTTATTGCACCCCCCCCCCCCCCCACTCAAACAATGATATTTGGTCGAAATGATTTTGTTTTTAAAAAATCAAAAAGTTAAATTCAAGATTATAATCACCTTTTCCAGTACATCATCATCTATGTAAAACTATGGGTTTTAATTGGCTACTGGATGTTAACAAGTTTTAATGTTTTCGTAGTTCTTGCGAAACCTACAACTTTAGTCAAAATTAAAATTTACGGTAACTTGTATTTTTATTCATGATATTTCATAAACATGCAATACACTTAAACACTAAGAAATTTCTCGCCATAGGTGAAAATTTACAAAAACTATAGAAATCGTCTTTAAGCATAATTGTGTACATGGTTGTATATATTGACAGGATTGAACAAAATTCAGAGTATTACTAAGTAAGTTCAATTAAGTGGTCATGTGATAAATACATGTAGTCACATTCCACAATATGGTAAACGCTAATCAGTCGTGTGTTAAATATCAGAACCACACATGTAACGTTTGTTTGGGTTTAAAGTATAATAAAATAAATTAAATAAATAAGCAATGGCCTTATGACATATATATTCGTTTCGAACGCATATGTTAAAAAATCCAACTATTTGGATTCATTTTAAGTCGTCTTACGGAATGTCGTCGGTTATCTTGCTTGGTGTCTGCGTGTCTGTAGTTCCATTTTCCATCTTATGCTCTATTTGTTGCTTTTCGTTTTTCTCGCTTGAATGATCAATTTTCACGTCAACTTCTATTTCGTCTAGTTCCAGTGCATCATTGATTTGACCTACCATATGTAGAATAGATAAATACATATACAGTCAAACCCGTGTTAGAGATCACCTATATTAATCAGCCTCTTGTATTAAGCAGCCACATTTACTATTTCCAATTTCTATGCTTTTAAAGTAAAGTAACTTGCATTAAGCAAAACCTGTCTAAAAATGTCACTTTGCTCCTTCCCTTGACTGACGACTTTAGACAGATTTGACTGTAAAGTTATTCAACTTCATGTATCTCTGGCATAGGCCTTAAGACTCCAAATTTCTGGTAAAATTGGCAAATTTGCTAAATATTGTGGTAAAGCTATTATTAAGTTTCAGCGAACTATTATTAATATAATGCGTATGGTTCTAATAAATGGCTATATAAACCTAAACATTTACTAAATCAACATTTTAGTCTATTTATGGTGGGAAACGAAAATTTTGTAAGACCTCCAAATTAAATAGCTGACCATGACTAACGAATGAAACAGCTTTCGTCCATAATGTATATCTTATTGATAATAGAAATATGTACATTTTTTAATTATATCAATACATTGGCATTATGTCTCACTTACCTATTATCTCACCTTTGTATTGGTAGCAAGATTCTTGCGAACAATAAATTAGAGCTGTGCAAATTGGTTTTACATCAATTTTGTCAAAACAGTATAAAATTGTCAGATGAGATCACTGGAACATTTTCAAGAGTTCTGCCAAGTTTGGTTGACATTGAGTACAGATTGTTGAAGATATATAAGTTTAGAAATGCGTAGTTATACATTGCAACAAGTTGGCAGACTTGTCAAAAATGAAGGGATGACATCAAACCATCGAAATTGTGAAAAAGCAATCCGGTCAACCCCGTGTTTTTCCTGCATACTAGGACCAACAGAAAAAATATCTATGGAAACAATACACTTTTAGAATCATTGCCAATGTGTTCAGTTTTCAAGAACCGCATGTCTCTATATATGGAACAGTATAAACTTTATTGGTGTGTGAGACGCTTAGCAATACACGTACCTGCTTGGAAGGTCTTGTCAGTTTCTTTCAGCTGTAGCAGGATAGCGTTGGCTATAGGTATCATCATGGCGGTTGTTGCGGTGTTACTAATCCACATGGATAAAAACCACGTGGGCGCCATCATCCCCAGCATTATCCTGTAACACAAATACGACTTGTAATCAACTAACCGATGGTTACTCTTGGAGACATGGTATCATACCAATAATCAGAAGAATGTGAGTTGATCCGCACCACAACATGTTACAGGTGTTGTTAACGAAAGCAGCGAGGATACATTTACGTAATTTGCTGTCAAATACATTGGAGTAAACAAATTGAATGTTGTTTGACATTACTTTTGAAAATATGTAAGCATGACAATATATTGACACTTTTTTAAGATTGACAGTAGCTTGGTGATATTTAAGCTTGACAATAGCTTAGCAATGTCTTAGCTTGACAAAAGTTTGAGAACATTTTAGCGTAATCTTCAGCGTAAGTGTAGTGAGACATGTAATATACAGTAACCAGTCATACGATATGGATGACGCACCATAAAGTAACAACGAAAGTACAATAACGAATTATGAAGGAAGACAATATAATACCAATTAATACAATTCAGAAGGAAGACTTAGTATATAAAGTAAGCAATCGATAAGGAAGGGACACTACAAAATTATACAATAAAGAAAGAACACTTAGTTGTTCAAGTAACAATTAAGAAAACTAGGAAGGAACACTTTAAAATAATCATTAGTACAATTAGGAAAGAACACTATAAAATAATCATTTCTAAAATAAGAAAGAAACACTAAAAAAATAACTATCAGTGAAATTAGGAAGGAACACTATAAAAACATAAGTACAATTAGGAAGGAACACTTAGTATATAAAGCAAGCAATCGATTAGAAAGGGACACTACAACATTATGCAATAATGAAAAAACATTTAGTATTTCAAGTAACAATTAATAAAACTAGAAATGAACACTTTTAAACACCATTAATACAATTAAGAAGGAACATCATACAATAACTATATGTGCAATTAGGAATGAACACTATAAAATTAGTTTTAATGCAATAAGGAAGGAACACTATAAAAAAAAACATTAGTACAATTAGGAAGGAACACTATGAATTAACCATTAGTACACTAGGGAATGTACACTTTAAAATAACGATTAGTACAATTAGGAAGATACTCTATAAAATAACCATTAGAACAATTAGGAAGTAACACTATAAAATAACCATTAGTACAATTAGGAAGGAACACTTTAAAGTAACCATTAATGCAATTAGTGAAGGAACACTGTAAAATAACAATAAGTACAATTTAGAAGGAACACTATGAACTAACCATCAGTAAAAGTAGGAAGGAACACTTTAAAATAACCATAAAATTAGGAAGGAACACTATAGAATAACCATTAGTACAATTAGGAAGGAACGTTATAAAATAACCGTTAGTACACTTAGGAGTTTACACTTTAAAATAACCATAAATGAAATTAGGAAGAAACGCTAGAAAAATAACCATCAGTACAATAAGGAAGGAACACTTTAAAATAATCATTAAAACAATGAGGAAGGAACACTTTAAAAAAACCATTAGAACAATTAGGAAGGAAAACTTTAAAATAACAATTTGAACAATTAGGAAAGGACACTATAAAATAACCATTACTACAATTAGTGAAGGAACACTATAAAATAACCATTAGTACAATTAGTGAAGGAACACTATAAAATAACCATAAGTACAATTTGGAAGGAACACTATGAACTAACCATCAGTGCAATTAGGAAGGAACACTTTAAAATAACCATAAAATTAGGAAGGAACACAATAGAATAACCATTAGTGCAATTAGGAAGGAACACTATGAACTAACCATTAGTACAATAAGGAAGAAACAATTTAAAATAACCATTAGTACAATAAGGAAAGAACACTATAAAATAACCATTAGAACAATTAGGAAGGAACACTTTAACGTAACCATTAGAACAATTAGGAAATAACACTATAGAATAACCATTAGAACAATTAGGAAGGAACACTATTAATTAACCATTAGAGCAAATAGGAAGGAACACTTTAAAATAGCCATTAGTAAAACTACATATACCTACCAACCTACCTTACCTTACCTTACCTTACCTTACCTTACCTTACCTTACCTTACCTTACCTTACCTTACCTTACCTTACCTTACCTTACCTTACCTTACCTTACCTTACCTGACCTGACCTTACCTGACCTGACCTTACCTTACCTTACCTTACCTTACCTGACCTGACCTTACCTTACCTTACCTAACCTGACCTAACCTAGTCTATAACATGTTCAGAAAATAATTTGAATGAGATTAGCTAATAGTAGATCCTGTATAGACGGTCTCAGTGTATTCTAATACGTGCAGTATTCATCATCGTAACAGGTACATGTGTAAATAGCGTTCTTTTCATCAAGTCACTCTTCAAACGAACATATCAGCAAATACAATCATGACAAGAGTTGCTGTATCTTATTTCATATTGGTGCATGTACCTGTAATTAAGTTTTGTTGCATATGTATCACGTTTCATCTCTTCCTAGTTGTGCTTTATATAAGTTTAATGTAATCTCGTATCTTTGCACCCATATACACGCTTTTTATTTTCTTATTTTCTATCTGAATTGCTTCTTCTTATTATTTCTCTTTTGCTTCTCATAACTTGTCACAAATCATTTGAATAATTATGTTTTTAACATCATATAACTTGGATATCCAATCGTTTTACCGTTACATGTAACATATAATATAGAAAATGGTTATAATATCATTATGTATATCTACGCATACTAAAACCTATAAAATTATGGTTATCATTATGCATAGCTATGCATGCTACATACAATAAAATTATGGTTATAATTATGCATTGCTATGCATGCTACGTACAATAAAATTATGAATATCATTATGCATAGCTACGCATGCTACGTACAATAAAATTATGGATATTATTATGCATAGCTAAGCATGCTACATACAATAAAATTATGGTTATCATTATGCATAGCTATGCATGCTACATACAATAAAATTATGGTTATCACTATGCATAGCTAAGCATGCTACGTACAATAAAATTATGGTTATCATTATGCATAGCTATGCATGCTACGTACAATAAAAGTATGGTTATCATTATGCATAGCTCTGTATGCTACATACAATACAATTATTGTTATCATTAAGCATAGCTACGCATGCTACGTACAATAAAATTATGGATATTATTATGCATAGCTAAGCATGCTACATGCAATAAAATTATGGTTATCATTATGCATAGCTATGCATGCTACATACAATAAAATTATGGTTATCACTATGCATAGCTAAGCATGCTACGTACAATAAAATTGTGGTTATCATTATGCATAGCTATGCATGCTACGTACAATAAAAGTATGGTTATCATTATGCATAGCTCTGTATGCTACATACAATACAATTATTGTTATCATTAAGCATAGCTATGCATTCTACGTACAATAAAAGTATGGATAGCATTATGCATAGCTATGCATTCTACATACAATGAAAGTATGGATATCATTATGTATTCTTAGCAATGCAAATATGTTTTATATCAATATGTTTAACAAACAATGTAAACTTGTGTCATTTACTGTCATTAACATTTTCTTTATTTGTGTAGTTTCTGTTTCATGGTATATAACAGCAAAAACGGGAGAACTTGCTTCAGAGCGTTTGTATCTATGTTTAATATTTTACTTGAAAGCAAAATCAAAATAAAACTGCATTTATTCATTTGTTTCAAAGTAAGTGATACATAATAAATTTCAATGTAAGTTGAACACTGCAGGTTACTCACCACCTGGGGTTCGATCCGACAAGTAGCAATATACGCAGAGCAATACGTTTGTGGATGTTCCAGTGTTCTATAGCCGCAGCTACAATCAGGCCACCGACGAACAACATATTGGTGTCCTGTATGATAACGTTTATAAACATGTATATATATGCACAGTTTATGTACGTGAACTTGTAAACTGAACAGAATAGCTAACTCGCCAATATCTTCGTCAACTATTGAGTAGCGTTCTTAAAATACGATATTGAACAGTAAAGTATGTATTGATTTTACATAGTCTCAATGTTTATTCTTACTCAAGTCCAAAGTTCAATGAAATTGCTTTACCACTTCTCGAGGAATGAAATAGCTGTTATACTTACTATTTTATGTACGAAAGGAAAGGTGAGACTAAAAGTATTGTATTGTACGGTGTTAAACGTCGCTTTCAACAATATTACATTCATAGCGGCATACTGACTAGTACGAACAAAAACCAATACTGTCTATATAAAACTGTTTAGAAGGGGCATAACTCCGACACTATTAATCCGATTCGACCATTTCAAGAACGTGTCCAAAGTAGTATGGGTTGTATAACTACTGTGTAAGTTTGGTGAATTTGCAAGAAAACATACAACGTCAAATAATACAATATTTGACGATTCACGGGCCATAAATACCACATCAATTGCCAATTTAGCCAGAAAAGAGCGGATAAGTGGTTCAGTGGTTATCGCCTTGGACTGCGAACCAGGGGATTGCAAGTTCGATTCAACGCTTCTCCAACCTAAAATACTAATCAGTCTTTCGGATGAGACTTTAACAAAAATTGAGGTCTTATGACCGGGCGTGTAAAAGAACCAGGGACGCTACAAAAGGGTGTACTGTATATCTGCACTATCCTCCAAAAATCTAAAATTACTAATACCCTTCTGGAGGCGTTGCCCATATGGGAAACCAGTGGCGACGATAAATAAAATTATCATCATGATCATCAATTTAGCCAATTTAACAACTTTTATATGATCGTATGGTAATATGATAACAGTGACTGTGGAAGTATGGTGAGAATCAAACAAAAAATACAGGTGCCAGAGTGCGCACAATGTCAAATATTGTAATTGTTGAAGTTTCAATGGGTCATTACTCCGGCATTGATCATCCGATTTGATCAGGTCAGAAGTGTGTCCCAGAAAATCTGGTTATACACAGTCATGTTATAACTGTATAAGTCTGGTGAGAATATTTTTATTAAAAAAAGGTGCCAGAGTGCATACAGGGTTGAATTGTGTTTTTTTTATATGTTTCAAGGATCATACTATAATCATCTATTTTGGCCACTTAAAAAATGTGTTCGAGATATTGTGGTTACAAAAGAAAAATATAAGTTTGGTGAAGATCTAATGAATAATATTAGTGTTAGAGTGCACAAAACAAACAGTTTATAAACGGACGATTGACGGACAACAGTCGATCAGAATAACTCCCTTTGAGCTTTCATTTAAATTGCTAAGGTGAGCTAATTATAAAAGTATGTATAACATCGACTTCCTCATTTTGTGGTTACATGTTCGTATGACATAAAATGAAATGCGTGTGCATATTTCATTTTATTAGTTTATTTATGCATATTTAAAAAAAAATCCAATGACATCAATTTGTAATTTTAACATTTTAAATACTGAATTATTTCCTAAACCTAGCGTGATTCCTCTGGTTAAACTAAAACTGTTTAAAAATATACTTTCTTAAATACGAAGTAGGGCGATAGTACAGGGGATATAATGTTGGCTGCTGACGCTAGAGGTTGCGGGTTCGATCCCCAGCTCGACCCGATACCTCTAATACAAGCACTCAGTATTGGTTCTACCCCGGAAGTGGATTCGAGAGCTGTTCACAACGAAATGAGATAATAAACATGACGTTTTGGATGGTAATGCTCCGAGATTAACATCATCACATAATATGCGTTAATATTCAGATTAACTTGAAGATAAAGATTTATTTAATACGTAAACATTAGTAAATAAATCCATTTCAACATGCCCATGCGTCTTTTATAATTCGCTTTTTCTGAAAGGATACCGATTTGAAATGTACACAGATTGTTTCGTGTCCCTTCGAGTTCATATCATTCAATTAACATGTTAAATATAAAGTTTCACATTGACTTCAATAGCGGTAAAATAAGCCCATCTATGTCAATATCACTGTTTGCCATGTTTCATAGATAACATTACACTAGTGAGCGACTTATTACTGTATATGTCGGGTCGGTGTAGAATTTAATACTTCGAATGTTTATCAAGGATATTACGGACCGCCATGCCTACGATGTTATTATCATGACCTTAGGGTACATGTGCCTTGCTTACAGTAACTTGCTACCAGTAATAAATATCGTATTGATAAGTCCCTGGATATAGAATGTGTCATCTGGGCCAGCATAATAAATACAATGCAGTAAGTGAAAACTTAGACTGAACACAACAGAGTTATGTTAACACTGTTTCAACAGCAGTCAGTTTGACTGTTTTAATATTTAGCGTCATTTATATTTCATCGAGGGTTAACCGACGATAAGTTATTGCATGTGTCAACTTGCACAGCATCATAAAAACCATGCAGTATTTATAAAATTGGACTGAACACAACATAGTTATTTTATTAAGCACTCTTTCGTTGGATCCTTGATGGTTAAACAGTACTCGAGCACACCCATCGCCGCAAGTAACACAATCAGAAAGATCTCACTACACAGTTGAAATATATTCTTTGTTCTGTATAGAATAAGGTCAAGGATTTCCATGGTAACAAAAACATTCCCAGGTAGAATCTCTTTTAAAGTATAAAAAATACATCCACGCATATAAATGCACAATAACTGGTATAACACACTAAGATTCTTTTAAAAAAGTCCTCAAATGCTCATAAATTCATCCATCTGTTATACTTCTATACAAGTCACTGTTTAAACACCATTGATGTTTTATTGCGGTGTGTGCTATGTCAGAGTCACAGCCACTTGTCACGAACTCATTTTTAGTATGTATCGCCATATAGTATCTATATCACTGCAATATAGATACTTTATGGCCATATATACTAAAAATGAGTTTGTGACCAGTGCCCAAAAGTTTCTTTACTTATTTGCAGCAAGAAATCACAGCCACTATGAACTTTTTTGAAAATATTTCAAACCATTTACATATGACTTTTTAAGTGCAGGAATCGTGAGACCTAAATAGCACGTAATTGAACTGTTGGTATGCAGGGTGATGAGATCACGAATGAGAAAGTTTGTCAAGTATTTGACACTGGGGCAGTGACAGTAGTATAGACAGTATTTGACACTGGGGGCAGTGACAGTAGTATAGACAGTATTTGACACTGGGGGCAGTGACAGTAGTATAGACAGTATTTGACACTGTGGCAGTGACAGTAGTATAGGCAGTATTTGACACTGGAGCAGTGACAGTAGTGTAGACAGTATCTGACACTGGGGCAGTGACAGAAGTATAGACAGTATTTGACACTGTGGCAGTAACAATAGTATAGACAGTATTTGACACTGGGGCAGTGACAGGAGTATAGGCAGTATTTGACACTGGGGCAGTGACAGTAGTATAGACAGTATTTGACACTGGGGCAGTTCCAGTAGTAAATACAGTATTTGACACTTGGGGCAGTGACAGTAGTATAGGCAGTATTTGACACTGGGGCAGTGACAGTAGTATAGACTGTAATTGACACTGGGGCAGTGACAGTAGTATAGACAGTATTTTACACTTGGGGCAGCGACAGTAGTAAATACAGTATTTGACACTTGGGACAGTGACAGTAGTATAGGCAGTATTTGACACTGGGGCAGTGACAGTTGTATAGACAGTAATTGACACTGGGGCAGTGACAGTAGTATAGACAGTATTTGACACTGGGGGGGGGGGGGGGGGGGGGGGGGTAGCGACAGTAGTATAGGCAGTATTTGAAACTGGGGCAGTGACAGTAGTTTAGACAGTATTTGACACTGGGGCAGTGACAATAGAATAGACAGTATTTGACACTGGGGGCAGTGACAGTAGTATAGGCAGTATTTGACACTGGGGCAATGACAGTAGTATAGACGGTAATTGACACCTGGGCAATGACAGTAGTATAGGCAGTATTTGACACTGGGGGCAGTGACAGTAGTATAGGCAGTATTTGACACTGGGGCAGTGACAGTAGTATAGACAGTATTTGACACTGGGAGCAGTGACAGTAATATAGACAGTATTTGACACTGGGGCAGTGACAGTAGTATAGACAGTAGTTGACACTGGTGCTGTGCCAGTAGTATAGACAGTATTTGACACTGGGGCAATGACAGTAGTACAGGCAGTAAATGACACTTGGGGCAGTGACGGTAGTATAGACGATATTTGACACTGGGGCAGGGACAGTAGTAAATACAGTATTTGACACTGGGGGCAGTGACAGTAGCATAGACAGTATTTGACACTGGGGCAGTGACAGTAGTAAATACAATATTTGACACTGGGAGCAGTGACAGTAGTATAGGCAGTATTTGACACTGGGGCAGTGACAGTAGTATAGACAGTAATTGATACTGGGGCAGTGACAGTAGTATAGACAGTATTTGACACTTGGGGCAGCGACAGTAGTATAGGCAGTATTTGAAACTGGGGCAGTGACAGTAGTTTAGACAGTATTTGACACTGGGGCAGTGACAGTATAAAATACAGTATTTGACACAGGGGGCAGTGACAGTAGTATAGGCAGTATTTGACACTAGGGCAGTGACAGTAGTATAGACAGTAATTGACACTGGGGCAGTGACAGTAGTACAGACAGTAAATGACACTGGGGGCAGTGACAGTAGTATAAACAGTGTTTGACACTGGGGCAATGACAGTAGTAAATACAGTATTTGACACTGGGGCAGTGACAGTAGTATAGGCAGTATTTGACACTGGGGCAGTGACAGTAGTATAGACAGTAATTGACACTGGGGCAGTGACAGTAGTATAGACAGTATTTGACACTTGGGGCAGCGACAGTAGTAAAGGCAGTATTTGAAACTGGGGCAGTGACAGTAGTTAAGACAGTATTTGACACTGGGGCAGTGACAATAGTATAGTCAGTATTTGACACTGGGGGCAGTGACAGTAGTATAGGCAGTATTTGACACTGGGGCAGTGACAGTAGTATATACGGTAATTGACACTGGGGCTGTGACAGTAGTATAGGCAGTATTTGACACTGAAGGCAGTGACAGTAGTATAGGCAGTATTTGACACTCGGGCAGTGACAGTAGTATAGACAGTATTTGACACTGGGGCAGTTACAGTAGTATAGACAGTATTTGACACTGGGGCAGTGACAGTAGTATAGACAGTAATTGACACTTGGGCAGTGACAGTAGTATAGACAGTAATTGACACTGGGGGCAGTGACAGTAGTATAGGCAGTATTTGACACTGGGGCAGTGACAGTAGTATAGACAGTATTTGACACTGGGGCAGTTACAGTAGTATAGACAGTATTTGACACTGGTGCAGTGACAGTAGTATAGGCAGTATTTTATCATGTAAGATCACGTTCATAAAGATTAGTTCTATCATTTAAACGGAATGCCATAGCATGTCAGATAAATAAAACTCAAATAACGTATTCTGATTCTAATGTAACAAGCCATTGCTTAACCAATGAAAGAATTATTTTTTAAAGATGTTGTGATTATACTGTTGAAAACATATGTGTTTGAATTCGGGCCGTTAGCGATTATTTTATCAGTAATTTGGAATTTGAGCATGGGTCCTGTTTCATTTACTCCCCTACAAACAGTGTATATGTTAATATATTTAAGCAATAATCAGTTTAAATACTAGACAATCAATCAATCACAATTGTTTTATTATTAAAGACATAGTGCATGAATACCGGAACATAAGTGTACTGTATTTTAATCATAGTCTCGTCTTACACACACTTATTCAATCCGGGAAACCAGTACTGCGTTATCATGAACACCGGAACATAAGTGTACTGTATTTTAATCATAGTCTCGTCTTACACACAATTATTCTATCCGGGAAACCAGTATTGCGTAATCTTATTAATATCGTTGTTTTCTTCTAATGACCTGTTTGTATGTTGTCTTTTTCGTTAATTTAAGATAACGCCTGACATATTCGAAAGTTTAATATGATTAAAAACATATAAACGGTAAATACATTATGTTTCTATATGATCCCGATCTCAGTTTTCGACTTCCCCTCTGTGAAATCGGACGATTGTGACGTTAGCGGAACAATATTTTGTCATAGATATGACGTAAATTGTTGTGATCAATTAAATGTATGTTAAAATTCATGTGGGCCAGCATTACTTACGTTCATGTACTGTTGGGAAGTCGCTTTTACTGAAAGTAGTCCAACCATAGGGAATAAGAACACCGGAAGTAGTGCTGTCACGGCTATTGGGAGCGCCTCTGTGACCCAGAAGATGGCCATGATGCCGACGACATACGCACATTTTGCTTCCTAGAATAAATAATAAAGCAGATGGTGAACGAGTGAATGCAATTATATGTTATAATTAACAAGGCCAACTTAATTAAATTATAAATATATAATAATAATACTTCAATTAATAACTTATTACAACGTAAACAAACCACGCTCGAAGTCTTCCTGGGTAGAAACCGTACTAAGCATATGCGGAAAAGTGTCTTTCTCATAACACCGTCCTCCGTGACCTTGTTGTTAAGGTGTCTGCATCTGAAGCTGGAGGTCGAGTGTTCGAATCCTGGTGGAAGCACTTGGGCTTTCTCTGATGCGACCGATTGCTCACCCGGTAACTAGTTAAATTGAGGGGTACCAGCCTAACAGCGTGCTTTCGGGAAGTAACTGTGTACAACATAAGTGGTGACTCATAAGCGCAGTGTGGCTGGCCTTTTCAATAGTGGTGACACTAATAAACAAACACTTTACTTTTACATTGTCGTGGGTGAGGATCGAACCACCGATCCTCGGATTCGATGCTCTACCACTGGACCATGAGCTATACTCATTTTATACTCATATTAAACGTAATAGCTTTATTATTCTGTTTTAACTCCTACTGAGTTAAAACTTAATATGATAATGACCGCTTACTGTCAAATGATACTCGGATGGATCCAATCACTGATTTATTTTATTAATTATAACTTTATAAGCATAACAACACAAAACCCCACTCTACTGCAATACTTGGGTTAATCCGAATCGTTTACTGAATCGTTAATTATTATACTTATTACGAAATGAATACCTTTTATATTTTATTTAAGCAATCATTTGACACATTGATAACTTAGGAAAGAGATTAATGAACAGCTATGTAAGAACTTCTACAATTACTTTAGGATACTACTGATATGTCTTTACTGGTATTGTACAATAATGGTGAATTTCGATTCCTATTTGACTTATCAGATTTGTTTGATTTTTTAAAAGTCTCCTCATCTTTCAAGTAAGTCGTGTTTACATGTGATGGAGTAAGTGACATACAAACCTTGGACTTGTTCTTCAAATTCGACGTGGTAGCAATTTATTTTTTTTTTATATTAACATTATTATATAGTGAATCAATGACACCACCAAGTTTCAGTTTAAAGTTTTAAAGTTTATAAACAATCGGCAACCTTTTTCTCATGCTAGTTTATAATAAGAATGACTCTTTTGGTCTGAGTATTGATAAAGTATACAATGTTAATGTCTGATATTATCAATTTTATCAGATGAGGCTTAGAAATAAAAAATTTAGTGCCAAACCGGAGGAATTTGATACTGTTTACATGTGATGGAGTAAGTGACATACAAACCTTGGACTTGTTCTAACATAGTACTCTCTTTATTGAATGTCAATATTTCTCATTCGTTTTTTTATGAAATTGAAAATCAGCATCAAGCATTTGTTACAGCCTGTGGAGATAATCTCCATTTAGCCGCGCAATAATGTTTAAATTCAATAATCATTAATTCAATATAGTCTCACTATATGAAAACTAAAAGTGTATAGTTATACATAATGACGCCACGTACCGGATAAACTTGCATTGGCGTGATGAATCTAGATTTATCAGGCGGGCAGTTTATCAACAGAAATGATTGCATTGCAATGATAAATTAAAATCTAATTAATATACTGTAAATAAATGTAATGAAGTTTCGCAACACTATAAACTATAACACGGGTCACCAGCGCACTTACGTGACCGTAGGAAAGCTACACCGAAATACTGCAATAACGCAACACTTTAATAAGCCGATCCAAACATCTTTCAGTGACACTTCAGTGACACTTCAGTGTGTTAGTGTTTAGATATAGTGTCAAGTTGAAAGTGTCGTGATATGGGTCGCGTCACTAAACAGTAAACTACAAATAACGTGCACAATTATATTTTAAACTAGCGGTTGCCTTAAGAATGTAATCGATAGTGTTTACTTATTCTTAAAGAAACTCGTGTCAGAATGAAGGACTTTATCACTAAGGTAATCATGGGACATTACTATTCATATGGTTGTGTACTTTGCGTATAGCTATCCCCTGGATGTTTTGTTTGAATATTTATCGTCATGTGTATGCCATCGTGGGCTAACAGACGAACAATTAACCAAACCACTATTTCGTGGGATCTTCAACGGTTAACCAGTACTTAAGCACTTCCCATCTCCACAAGTTACTGATAACTTTTTCACTAGACTCAGTGGCGAGAGAAGAATGATGATGAAATGCTATGTCGTACATCAATCATCAAACGGGGAATGTGGCCGGGCGAGGATTCGAACTTACGACCCTTGAATTGAAAGTCAGGCGCGCTACCGACTGAGCTAATCAGTCCCGTCTCCTAAAAGTAACTGCATCATTTAAATCGTATTTTAATGGTGTTAAACGCCATTTGGATAACATAGCAGGTTATATATGGCATAATCAGTCGTATTGATAAGGGAGACCTCAGAATTAATATGTGAACCACATTTCGTCTACATATAACTGGCAAATTGTCTCATACACAGAGGACCACTTAATCGTCATTAAAATAGTTAATTTGTTTTACAAAAATGCCCGACAAAGCCTTATGGAAGAAACGAACAAGTGTTAAAATAGTTATTTTCTCGTGTTTATGCATCAATATAAGCTATACTATCGAAATAATTATGTCCATTTATTAGAACTTATGGATTTTTTTTGTCGGTGTCGCTATAGTTTGGAAAATATGAGTTAATTTTCTATAAACTGTATATCTAGTATGATTTTTCCTTCTTTATCATACTGATACGAGCTTGTGAAAATAAAGTTGACACTTAACAGGTTTACACATATGCGAAATAGGATTGACCATTTTCTAAAAAACGACAAATTAATGATGACGGTGTTTAAACTAAATGCAGATTTTAATGACGACGGCGTATTTACTATATGCTGATTTTAATGACGACGGTGTATTAATTATAGGCAGATTTCAATGACGACGGTGTATTTATTATATGCAGATTTTAATGACGACGGTGTATTTACTATAGGCAGATTTTAATGACGACGGTGTATTAACTATAGCCAGATTTTAATGACGTCGGTGTATTTACTATAGGCAGATTTTAATGACGACGGTGTATTAACTATAGCCAGATTTTAATGACGACGGTGTATTTATTATATGCAGATTTTAATGACGACGGTGTATTTACTATTGGCAGATTTTAATGACGTCGGTGTATTTACTATAGGCAGATTTTAATGACGACGGTGTATTAACTATAGCCAGATTTTAATGACGACAGTGTATTTATTATATGCAGATTTTAATGACGACGGTGTATTTACTATAGGCAGATTTTAATGACGACGGTGTATTAACTATAGCCAGATTTTAATGACGTCGGTGTATTTACTATAGGCAGATTTTAATGACGACGGTGTATTTACTATAGGCAGATTTTAATGACGACGGTGTATTTACTATAGCCAGATTTTAATGACGACGGTGTATTAACTATAGGCAGATTTTAATGACGACGGTGTATTTATTATAGGCAGATTTTAATGACGACGGTGTATTAACTATAGCCAGGTTTTAATGACGACGGTGTATTAACTATAGGCAGATTTTAATGACGACGGTGTATTTATTATATGCAGATTTTAATGACGACGGTGTATTAACTATAGGCAGATTTTAATGACGACGGTGTATTTATTATAGGCAGATTATAATGACGACGGTGTATTGACTATAGCCATATTTTAATGACGACGGTGTATTAACTATAGCCAGATTTTAATGACGACGGTGTATTAACTATAGGCAGATTTTAATGAAAGTTCCAGATTTTGACTTTTAATTTATTTTAATAAATTTTCGATATAAGAACGTAGATGTCACTGTGCCTTTTTGTGACAATTAGCTCAGAGACAACGTATGTGTACCTGTATTTGGATTTTCTAATGAAAATTATACAAAAAAAAAAAATACAAGAAATACCACACAAATATAAAAAAATAAATTATTCAAAACTTATATATTGTTGCACAAGTACATGTAACTTATAACAGGTGTCCAGTGGTAGAATTGCGCATCGTTTCTCTTACTGTGTGTTTCTGAGTGCATTCATGTTTCTTGCACTTACAAGCACATTCGATATCAAAAACTGAATGTTCACTCACGGTTCAGGTCTCACTTAAGAATTACCTCCCTAACATGACGGTAGCAATATTCCTACGCCCAATAAATTAGAGCTGTGTAAAACAGTTGGCATTAGTTTTGTTGAAAACAATTTTCATATTTCATTGTGCATATGAGGACATCTGAGCATTTTCATGATTTCTTCCAAGTTTGAATGTTTGAATTGGGTACTGTTAGACGACGTTATAACATTTTAAACATGTGTAGTGATGCACTGCAATAAATGGTCAAATATTGTCAAAAGTGAAGTAGTGCCATCAAACCATCGAAATTGTGAAAAAGCAACCTGGTCAATCCCACGTTATTTTCTGCTACTTGGATCAACAGAGGACTATCTATGGGAACAAGGCAATTTTAGAACCTTTGGCAATATATTCAGTATTCCAGAAGTGCATTTCTCTATATGTGAAACAGCACAAAATTAAATGTCGTGTGAGACATTCAGCTTTTCTTCAAATCCATACTTCGTTTGTGCATCGTTTACGCTTCATTTACGACCACAGTGCTCTTTAGATGCACTTCGATTGCTTGTACTTGAATGGTTTAGGGTCTAACATGTCAAGCGTCCGCTGACTTTCAAGAATACCTACTACTACTATCTTTAACTACAACAACAGCGGCAACCTCAGATAACACATGTTACAACATGACAGAATGGTTTTTAAATGGTTTATGGTCTTACATGTCAAGCGTCCGCTGACTTTCAAGAATACCTACTACTACTACCTTTAACTACAACAACAGCGGCAACCTCAGATAACACATGTGACAACATGACAGAATGGTTTTTAAATGGTTTAGGGTCTTACATGTCAAGTGTCCACAGACTTTCAAGAATACCTACTACTACTACCTTTAACTACAACAACAGCAGCAACCTCAGATAACACATGTTACAACATGACAGAATGGTTTTTAAATGGTTTAGGGTCTTACATGTCAAGTGTCCACTGACTTTCAAGAATACCTACTACTACTACCTTTAACTACAACAACAACGGCAACCTCAGATAACACATGTTACAACATGACAGACTGAGACAATAATCAAGAAAACATATGCTTACATTAACAGATAAGTTAACTTCCTTGTACTGTCTGTATTGCCTTGTGTTATATAGCTGAACATTTGCTAAAAGCGACAATTTGTAGCATACAACGTGTAATACCTAATATACGTCTCACTACACCGTTATGTCCCCTTTGAGCTACGGAAATATGATCCTTACCTTCAAAAAAAAAGTACTGCGTTATTCGGTTTTGAAATAGATTCAAAGATATTATGATTTTTTTTAATATTTGTGAAACAAAGTCTTGGCTAAAATATACATAGACGATACTCCACTGGATCCACAGGAACTGATTTTTATTTGATTTTAGGAGGTGGATGAATTTTAGGACAAGCATAGACTGCTTTTCGATAAAACCTGAAGTGACAGACTCCACTGAACTTGAGAAAAAAAAACATGGTCAACATGCCAGTTAATGTGCATTTTTAGGTAGAAATACATTCGCTCTCTGGAAAGAAACCCCTTTTTAAAAATTGTATGTGTATAAACATGTTATAGTGAAACATGCAGACACTGTTTTATACATGTATATTATATAGCGGAATCTGACTGTGAAGTTAGACATTTAGAATATAATGCTAGTAGTTTATTCAGATTTTTGTTTGTGTTCCATGCTTCCTCAGGATCTTTATTTTTCCGATATTTGTATATGTCTTATGGTAAAGGGTTTAAGAGTCAAAATTGACGGCTCATGGTTTTAGGTGTTTGGTAAGACTTACGATTTATGGTTTACGGTTATAGGTTTTGGAGTTAAAATTCTTTTAAATGTTAGGGCTAGGATTAGGTGCAATACAATGGAGCACATATGATGATAAAGATGGATGGTGATAAAAATGGTAAAACTTAGGTTAAGCTTTAGGTAAAGGATTAGTATATCAATAAGGTAGGTTAAGCGCTAGGTAAAGATTTAGTATTTCATTAAGGTAGGTTAAGCGCTAGGTAAAGATTTAGTATCTAATTACGGTAGGTTAAGCGCTATGTAAAGGATTAGTATTTCAATAAGGCAAGTTAAGCGCTAGGTAAAGGATCAGTATTTCAATAGGGTAGGTTAAGCGCTAGGTTAATGATTAGTATTTCAATAAGGTAGGTTAAGCGCTAGATAAAGGATTAGTTTCAATGAGGTAGGTTAAGCGTTAGGTAAAGGATTAGTATTTCAATAAGGTAGGTTAAGCGCTAGGTAAAGGATAAGTATTTCAATAATGTAGGTTAAGCGCTAGGTAAAGGATTAGTATTTCAATAAGGTAGGTTAAGCGCTAGGTAAAGGATAAGTATTTCAATAATGTAGGTTAAGCGCTAGGTAAAGGATTAGTATTTCAATAAGGTAGATAAAGCGCTAGGTAAAGGATTAGTTTCAATAAGGTAGGTTAGGCACTAGGTTAAGGATTAGTATTTCAATACGGTAAGTTAAGCGCTAGGTAAAGGATTAATTTCAATAAGGTAGGTTAGGCACTAGGTTAAGGATAACTATTTCAATAAGATAGGTTATGCGCTAGGTAAAGGATTAGTATTTCAATAAGGTAGATAAAGCACTAGGTAAAGGATAAGTATTTCAATAAGGTAGATTAAGCGCTAGGTAAAAAATTAGTATTTCATTAATGTAAGTTAAGCGCTAGGTAACGGATTAGTATTTCAATACGGTAGATTAAACGCTAGGTAAAGGATTAGTATTTCAATAAGGTAGGTTAAGCGCTAGATTAAGGATTAGTTTTCAATAAGGTAAGTTAAGCCTTAGGTAAAAGATAAGTATTTCAATAAGGTAGGTTAGGCGCTAGGTTAAATATTAATATTTCAATACGGTAGGTTAAGCGCTAGGTAAAGGATTAGTATTTCAATAAGGTAGGTTAGGCACTAGGTTAAGGATTAGTATTTCAATAAGGTAAGTTAAGCGCTAGGTAAAGGATTAGTTTCAATAAGGTAGGTTAGGCACTAGGTTAAGGATAACTATTTCAATAAGATAGGTAATGCGCTAGGTTAAGGATATGTATTTCAATAAGGTAAGTTAAGCGCTAGGTGAAGGATTAGTATTTCAATAAGGTAAGTAAGCGCTAGGTAAAGGATTAGTATTTAGGTTAAGCGCTAAGATATGATAAACGTATTTTTATTTAAACTTGAGCATTAAACTGACGCTAAATATACAAACATTTTCAATGCATGTAATGTGATGTTGACACTTTATACATCTTTATATATCAATATATTGGTACGAGGGATTGTTTGGGTTTTAAACAAATAATCTTCCAAATCTAAAAATGATACAGTTTCGTCAAGCAAATAGCAGTATATGACTAATTTTAGTTTAAGCTAGTATACATTTATGCATGTAATACATTATTTTTATTACCAAGTCTTGCAATATCTGTATATGAAACGTATCAGGTTCCTTCTGTATTTAAAAGCTATTGCCTAATATAAACAAAGACTTCCATTTTGCACTTAACACGTCTATAAACTTAGCCAGACTTGGTATTCTATTGTAATAGGCTGGAATATATTCATCTCGTATATGATTGAATAAAGGACAAACATTGATGAAATGATACTCGTCTTCTATTTCATTAGGTGTACACTTATTATCGTTTCTTCATATACGAGTATATCGATGGCGCCTGGTTTCACTTAATAGGCTGTGTAATGATCTGATCGTTGCAGTAATAGTGTTTCTGTTTTTTTTCGATTATTCATCATATTTCATTTAAAAAGGCAGATTCTTCAAAAACGAGTTTTTATCATTAACTTAAAACTTAATTAATAGTAAGAAACCATCAAACTAGATAAACCAAACTAGCATCAAGTGAAATATTTTTGAGTGCAGTTTTACGATTTTCGAATATACTTTTATTACTTTATTTACCGTTTTATAACGAGGTATTATATACTTACATCCAAATATGTATCGATAATCCTCCCATGATATTATAAATCGCATGCCTAAAGATTTATCGGAAATCGATTTTGTAATGAATGACGTAGATTGTTTGGTAGAGTATGTATGACGTTCAAAATAAACTAATTGTTCAAACCCGCTGTCAGGATGTTTCTGTATTATGTTTTGCAGATAAGTGCATTGTAAACTTTTATTTTCCTGGTTGGTTTGTTTTGCAGAATTAACTTTTTTTTTATATAATTCCATCAGGGTCGCAGGTTGTCACAATAAACATATGTTATCAGGATAGTAGGCTTGTACGTTCTGACAAAATGAAACTTTATTTTTTAGCAAGCTTGCAGTCCGGCATAATAAAACAAAGGTTAGCAGTATTGGCTGAAGACAATACTAGTGAAACGTGTTTCAATGTTTATGTAGCACAAGGTGAGATTTAAACGAATTAATTTCATTGTTGGCGTGTGGTGATATGTTGGTAAACTGTCGAGTAAAACTGACTGAATGAAATACTTGAGTAAATGAAATGTAACTAGCAACGAAACATGATAGATAGTAGTCCTTAAACTGTTGATTAACACTGAAACAATCATAGGCGACAGGAACAACTTTTTATTCGTCGAATTTCATGTATTAAATATAGCAAGAAAAAACAAATCAAACATTAAACATATATTGAGGACACTGTATTATGTCATTTTGTAAAAAAAAGGTGCATAGAATAAACCAAACACTGCAATTATATCAATCAAATTAAGTACTTTGATTTATTTAGAGGAGTGGTTTGATATATAAGCATAATACATTTCATCTTGCAAGCAGAAAAAAGAGAAATAATCTGTAAGAATACCTGCAGAATGAAACTGCCTTCTTATTTTGCCAACCTGTCAGTCTATGTCTACCATCGGTATGTCAAGTGAAAGTGTATTTTCATTGTGACTTGTGAAGTCAAAATACTTGACATGCTGACAGTTAGAAAAAAGTGCTTCATCTTGTCAACTTGTTTGAAAAGTACTGCACATCGGTCATAGGTCATAGGATCCTCCGTGACCAAGTGGCCTCAAGCGTTGCATATAGCATGTACTGCATTGACAATAAACTGCAATCAAATTAAAAACAAATTTTCAGATCCTGCCAGTCGGCCAGCAAAAGGAACTGTTTCATTTTGCCAGTTTGTTAGTCCATTACAGAAGTTACTTTACATATTCCTAGGTCTGTTATACCCTAATACAAAAGCATGAAATACATTGTCCATCCCACAATCCATAGCACTATGACACGTTAACTGTGACGTGATTCAACGGGTGACACATCTGACCAATCAGCGTGTTCGTATTTCACTGCCATTTGTAGGTCTCTAGCGAGAAGAGCTAGGCCTGATATTACAGTCAACCAGTTTGTTGTCTTCACCATTATCTTTTTATTTATTTTTCTCAACTTGTTATCCCTGGGTGGGAACACTGTCCCTACTGACTGCGATGTTTGAATAGTCGTACAAATATTTACGATAGGCTCTAAACAATGATAAACATTTCTTCCTTGAACGAATATAAAAAAGACAAGTTGATTTAACATTTTGCAACTACTTATTCGCAGAGAAAATTAACGTTGAACTTTTACATATGTTAATTATGTATTGAACTTAGTTGAGATACTTAAATATGGTTACCAATAGGGCGGGGCCGGATACACTTATTTAGAATATATATCGTACCCAGTTGTAATGGTTTAATAAGCAATCAGAATGAATCTGAGTAGAACCGTTGTAAGTCTTCAAAATCAAAATATCTGGCTAACCTTCTCATACATTGTTTCAAACTAAAACCCATGACTCCAGACGTGTCTCGTTTTGAAACAACTAATTGAACCACTCGATCAAGGAGGACCCACATTGGCCCTGCATGAGGGTAAACACACCAGCATATGTTATATATTATATTAGCCATTAAACGTCATAACTATTCAAATACAGTTCCATCTTCTGTGCATATATGGTGTTTGTTTAATGTGTGTCAAGTACGTCTTGTTCTCTACATTATATTATTGCTTATCGCTTCCCGTAACGGGTATTAGTGCATACTTTATAACTTTTAAACATTGTAGATAAAGCGCTATCATTCTTGCTGGGTTCTCCTCATTACGGGTATAATTTTCGGACAGACAATGTCAAGTGTCTACCGTATGATAGTTCAGTGTTGCATCGCTAATAAGACCAAGTGTATGCTTTAATAAAATCAAAACAAATGTAAACAAAACAGTTTTAACATACACGTTTATTGTTTTATATTGTAACGACGTGTTTTAACCATCAATGCGTGAAGATAAATTGCAAATGCCTGAATGAATGAATGAATGAATGAATGAATGAATGAATGAATGAATGAATGAATGAATGAATGAATGAATGAATGAATGGTATTTTACGGCACGTCGACATATGCATGAATACTTTGATATAAACATGCAGTAGTCTAATGCGTGCCCTTTCATACTTACAGTAACCAGAATTTCAGTTTAGAGGATGGCTTAGGGTGCGCAACACAAAATCTGAACGGGCACTTTATATGTTTTTAGTAGAAAAAAAAACATTAATAATAAAATATGGGAGTCTAGTGGGTTGGTTGGGGTGTTGATCCGCCATTGATTTATATCATGTACACAACCTACAATATATGATTATGTAAGGATAGGTGTTATTTCGTTCATTTTGGTGAATTATGATATATTATGTACTTGTATATATGTCATCAGATAATAATATTTGATAATTTAACAGTTTTAATTTAGTGAAACTGTAAACGACTATTTCATTATTTTGAATCATAAAATAAAACAAATGTTAGTTTATAAGGAAATTAAAACTAAATTTCACTCAATAAATACGCATGCTTACTCGTGATTTCGGTTTTCGTCAACATACCCCTTAGGCTTACTCGGTGAAATAAAACATACTTCTCAATGAAACAAAACTGCAATTATCCCTACGTAATTATAAAAAAGTAATAAACATCTATCAAAAATACTATCAAATGAAACTTAATATCATTTAAACTGATGGTTAGGTAAACAAATGACATTAGTAGATAAATATAAAACATAAAAACAAAATACTTACTGGTCCCCCGCCTGCAACAAGCAGGGCCAACAGCAACAACGGAGTCAGAATCACGATGAGTATATCCTTAATATGCAGTAAATCCCGAAAAAATGCCTTGACTTTAGACATTTTATTTTAAAAAGGTAATCACAGTATTTTTATATGACATAGATTTAAAAACATTCAATATAATTTACCGAGTGAACTACACAGATAAATACGTGCTATCGTATTTGGATGAGCAGGCTTACATATTTTATATACATACAGATATAAAAGTACAACGATACAGGTACGAAAGTTTCTGTCACCACAGATAAAATTATTGTCGCGTAGGGAGCACTGCACCACGTTTTATGTGCGCTGATGTAAAGTAAAGTGGTGTGACAGACGTTTAAGTCAAACATGTTCAATTTATCTTAATCACGTTTATAATAAATGAACTCATTTAGTTCACGCACTAAACATCTGACGTTACCAGATATAAATAATATCTCTTAACAGATAGGGACCACAAAAACTACAACTGTCTTATCTTTAGATAACATGTTAAATGATATTTAACGCTACTTTCACATAACATTTTAAACTTGTATTTGGCATATTGAATCTATTGGTGGAGGAAGACCTCAGACCGAATCTGGGTATAACCGCTTTCCTTCCGCAAGTAACTTATAAACTTTGTCTCATTAAGTTTTTGAATTTAAAGATTTTTCAATAAATATAAGATATCATTTATTTTCATAACCTGTATTGTGTTTCAAATGTGGCGTTAAATTGTATTAAAACAACACCGACAACAACAACAGCCTAGCCGAGTAAGCCATGCAAACAGCAAGCTTTAAATTGTTACTGAAAAAAACAAAAACAAAATAAAGTCCACATTTGCCTTACAAATGACTGCCAATGGCTTTCAAACCGACCTTTATAAAAACCCTTTCTGACAAACAAAAAGTTGACCAGGGATCGAAACACACGACTTAATTGGTTAAAGGTAAGTGATATTGAAACGGAGACTGAGACTCTGTGCACAAATATTCCGTTTATGGAAATCACAATTACTTTCATCGCAAACTAGCGTAGCAAAATTATAAAAAAAACTGTTAAAGCATTTAAAGACAACATATCAACTAACAAGCCAGACGGTCAAAATTGCTAAAAATGTCTCAAAAGCAAACCCAAACGATGCATGGGGTGGTAGCGTAATGGACAGAGTGTTGGCCGCACACGCGTTTCAAATGACCCTTCAGAGTAATAATGTCAATAAATTAGCTAGGGTTTATATTAATTAAATAGCGAACCAAAAAAACAGTCGTATTTAAGGGAAGTTTTTTGAGAGAAAAACGTTAACAAGAACAAAAGACATAGGACCTGTTACAAAATATCACATTGAGCCTTTCGCTACGTTAACATCACATTCATTTCTGCACAATTATTCTCAAAACATTCTCAATGGCCCTCTTTGTGTGGTACGAACTTTTTTCCGGTTTAAAACAGACACTAAGTACGCATACATAATGTTTGTTGACACTGTTGATATCTTATAAAGGGTCACATCTTCAAAAGATAACTTAAAAACATACTGAACCAGGGAACGGTGATATTAATTTTAGTCAGTGTGGGTAGACCTAGTTGTCTGATATATATCGCCAAGTTGTGCAAAACCGTGCCGAGTGTTTGTATACGAACTGGGAAGACACGTGGCGTCATTTGCATTAAAGACACGACTTATGTATTAAAGGGAGGTAACTCCTATTACATGTATAACATCATGTTATACAGCATGGTAGTCTTCCGAAATGTATCTTAAATAGACTTTTTTAAAAGCCAGCCGTCTTGAAATCTTCTCCGTTTAGTTAAATGATCTTGTAAAGTGTGTCATATACAAGCTTCTATCATATTGTATCGAAGCATTCAAAATACGAGAACAGATGCTTTATGCAAACACACTATTAGATACGTTGTGGTTATATCAATAATATCATGATCAAATTTTGATTGTCCTTTTTCAAAACATTCATGTTAGCATTAATGAAAACGTGACAATAACAAAACTATATGAGCATATTTTAAATAAATATTGTTAAAAACAACAACAAAAACACTTTTCAATTATATATATATATATATATATATATATATTTTTTTTTTTTTTTTTTTTTTTTTTTTTTATTTCAATCACTGAAAACTGATCCATTTAATCACCCCGTCATAGGTCTGTGAGAGTCGGGGTAGGCTATCCCTCTACAAACCGTACAAATATATGTATCAGTCAAGTTGTAACATACATTCTTATATATATCTTAAATCATATACTTAATCATTTGTGAACAACAAGTCAACAAATCATGTTATTCACTCCCACTACTACTATCATTTTTTTTTAAATGTTTTTAGTTACTATTGATATGTAATGTATGTGCCTTATGTATTTAAATATGTTATTTATGCTGAAAAGCTTTGTACTGCTTAAGCTGAAAAAAAAGTTCTGTTCTGTAACCGTATTCTAATATATGCTCCGACTACATCAAACACACCTTTTATCAATATAGTCGTACCAGCTGACATTTCTTTAAGATTTTTTTTTTTCTGTTATTACTTTATATAGGACACATATCTTACGCATGATGTATTTAAGGACTTTATTCGAAATAAATAAAATATTTGTTTCAAAATGTTTTGTTGTAGTGCATGTGTGTCTATCTAACCTTAACAAAATGTTCACACTGTTTCTGTTTTATTCTTTTATGTTTTACAGTTACAGGATATAATATCCAATTAAATGAAGTTTGCAAAAAGAAGTAACAACCGGCTATTTCTCCTAATTTCATTTCAGAGTCGATCAGTGTAAAAATACAAACTGGTGAGAAAAAAAGAAGTGTATCTACATACGCATTTTTCTTATTTTCATGGTGATTTTAAGATTTGAATGAAATTCTTTTACTGGTTTGGACATTTTTGAAAGTGTTGTTATGTTTGAATCGTGAATTTAGCCAACGGATCACGCTTAAAACAGGTATGATTATGTTAATGATGACGTTTAATTTCAGTTTGTCAATGACATACTGTGCAAAAAATAACTATGTTAGATGAAGGATGGCTGTAGTTTTCTGTTTTAGCACTACAGTTATGAACGACTTAAAGATAAAATTGTCCCTTCTTAAATAATGGTCTTTTATCAATGACCTCCATGTAAAAGATTGGGTAGTGATGGGGGACGAGAAAGTGTCTTAAAGTTGTGTTGGGTGATGTTCCGTGTAGGGTAAAATATGTAATTAGTTAGACATACACACTAGTCTCATTTCGAGATTTCGCGCCTACATATAGGCCGATGTGCCGCTCCTGTTTATATGGTCATACAAATGGTATGTATATGACAACTTCTCCTAGTTTCCATTTGTTTAAAAATGCATGGATAACTGATTATTTAGAAACCCTTTATTATAGGATTTCCTCTTATCAAAAGCATTCCCATGAGTTACAGAATGCAACCAAGAAAGTAATAAACGATACCCTGTCTTTGCAGAACGATTAAACTAATTGATTCCACGGTGATTTAGTTACAAAGTCTAAAGTATTCCTGGATGTTACCAATACTAAGCACATGTAGATAATAGGTCTTCCTTAATGACTCCACACATAGCCGTGGTAAGGATCGTGGGTGGGCACCGTTCGATCCTGGGTCTGATGCTCTACCACTGGACCATGCGTTCCACGGTGACATTGATTAATTTTTAATTGTTAAACAAGATCAATTCTATATTTCCGTCAGTTTATTTATTTCTTAAGCTTAATACAACGTTTTAGTTGCAAAGTACTCCTATGTCCCAGTGTTAATTTTGAGATGATACTGAGATGAAAATGCAGACCGAGATCAGAATTTTTAAAATTTTAAAATAAAAACATTTTTCCCAATATATAATGCCTATACTGACACGGTATTGCCAGAATGAGATCATGCAAACACAATACATTGGAGAGGGATTTCCTAACTTGGGCTAAGCGCTAGGTTAGATTTAAATAGAGTTTCCGCTTAAAATTGCTACGTAATTCGTGACGAATTAAGTGAAATACGTGGTTTAGCTTTGATTTTAATGATACGTTATACAGGTTTACATGTAGAAAGAATCCGAAAGACGATGTAATGGTCATCATTAAATGCTTAAACCACTCCAATTTGAATATCGATTTTGTCACGGTTTGGTGAATTTGACTTAACAAACCATTCGGATTTTATTTATAAATGTGATGAGATGCCTTTTATCCATTTTAATATTTATTGCACTTTAGCGGAATATTTATTGCTTTGCCGATCAAAATAGGTTTTCGGTAAAGTAGAAAGAAAGATTCAACCACACAATGTGATTTCTGTTATGAAAAGATCAGTTGACGTTGAATTACAATTACGCAGATATGTTAATGTAATACACGCAGAGCATGGTAATTACATATATAAATATAAATAATTGTATACTTAAAAGGTAACCAATGTTGAGTGTTATAGTTTATAGAGTTATAATTACGCGTATGAGACATTTTATACGAACATTCATGTATCATTGTGATTGCAAGAGGTCGTTATATAGTATTTTGTAAGTTATTTATATACATAGTTAAAACATAACATTTTCAATAGTGTATCAGATTTTCTGCTAGTGATCCTTATATCGTACGTTGTAAGTCATTTATATAGAGAGTTGTAAGTTATTTATATAGAGAGTTGTAAGTAATTTATATAGAGAGTTGTAAGTAATTTATATAGAGAGTTGTAAGTTATTTATATAGAGAGTTGTAAGTAATTTATATAGAGAGTTGTAAGTTATTTATATAGAGAGTTGTAAGTTATTTATATAGAGAGTTGTAAGTAATTTATATAGAGAGTTGTAAGTTATTTATATAGAGAGTTGTAAGTAATTTATATAGAGAGTTGTAAGTTATTTATATAGAGAGTTGTAAGTTATTTATATAGAGAGTTGTAAGTAATTTATATAGAGACTAAAAACATAACATTTTCATTAGTGAAAACTTTTCAAATGAAAACCATTTATATGTGTATTAATTATCCATGTCCACAAAACAGGCTCAAGCTAAATGTAAGATCTAAAATATGTCTGGTTTGTTGAAAAGAAGATGTGCTTTTGATCTAATTCGATTTGAAGAGTTTTAGCTTTGATTCACAACTCTTTGTTCAAACTATTTGCGGAATTAGGTCGTAGTAAATAGAAAATAAATTTGAATTATTTAGTGTCAGATGATTAACATTGTCAGCCAAATACGAGACTTAAGTCATTATGGATACGTGATTATGAATCAATTGGATAGCTCACAATCCATGTAGGTAAGTCAAATTGATGCATATAAATGCAAAAACTCGACCTTGCTATCAGTTGCAGTATTACTGTGTTTACGAAAATATAATCAAGAGATGTGCGATTGTGAGTACTACTTAAAACCATTCGGCATTATTTTATGAACTCGAAAGCTTATGTGAATTTGAGATATCAGACTGTGTTCATCTTTGTGTAATTAGTTGTACAACTCAATCTTAATACGCAAATACTCCGAATAAATTTCGCTTCTATGAATTTATTAATTAAATTACTTTAGTTATCTTTCCGGTTGAGTTTGTGCATATTGCTTCCATTAATGGATACAGTTCTGACCTAGATCAACCAAATTAAGCATGGTCCACATCTGTATAACAAGTGGAACTACTCAAAACTAATTTTAACTTTGCCAAATCGCGTACACATTACAAACGGTTGGCAAGGGAGTTGTGTTTGAATCGCTACAATTAACACAGTCATACATTAATTCCCGTATTTACATCAATAATAATAAGTTATGTAAATGGAGCCGAACCCACGACCTCAGCATTAAACACATCTTAAGAATATTCACTCGGCAGCGGACGTAACAAATATGATCAATGGTGTATTAAAACCCATTAATGCCCATCTTGTTTTTATGTCGTTTTTGTCACAAACAATATAATTATTGTGCCTATTGTCAAACGTATATTATTAAAGCTATACGAATAACGCATAATGCAATTGTAGATGACAATAGCAATATTAAAAGTGTAATGGGAATTATAAATTACGTATGTCATAACATACACATTTTTACTTAAGTTTAAATGGGGAAACAATGTTGTATGTAGGAATGAATAACACAAGCTATCATCAAAATTGAATACAAAATATTATAAACTGAGAAAAAAAAGATGAAATTCATGTTGATGTAATATCATTTTCCAAACATCTACATGTACAACAGAATTATACATTAGCATGTACATATTGTTTCTGAAATGACGAGCACTTCAATAATACATATTAAACGATTAAATAGAAGAACCACGGTAGCTTTAAATCGTTCACATACACGATATCTCAATATCAGGTAGGGAAGGTTTAATTATAAAACAAGTATTGAAACCAATATGAAACAATTATTATGTGATAATGCAAGAACGTGACAAAATTAGCAAACGATTCACTAGAGAGAATGAAATTATTTACCCGGGAACTAAACAATTGTATTAGTAAAGTAACAAATAGTCACACCTCAGACATGTATTATCACATTTGATCTGTTCAAGGATGGTGTAGATTAACTATTGTATATGGTTGATTACGATTTAGTGATCACTTCATGTGTTAGAGATCACATACCTTTAACTACTGCAATATTCAACTATAAAACTGGTGTTAGGTTGCACACAAGAATTAACAAATAAAGTTGTGATAATGCAAGGATCATGCCCCAGACATTGATTATCCTATTTTGACATCTCATTCATGTGTATGTGACGCTATGGTTATATAATTTATGTGTAAGTTTGTTGATGATCGAATGAAACATATTTGTGCTAGTAAGATTACACTAAATTGACGAACGATGGACGCACAACGGACGAACGACGAACGCACGACGAACACTGGCGAACAGAATAGCAACTGAAAAATATCATATTGCTAAGTACAATGATAAATGATAAATAAAACATCATGTATATTGTTCAACAATATTGTTCAACTTTAACGTTAACTTACATCTTCCTTATATACGAGCATGATATATGTTTGTTATTGTATCTTTTCAATACATATGTATAATGTAAAACATGCATTTTTGATAACATCAGTGGAACTGTCCTACACGTGAATTGGGCAAGGGTTATTGAATACATGTGATAGTACTGATGACATGCTAAAATTTAATATGATAAGTACCTGACTGATAATCATAATCATAAGTGGTCACGTGATGATCAGTTAACCTGCGAGGGTGAGACAGCAATAAGTCACGGATTTAGGAATATTTGGTGTGTAAAATTGGTCTGTAGTAAAATTAAAGAAAATAACGGAACAGAACATAAAACAGAATATAAATATTCTCGTCCATAGTATAGCATACCTACCGACAAAACAGTCATGACAAATTAACCTGTAGACTTAATGGTAGTTTTTTCAAATACAGTAAATAACAAGTATTATTAGGTTCATTTCAGGTAAAGTTATATGTTGATAATATGACGTCTGGAATGGTATGGAAAGCAAATATTTTGATGACGACTCTGTTAAAATCCTTTAAATCTGAGCTGAATATATTTTTGTTTTCTTCGGAGCAATTTTATTATCAAAGAAAGAGAACACTCGTTTTAAGTTAGAATATATTCCAGCAACTTGTTTGGGTTAATTCCCTTCGCAGTATAAAAATGTAATAATAACACAATATGTACATATTTATATCAAATAAAACGTATTACATTGGCAATTTAATCGTTAATCAGAACATATATACACGTATAATTGTATCGCTGTTTTATTTAAAGCTATCTTAAAAACGACACATTTAAATTGCTTAAAAAAACAGTTGTCTATCATAATGTTGCAAGTCTTGGTTACTTTAAAGGACAGAAGGCAGGTTTTTTATTTGAGGACTGGTCAATTTTTATGATGTTGTCCACATTCAGGATCGCCTAGCGTTTTTCATAATGCTTTTCTGCATTGCTATAACATATCCTCTACCATATCATAGGCCTCTCTCAAATTATATGCATGCCAGACATTCCTTTATCTAAGCGAGGTTAGGAGCTCATCACACTACCAGCTGATTAGCAGACAACTATAACTATATAGGGAAATGGCTACACCCATATCAACTTTGGATGATATTTTGAGATTTGGTCAAGATTGTTTTCTTCAATTATGAATATCAGATAGCAGATCAGATTCTTCCCTTTATTTCCATAAAATTATCAAGGGACCTGTGTCAGTAAACAAGTTGTATAAAGCAAAATAAGGAGAGGTGGAGGACCACATAGCAATGTAAGTTATCATGTTACATATCTATCTAGTATTGTTATGGATTTTAAATATCTTAGTGCAGGTTACCGTATCACGCCTTGTTAACATAATTTCATTGACATATGAACATAGTATTATTTATAACATGTTATTGTCAGTATTTTAGAATATTGAAAAATATTTGTATCTTTCATTATAGGATAGAAATGTACTATTATTTTGAGACATACTTGTAATAAAATGATGTTGAACATGTATATTGAGTAAATAAAACGTTAATTGCCTTTATTTTATATGGCTTTTCCTTATTTCTTCGTGATCTATAACACCATACACCCCGTATTATTTTTGTTTTACTAAAAAAAGAAATAAAAAGGGTTTTAACAAAAATAAAATGGTAAACTGTTCTGTTGTGTTCTAGACAATGGACACTTATATGAAAAGACATGGTAATACGCTTATATTAATGTAACCTGACACTATACCGACGGTTTGTATCCATCTAAATCACTTCCAAAGAGAGGTGTTACTTAGCCCTAATCTACAGGAATATTTACACAGGTCAGGTGTGAATGAATTGATTTACAGCAGGGGCTGCAAATGCTCATAAGACCCCTTCAATGAATGAGAATGTGTAAATACTTCCAGTTATCAGATCATAAAACACGGTTTTACTGGTAAAGCAATACACATACTGAATATCATAATAACTTAATTTTCAAATCATGAGCTACTTAACCTAGTAATTAAATATTGTTTTCTGACCTTTACAGTAATTGAACTGTCAACGAATTCAAAATTAATATGTGTCATCAGACTTATACCTCAATTACGATCCAAGATATCCATGTTATCTCTATGGAAGCTAGTGTTGCTGTAAGTTAGGACGTGCTCCGAGCCTTGTTCTGGTGTAGATTTGCATATTCATAAGACAATATTAAGAATGGTCTATGACACGGACATATCCATAAGAAAACACTGCGGCATTCGGTGGTGTTGCTACGGGCAACATAAATGCAAACAAGGTAGCTATTGCAGCAGGGAAATTAAATACATCGGGTTCTGTTGGAGATCAATAGCCTTAAAAAGAAAACAGAAACAAATTTAAATGATACAATTTCTGGAGGCTTTAGAAGCAAATTGTTTATTCTTGTTATTTTATATGCATATAAACGTTAAACTATCCCACGGAAGGCATTTTGACGAGAAGGGAAATGTTCAAAAGATGTAGCAAATAAATAAAGCTACGCCAACAAATTATTTTTCAAATGCTCTAATTAAAAAGTAACATTTTTTTTTTCAAAACGTACCAATTTGAAAGCAGTTTTTCTTGAAATTTGGACTTTAGTAGAAAAAAAACATTTATGATAACAAAGTCTGTGTTATCAAATACAATAAATGTCGTTAACATTCAATAACAATATATGATATTTTGGCAAAGATATTGGAAATACAAAAGTGGATGATTAGCTGTTCCGTTAAGTATATTATATTGCATGCAAGAATATAGGAATACAAGTGCCGCCGATATAATGTCTAACGAGATTCGTAAATATGGGCATCATAAGTGTGCAAGTAGCTGTGTTACTGGTGACCTCTGTCATTGCCGAATACGATACAGCAATGTAAGAGGTGAGGTTAAGCAACCAAGTACTGTTCACGTTTAATGTGCTTCACGCGTTCAACTCTGTCTTCATCACCTTTCATTTTAGCTTTTCTAAGTATACAGATACTATGCAAATTACAACGACCCTTGTTTGCGGTAAATGGGTCAACACTCACATTGAAATTGCTTTTGTTATCAGAGATACAAAACATAAGGTTCAACAAAAGACTCAACAATGAAAGGACACAGTTACTATACACAAAACAAAGAATTCATAATTAAATCAATAGAAATGGCAATACAGTTAAGTTAAACTATACAGTCATGCACAACTTGTATTATATATTACATAACTATTCTGTAAACACAAACTATACATAGAAGATGAATTGTAAACACAAACAAATTACCCTGTAAACATAAACTTCAAGTATATATACTGGATGAATTACAAACAAAACGTATATACATGTACGTAAAACAAAAACAAATGCAACCAAGAATGCGAGTAATGTATGCATTTATGCATTGCAAAGAAATTGAAAAACAAATTTAAACTTCATCTTATTTGCATAAAAAACGTATACCAATCATTAACGAAAAGAACACACAGTCAGTAAAATAATAGCATATTGAATAAAAGCTGAACGGTCGTAAGTAACACATTAAGAAAAACAACTGTTTATTGCCTTGAAAATAAAGAGAAAACAACATTACAATATTCACCATAAATGCAAACATAAATGACGCAGACACATAGTGTTTTATTAGAAAAAATTTAGAAAGAATTCAAACAATTTCGATATATTTTAAAAATCACCTTATGAATTGGCATTTTCTGTCGGGCTTAGGCCTAATGTTTGTATGTCTGCAATTTCATTTCGCATCATATCACCAATTTGATGTATGTATATTTCGTTTCGATGTTTAATGTCCACGCTTGTTTCTAGTTCGTCCAGTTCCAATACCTCATTGCGTAAACCTACTTAATGGATATATAAATAATTCAGTTTCATCGCTGACATTTGGTTGAAGAGACTACACGTTACTTATGTTTCCGTATAACTCGGCTATCGTACGTAAATTGCCGAAGTACTTTCTGACTTGCCCGAATGTATAAATGACGTTGATTTGCCATGGTTAAATAACGTTATTTTGAAACGTGTCGTTATACGATGACTCACGGGAAGTAATAAGCCCGAATTTTTCTTGTTCCTTATAAAGATAATAATTTTATGTTAAATAAATGGTTAATGTAAACTTTTCCTGAGTTATCTGATAAATTGAATATTTCCTTTATGCTCATATAGAATTGGATTAATTAAACTCGTTAGGAAAATTGATATACGAATGTTCAATTCAATTAACGATAAATTAATATGACTGGCTCGTTAACAAGTTGAACTAACGCAAAATATAATTACTGGTCTCCCGTCTGCTACAAGCAGGGCCAACAGCAACAACGGGGTCTGGATCACGATGATTATACTGGTTATACCTATTACCGCGAGTCTAAAACTTCTTAAACTATGTAGATGATGACATCAATAATAAACAATAATAAAGTTATTTTGTTGTTCTGAATAATCCTTCTAAAGGCTATTTCTTGTACCTTTGAAAATGTTAAACTCATGAAAAAACAGCGGTTATTTAATGTGATATTCTGTCAGCCGTTTTTATTTTTCCTAGTATTCATATTACCGCCAATCGGCGCCATTCAAAAGGCTAGAAATGGTGTCACCAGGAACAATACTGGTACTGGATTATACTTTAAAATAATGTTAAGCAAGGCCACTATGTAAAATATAATTAAAGATTCAAGTCAACATAAACAGTGAGTTTGTACATTTAAGAATTCTCGCACTGTTTCTAGTTTTACTTCAAATACGGCACACACATGTTGACCCCGTCCCAAGAAACCTTGCTGGTGTACATTTTAAAGAATATGTGAAGTGGTGCGTTAAGAATTATGTAATATAACATCTTTTGATACCTTTAAAGACTTTAGGGCAGTTAAAATCGGTTGGGAAAAGTTTTTGTTGAAAATGCACACAGAACTGCAAATTTCTTTTTATACATACATAAATGAGATCATGGGAATATTTTCATGAGTTCTGCCAAGTTTGAATGACATTTTGTTTTGTGTTTGACGAATTATACATGTAACAGCTCAAAGATGCGTATTGATACACTACAACAAATGGGCATAATTGTCAAAAATGGAGCGGTTTAATCAAAACATCGAAATGGTGATGAAACAATCTGGTCAAACCCATGTTTTTTTTCCTGCATTTTTGGAGCGACAGATGACTATCTATGAAAACAAGTCACTTTTAGAACCACTGGTAATGTGTTCAATGTTCCAAACGTGCATTTCTCTATTGCAGCCAGACCAGTGCAAGCGTATCTGATGTATGAGGCAATCAGGATGATAACACGAAAGTAATTTTGTCAAAGTATTTTGCAGTGTTATTTTTAGTAATATTTATATTTTAGACCAAATGCTCAGTTTTAAAATTGACTATGCTTGTTTTTCAAAGAAACGCTTTGTAACCACGTGATTGACTTTCACAGCATTCCAGAAGTTTTATTAACGACGCATAACTAAACCACGTGGCATATGGTTTGGTACCGCCTCTATGCGAATAGCACTTTGATTAAAGTTAATTATATTAAAATAAGATGGTATATGTTCTAGTTTTTGTTTGTTTTCCATTTTATTATCACATTCAATTAATTCACATTGTGGTATGGTAGTACATAGTACTACTATTAAACATAGTGTCGCACTGTGTCTGTGTGACCATTGCTTATTTGATTATTTAGTCTTCCGAAATGATACGTGTCAACATTTATACCAGATAATGTTCCAGATTGTGTACCTGTTTCGTGCCTATATTTGCAAGATTTTCTGTAGAATATTTTGTAAAATTTACTAATTCAACTTCAATGCTGAACTTATAATATATTTCTGGTAATACAGAACGCAATAAAAGAAGAAAACAGACTCGGTGTTATTGAGTCTGTTCATGATGGGTAATGAACCATGCACACCCATCACGCTAAAGCAGTAAGTTAGATGAACTCCGTGTTCTGCTGTTTTTGTATGGTGTTTAGCGTCGCTTTCAACTTTTTTTCAGTTGTATCGTGACGGTGCCTCCTTGGAACAGTATTCTGAGCGCAGCCACACTGACGCGTCATGCCGTGGACATGTGGTATGATATCCCACCCAAGCACTAAAACTATGACAACAAGACACAGAATTACCGCCTAAATGTTGAGCGCCAAGCGAGGTTGTTTTCAGTACTATTTGTACTTTGGTATGTCCAGGCCAGGGATCGCACTCACGACCTTTCGCAAGCAGGCGGGCGCTCTACCATAAGACCACACTTATTGATTCCAAGCACTGTGTCAAATTACGAGGCAATCTCCGTTAAAGACTTGCAAATCCACTTGTATTGCTTATTGGCACGGATTATCTTATGACTAGTACTCTGATGGCCACCAAGTATTACTAATGAGACTTGGTGGGGTATCACGATGTTTTTCCTTTTTTATTTAACACGCAGTTTCACTATGTTAAATACATAAGTACACATAGTTGGAGGCTATACATACTGAGATTTGTCAATGGCAAATTATGCAAAAGTTTACATCACATTCACGAACATAACAATAGCATATATTTTGTTAATTTGAAACTATTTTCGGGCGGATTTACTACAAATGAACGAACATACGTTTGTTGACTGGATTAAAATCAGTTGTCGCTTTTTTTAAATAAAAAAAAATGAAACACACAAATAATGACGTGTAAATTAAAAATGCCATGCTATTGCTTGGTATTTAGTGTTGATAAGCTCTGTGATGTCAGCGTACTTCTATATGCTGTTGTAGTCCTATTTGTGATAATAGTCTTTAACAATTCTAATTGTTGAATGGCCATGTACATTTGTGTGTATATCTTTTTTATTGTTTTGTATGTATATGGATATGGATGAGAATACACTTAAATAATAAATCATAAATAGTTTGGACCAAGTTGGACCCGATGAGAGGTAAGTGGTCAGTAGGCGACCGTGCCTTCGGCCTCGGACGATCCCGCTCTTAATTGAAAATATAAAAAAAACAGACTAACTCTCCAACATAGGACTTTGTCTAGATAAGTTATTCCGAATGTATCAGCTTTGAGCGAATTATATTATCAATTAATTTACAGCCCCTCATAATTGTATATGACAATCAAAACACACACAAATTGGCTAATTCGGACTCACTCATCTAGAAAAAAAATATATATGACCAACAAGATATTGCCTGAAGTCATAAAGTGTCATGCGGTAATTATATACGTTGTCAAGGAAACTCGTGTATCTAATTCATTTTTAATTGGCCTGCCATTAAGAGCTACTAACGCAATTAAATGACCACTGCATCTGTCCGGCAGTTGTCATAAATGTAAATTGGAGAGGCATACTCTACATGAACTATAAAACAACACTCCGTACCCAGTATACGGGAAGATATGTAATATAACTATTAACGTTGACATGTAGGGTTTAAAATAAAATAAGATGAGAGGGTTTGTATATGTCTTTTTTTTAAAAGCGTAAATGCCGTAGATGTAATTCATTTTAAACCCAATATTAAACTTTGTCCATTCGTTAAAAAAGTAATTGCAACATAGATTTAAATTGTGCATAATCTATGTAAAGCAATTAGCATTGGAAATATATATCACTGTCATTTTGTTCAAATACAGTTGTAATCTAGCAAAAAATTGATATTCTGTGCTCTGAGTAATTAACTATGTAATTTATAATTAATAATAATAAAATAGTAGTAATAATGAAATAAATAAATAATAACAATAATAATGATAATAATAATAGTAATAATGATATAATAAGTTAAGCAATAATAATAATAATAATAATGTTAATAAAAATAACACTTATAATTATAATAATTGTTATAAAATTATAGTACTATTTATAATAATAATAATAATAAGCAAATAACGAGTTTTCCTTTTATGGGACACTAACATTGGTACAGTTGAAACAACAATAAAACATGAAAAACTTTGTCAAACGTTCATAGCTTAATAAAGCGATATGATATAACACTGGTTTGGTAAATCGATTTGAGACGAAAACTAAAATTATTTGAATGAATTTCAACATTTGAGTTCATGTCGTAACTTGTGCTTTGAGTAGATATCAGTAACACTGAATGCTTGGTCCCGGCTGTCCTTCATATATTCAGCTTAGGAGTACAAGAAAACGAAAAACCAGATCAGACAATTCTAAAATCGAAACATTTCGGCGATTTCCAGTATACCGACATCATTACTAAATAGAGAGAAGATGTAATGCCTCGTAACTTTTCTTAGTGTATTATCTTATCTATTTATTTATTTATTTATTTATTTATTTATTTATTTATTTATTTATTTATTTATTTATTTATTTATTTATTCATTCATTCATTCATTCATTCATTCATTCACTCACTCACTCACTCACCCACCCACCCACCCACCCACCCACCCACCCACTCACTCACTCACTCACTCACTCACTCACTCACTCACTCACTCACTCACTCACTCACTCACTCATTCATTCATTTACTCACTCATTCATTTATGAATATAAACGCTCTGATTAGTCAGCGCATAGTCACGTGACCCGCTGTTTAAGGCTATAGCGCTCTATCGAGTGTGGGACAGGGATCGGTCCTGATTCTAACAGACCTGTGGTCCTTTTCACTAACATTCGTTAGTTTACGAGCTTCTTAATGCAAAGACCGCAGCGTGGTCTAGTGGTAGAGTGTCCGCCTCGCATGCGGAAGGTCGTGGGGTCTATCCTCGGCCCGGTCATACCAAAGACTTTAAAAATGGTACTAGAAGCTTCCTCGCTTGACGCTCAGCATTTAGAGGAGAGTTCTAGGTCTGGTCAGCCCGGTGTCAGTATAATGTGACTGGGTGGGGTATCATACCATGTGTCTGCGGCATGATACTCCAGTGTGACAGCGCTCAGAATACTGTCTCAAGTAGACACCGCCGCGATATGACTGAAAAAATGTTGAAAGCGACGCTAAACACCATACAACAACAAAATCTTAATGCAAAATTGTTAAAGTTAAGAAATAAAATCGGGAAATTCATTATTTTATGAATTTTCGCAAGCCTGGTAAATATGTTTTTCAATTGCAAAAAAATACTGCGCAAGTGAAACGTTCCTAAGTGTAACAATTTGTTTGTACTGAAATCTTAAAAAAGATCAGTGAAACGCCCCCCCCCCCCCACCCTCCCCCCATCCCCCCATGAATTTGGAGATATCGCGTGATGGTACGGGCCAGTTAGCAGCAGTATAGAAAGTTCAGACGTATTGGTGATTACTCTTCGCTCGTACAACGTTTCAAAATAATTGTAATAAAAGTCACTCCATTTAAGTATATGTTGTTGTTCTTAACATCATTGTTCTTTGCAATGTCCAAGGTTTTTTCTGGTAAACAAGTATACAAAGACGTTGTTCATAATTATTTGACCGCTGTTGCTATAAACAATGTCATAGCATGGCCTTGCTTGGCCACTGTATAAGTGACCTTTAATAGTGTTTACTTCTAACGTAATTAATGATGCGATCTGCCTTTCTGGCCTTGTCACTGAATGGGGATTTATGGACATAGCAGCTTATAATACAGCAAACGTTCTGTTCCATAACTAGTGCTACAGTTACTGGTGATGAATGCAATCTTAAAGTTTTTCTTTAAATATATATTTTAATAAACATAAAAAATGGACAATTTTAAGAAAGTGTTTGTTTTCGTCTGTTTGCTTGGTAAGTTTTACTGTTTATTATCAAAGTAGTTTTTTTTAAACAAATTGAAAGTATTTTATATTTGAAGCTAAAATCCATCTTGAAAGAAAGCTATAAAGTAATTTAATATCTGACTATACTTGAAAATACTTTTTTCTTTGCGTCAGGTGTTCACATTCTTAAATAACAAACTTTTATTTTTCGATATAACCCTGGAGCCGGACTACTTTTACGTTTCTTGCGTAAACAAAGAAGCATCGACATTTTGATGATCGGTTTAACAGTGTACTAACTTAAAAGACGTTTACAACCGTTTCACGCATATTTTAATAATAAAATACAACAAAAACAAATGTTAGATCTAGTCCTAGCTGTTTACTTCGGTTTATTGTTAATGAATTTCTTTGATTCAGCGATTTAACCGGCCACCACAATCAGACCAGAAACAATGATTTTGGTCACAAAATGTTCAGATTTGAGATGTTTTCTGTACAATTGAACAATGTTTACCGAACGTGAATGCTAGCCGTTGACAAAAATTTCCACAGATTAATTTATTCAACAAAATAAAATAAAAACATGTAGGCCTACATGTAGTTGAAATTTAGAAGCAGACGGTCGTGAGACAATATAAATACACAAACCTTTCACGTAAAAGTCGTTTTAAACGTTCCAAATTCGGTTTCTACATCAACCAGCGTGGATTTATATGACCTTTGTAAATACTGACACATTTTTAAAAACAATAGCGTAGACAAAAACTAAACAATGACGTAAGCGTCTACACTGTGTGGGTATTTCCTGGAATTATTGAATTTTAATCGAGAGATAAAAGGCGGCTGTTTAATTTTTTCACCTCAAAATATTTCGTCATTTTACAATAAACAAAATAATGTTACAGAGTTCATCTGATAATGGAAACAACAGCTGTTACGATATTATCGGATATTAGATCTAGATAAGTTAATGTATTCTTACGCGTTTACCTTGCAACGTAATAGTTTTTTTGTTTTGATTTTTCATTCACTTGGGTCCCAGTTTAAAAACAATCATCAGGGTTGGAATTATAAGGATTAAATTCATTTTTTCTGTTTTTTATGCATGTGTAAAGAATATCGAATCACGCACAAATCTGACATGAAGTCTTTCGGCATAAAAAACAGACAAATGAATTTAATCCTATGATGGTTAAAAATATTAATATATCATGTGTCAAGAAAATGTATCTGTGTGAATTTTTATTCCTATATTATGATTTTTGGAAATTGCAAAGATGATATATCTTACGCCATATACTTATTGAGTGCGAACGAGAGAAGCACATTTATCCTGTTTTTGAACTTAAATATTAATCATGTGCTAAAAATAATTAGCACAATAACGAAAGTGTGTATTTATTTTGATATGATAATTTATATTTGAACATCTAATCTAATCTCAATTTATTAAAATATTCTATTTTATACTTTTTGGTGAATCATAGATATTTCACAGTTGATTATTTATGGTAATCCACTGTTTCAAACAGTGAAATTATGAAAAAAATGTCCTTGCATATTTATTTTAAAAAATATTTAAAAAAGTACTTAATCTTTTTATTATTAATCCAATATTATCTTATGGCGAATTAAAAGAACATTAATTTTGTTTGTTTTGCTGTAAGATCAAAGGATATTAATTTTCATCGCGTGATCATCAAAAATGATATTCTCAGTCTTGGCAAGCCACTCGTGAGAATATGACTTTTTATGAAATATAATTCTACCTAATACCAAAACAAACAAATATTTCTGTGTCAAATACTTTTATATTTCAAATAAACTTCCCTTGTGCTACACTAATCAAATTGAAATTTTTTTAGAACGGTATCCATAAAAGAAGAGCTGTCTATTATTAATTTATTGCCCCATTTAATAGTGAATTTCCCAGTACAATGATTATTTATATTTGATTGAAAATTAGTTTAACAGTTTACTATCATTAATTGTTAAAATTAAAACAATGTGTCAATGTTTTTGTGTTTTTTTGTAAATTTGACCTGATGGCTATGTTGGAAACTACACAAATTAACTATGGGAAGAATTAACACTGAAACAGAAGTCAAATATATTTCCTGTTCATTCATGAACTTACTTCTTTAATATTGAAATACATATTTATGTTCCATAATTGACCTGCATTTAATTTCATTCTATTAATTGAAATAAAACTTTTTTTTTTCTATTTGCAAACCAATGCAAAATGTGGCTGTTTGTTAACAATTAGATGTCCTTACTATTCTTCAACAATTATAAAAAATAAACGCATTTAGATTTAATTCTTTGATTCTTGCAGTGTTGGTTTGTCTTGATAGATTGGCAACCATGACTAGCAACCGTGATGTGTTATTGTTATCTTACTTTGTTCATTAGACATTTATCTTCTGCTTTAAAACAAGAAGGCGCCGGTATTCCATATAAGATTGATATAATATTACTTCAGATAAAGTCTGTAGTACAAGTTAACAATTTACAACGTTTTGACTTTTTTAACGAAAGAACACACCAGTCGTATCAATTGTAGGTAACAGTTAGTTTGATATTCATTTTTCGTTGTTTTGATATTAAAAGACGCAACTCTTCAAACTGAAGGTTAGGGTTAGGACAAGGGTTAGCGTTACATTTATGATGATTATCGAATATCGAAAGACGAATATGAGGTATTGTTGGTGATGATGGTATAAAGGATGTTGGTGATGGTGGTAAGGGTTTTGTTGGTGGTCATGATTGAAGGATATTGATAGCGATGGAAGTGGGGATATTATTGATGAAGATATTGGGAGGTATTGTTGGTGATGGTGATATAAAGGATGTTGGTGATGAAAGTAAGGGTTTTGTTGGTGATAATGGTTGAAGGATATTGATAGCGATGGTAGTGGGGATATTGTTGATGAAGATATTGGGAGTTATTGTTGGTGATTATGATATAAAGGATGTTGGTGAAGGTGGGAAAGGTTTTGTTGGTGATCATGATTGAAGAATGTTGATAGTGGGGATGTTATTGATGAAGATATTGGGAAGTATTTTTGGTGATAATAATTGAATAACGTTGATACTGATGGTAGTGGGGATATTATTGATGAAGATATTGGAAGTTTTGTTGGTTTTCATGATATAAATGATGTTGGTATGGTCGTTAGCGTTTTGCTGGTGATGATGATTAAAGGGCGTTGATAGTGATGGTAGTGGGATACTGTTGATAAAGATATTGGGAGGTATTGTTGGTGTTAATTATATAAAGGATGTAGAAGATGGAAGTAATGGTTTTGTTGGTGATAATGATTGAAGGACGTTGACAGTGACGGTAGTGGAGATAATGTTGATGAAGATATTGGGAGGTATTGTTGGTGATAACGATTGAAGGACTTTGATAGAGATTGTTGTGAATATATTGTTGATGAAGATATTGGGAGGTATAGTTGGTGATAACGATTGAAGAACGTTGATAGTGATGGTTGTGAATATATTGTTGATGAAGATATTGGGAGGTATAGTTGGTGATAACGATTGAAGGACGTTGCTAGTGATGGTAGCGGGGATAGTGTTGATGAAGATATTGGGAGGTATTGTTGGTGATAATGATATATAGGATGTAGGAGATTTTAGTAAGGGTTGTGTTGGAGATGATGATATGAGGGCGTTGATAAAGAACGTTGTAAATGATGGAAGTGGGGATATTGTTGATGAAGAAATAAGGTATGTTGGTGATGATAATAATAAGGATGTTGGTGATGCAAAACAAAGATAAGATTATGTTTATCGTTTTTTATTGTTTTTTGCACTAAAAAGCTTTTATGTCAAAATAGGTTAATTGCATTGTTGGCTAAATATCATCTTAAATTTAAAATATGCATTAAAACATAACTTAAAGTACATTTATAATCTAAGTTTGTAAAGTTATTCAAATTCCATGTAGTACACAAAGTTAAAAAAAGAAAATGTTTCTGAAATTTAAGAAAATACAGTTATCTCGTTTTTACACTTAAGGAAGGATATATAATGAAGCCACAAAAAAACACATAGCTTCCCAAGACTCAACAGCTACAGGCACAACAGTAAAAACGATAATGTAGCTGTCGTTAAGCTTGTTTGTGTTGAATATTGATTATATTGTATCGATGATTTATTATCAAGCATTGCATTAATTAACTATATTTAAATGTCACAAAAGAATTGGAAGCAATCGAACCTTGTGTGATTTTAAATCATTTTGACATTCATGATAGTAACATATTTGTAACAGGTAACAAATAGCTCAGATACTACTCGTTTTCTCATAATAGCTTCTTCGGACCTTCTTGTTTGCTGTTCCCTTTCTAACTAGTTTTTTCATTTATTAAGGTTAAAGGTTAATGATGATTTTTGTAACGAACTGCTAAATAGGATACTCATATACTGATAGTACTTGTAGCAATTCTTATCACATTTGGAATCCTTTAATTGGCGCAGTTGTAAGTGGAGTAAGATTAACAACTCAAACGATTATCGGCTAATAGATAAACAATACCGCAGCAGTTAGTTCCCTTAGACATCTTTGTCTCGATTGAATATTTAAAATATAATTAAAATAAAAAAATCAATTTCTGACTAAGTTGTAATTTGTATATATGGTTTTTTATATATGCGTTTATTATTTGATTACAGAATTATCAATATGCATGTGTAATGCTCAATCGATCAATGGAGGAGCCTCCGTAAATGGAATTAAGGAACAAACTGAAACTGTTTTCGGTGCTTTTGAAACTGTTGTACCATTCACATCAAACACTGTCAAACAGGGCACTGATACAAACATGGCTTTTGACCCATCAACTAATATGAAAACAGTTGGTTTAACTGGTGCTGGAAGTTTCGACCAAACTAACATACTAATGAATGGCGAAACTGGATCTAAAGTAAATGGAAAAGCGGTAAAGTTAGAACAATCACTCACCGTTTTAGAAACAACTGCAGCAAATTCAACAGACAACAACAATACGGATAAAATGGCATTGTCTATTGTATCAGACATTGTAAATACAGCTAAATTAATTGCTGGTGGAAATGGTCTTAACATTGAAAAACAGATTACAACTTTTAAACCAGAAGTAAACTCTAACCAAACAACAGTATTCCCAGAAATAACAAAACGTACACTATTAGGAACAACTACTTCTAAACTTCCAGCGACCTCTCACTCATCTATTGAATCAGAATACACGAATTGGAATAGTAATCCTGAAGGTAGTATGCGAATGGATACCTCGAACATTTCAGTAGACTCATTAAGTCTGAAGAATGCAACAGACACGGAAATGATTACATCGACAGTGAAACTAAGCAATGGGTCAACTGAAAATAAGGAGGCAGTAATTGTTAACAGCACTCAAATTACAAATACAGATATTGAATCTAATACTTCTAACGTGACAATTAATCAAAACACAACCTCTGCAATGCTGTCAAACTCTTCCGTGTCTGAAACCAGTCTTGCGAAAACATCGATTCTAATAGATGGATTAGATACTATTTTATCAGAAAATGGCATCACAGACATCTTGAATACTTCACATTCATTAGCTTTTAACACCAACGGGTCCAGACCTGAGTTAACATTTGCAGACAAAGAAAACACAGCTAATCAAACAATGAAAAATTCATCAGAAACAACAGCTATAACAGGAAATGTAGAAACAAGTGGTTCAATCATAACTGAATTGACCAATACTGCAGGCATTAGAAAGGAAGCGAAAACCATCGTTGTCAAAGAAAAGCTCTCACCGATTGTAAATGGAACTGCCACAATAGATGTAAACAACATACCAACTATTGTAAATGGAATTGCCACAGTAGATGTAAACAAAATACCAACTATTGTAAATAAAACAATGTCCCAAGTTTCCGTAACTGTCGTTAATGGTTCAAGTGCTCCCGCAATTGTAAAAGACGTGGCTTCGTTTGTTGTTAAGGATAATGTTAGTGGTGAACCCGTTGTTACAGAAACCAAATTTACTGTAAATGAAACATCTTCCCCAGTTAGTGTAAATGAAACTACTGCACCAGTCTACAACGAAACAACACCTTACCCAGTTACACAATTAACAGCGACTTCGTCTAATGCAAACGATACATCGACAGAAGCGGGCGTCGAAACGAGGACAACTGCTTCTCTACCAGTTTGTCAATATGTATGTCAGAACACTTGTACTCATGGCAGAAAATTGGACTTCAGAGGATGCGAGACATGTGAATGCAAATGTAAGTAGTGTATGCGTATATTGTAATTATATTGTAAACATATGGTTTCCTGCAATTGTACCGCCAACTATAGCTACTATATGTATGAATGAAAAGAAGTACGATATTTCTAGGGTACCATTTTTATTGAATGGATTTTGAATCTGACAGCGTAAACAGTACGTAGTTTGTTTTTATACACTCTTATAATAGATAAAGATGTGTCATGTGGAATGTTTCTAACATATTAATAGTAGAATCCGAATTGAATAAGTTAACTTCCCAGTTGATTATCTGCCGACATATATACGCTAATAAGCAATATATTTTGTTTTTATTAGATGGTGTTATTTTGTATTGCGATGATAATATTTGATTACGCATTAAAAATATTAACGTATTAGAAGTGATAAATGTATAAAACAACATAGTTGTTATATTATGATTAAACTTATTATTAAACTTCGTCCTGTTTTAACCAGTTTCAGAGGAGTGCCCACCTGTCTATAAAGTACCACGTATACTATGCCTTGCTCAGAGGAGAACATCAAGTCTGAGCTGTTCATCCGACAGCGACTGTATGTCTTCACGTGTTTGCTGTCCAGCATCCTGCGGACAAATGTGTCGACGGGTCTCCCGCCGTAGAAGTAAACTGCTGACGATCCTTAACACGTCCCGATTCTAAATATTCACAATACATATATCTAATATACATATATAGAAACAGTAGCTGTTATAAATGTTTACCCAAAATAATAATAAAAAGATAAAATGTATCATCAAAATTATGCAGATGCGTTCTTATTGACAATATAATGTTAACCTGTTCACAGCGAAATGAGAAGTAATCAACGTAAATCAAAATGAAAATATATTAATAAAAAATTGAAATATGTCCAATAAGGAAACAACAAGTATCATTCAAAGACAGTCATGAAAATAGCACACTTGCACAGTGACTGTATAACGTAAAACGGTGTTAAAGGTAACCATGTTTAGTGCTCAAAGTAACATGGCGGCTATCAAACGTCGCTAAACTGTTAAAAATAAACACATTTTCTTGTGAAAAGTAAAAAGAAATTTAGATACATATAAATTTATTTATTTAAAGTAATAGCAATATTCAAACATATTTCAGACACCGTTATTATTTTACGTTGAACAACGCAACCAGATTCTACTTTTAACAACGCAATCAGATTTTACTTTTAACATCGAAATCGGATTTTTTTCTTTAAGCACAGCTGTTTGTCAATGTTCACAATGCAAATCCCTTTGTAAAGACGATTGTTCGAATTCTGACCTTGAACCACCATGTTGCTATTAGCGTTACAACGTTACTGTTGACACTGTTTTTTTTAAATTTTATATGTACTACCCGGTCGATTTGACACTTTGACTACATGTTTTCTTATTGAAGATTGCAACAGACCTCGTTCTTCCCCGATGGCTACAATATGAAACACGCATCGGTGGACATGAACACGCGTTAGCATACATATGTGTATGACAATAATAGCATAACATTATATAGAAATTATGGAAAATTGGCGCTATCCGTAGATCTACTTTATGATTGCAAAAACAACAGCAGTAAAATAATTATAGTTAAAAGTAAGACAAGACAGAGAAAAACACGTATACACTGCACTTCTGCACTTTCGAAGATTTTCGTGACCATTGCATGCATTCATTGTTGAGTTACCTGTCCTTCTGTTCTTCGTATTATACTAATATATTATCAATTGGGTATTCTGTAGCCAGGAGCTACATGATTACCATGAACGATTGCAATATCAGGATTATGAGTGACCTTCCACGGTTAATCGATGTGAGGTTTTGCTTCAAACAACCTTGCCTCATTCCATTGTCTCCAACGCCGAAAACATCTATTAATACAAAGTGTTTATAATACGAACAATTAACATTTAGTATCTTCATTCACCTATATCATGAGATGTATTGAAAATGTGACAATTAACCTTCATGGGCAGACATTCAGAGTTAACGAAGTAGTGTGCACTGAATTATAATTGTGTTGTAATTTGGTTAAGCAATACAATGGCCTTGGCTAAATCACCAATGTCCATCTTTCTGATCGATTGATTCATGACAGCGCCTACTATCGCAACTTAATATAATGGTACGGGGCATCTCAAACAGCAATCAAAAACTAATTTTCTAAAAAAAAATTCAAATATTACATTTCTACAGGCATCCGTCTTAATGAACAATAGTAGAAAAGTATCGCAAATACTTTTACAACCTTCAACGTTGGTTTCGACTTTAAACCAGAAGGATACGTTTAGCGTTCAAAAGTGGTACTTTTTATACCGTTTTTACTTTTAGCGAAGTCTTAACTTTTAGCGCTGTAACAAAACAAATAATAAAGGTGTGAAAACAGGAGAAACCACTTTTCAACGGTCATAAACTGGAACGTAAACACGCAGCGAATTGCAAGATAAAACTTAATATGAAAAATGACTGGTATATAATTTACAACTAAAACATCACATTAATTAGGGCTTTTAAAAGACGGAATTTATTGACCAATCAGAGTGATTCTATACTTGCCAGTTGTAGCAAATCAGCGTATCCCCACCATGCATTTGATAATAGATGGTCCTAAGCAGAGAGAGAGAGAGAAAGAGAAAGAAAGAGAGAGAGAGAAAGAGAGATAGAACGAGAGAGAGAGAGAGAGAGAGAGAGAGATAGATAGAGAGAGAGATAGAGAGAGAGAGAGAGAGAGAGAGAGAGAGAGAGAGAGAGAGAGAGAGAGAGAGAGAGCTGTGACTGTTTCTATTTCTTAAAGAAAAACATGTCCACCTTGGCGGAGCTAAATGCCACTATGCATTCCATGTGGAGTGCGTGGTCCAGTGGTAGAGCACCGGACACATGATCGGAGGTTTGTGGGCTCGATCCTCCGCAACGGCTATGTGTGGTGTCTTTGAGCAAGACAAATTATCCGCATGTGCTAAGTACTGGTTCTACCCACGAAGACTCCGAGGGTGATTTGATACCGCTTGTTCCACAATCGAAGTAAAATAAATAAGTTTAAATTAGACTATACATTCCATTGGCTTCATATTGTTTTATTTGTACAACGTAATGTTGTCACGAGTTTCGCGTGGTGATTGCTGGTTTTTGGTGTTTCAATTAATGTAAATATAAGTATTAAAAGTACAATTTTGGGCTTTCACAGGATGAGAAAAAAAACAACATAAATACAGTTAAATGCTACCGAGAAACCCTTTGGGTAAGCTTCAGAATTATTAAACTGGTCCAATATTTTTTATCAACCGATCGATGAAAGCTCAAAACTGTGCTTTCAATACCAAAACTCAAAATTTAAATCCTTTAATCAAAGGCCTTAACGGCCTGCGGGAAAGCTCTCTCGTTCACAGTTTTGCACATCATGTCGTATTTCTTTAATTTCTTGTCAGAATATGATATACGGATTGAACAATGAGTTCATACCGATCTAAAGACAGATAAAAGAAGTTTTGTTATAATAATGGAAATATGGATATTTATCTGTATACGGTTTTCATTCTTTTATTTTTCATTGTTTGCCTTTCAATATCATCAACCAACACATTCATGAATGACCTACCAAATACATGATCATAGTTGTTATGTTAGTTGCAACAAAATTCTTCCATGTAATGTTGCTATGAGAATAAAATCATATAAAACAAAATATTTAAAAGACTGATGCAATTTATTTTATAAATAACCAAACAAACTGCGGTTGAAGATAGAAAGAAAGAAATGAACAAACAACATAGTATACCACAGGTTACCTCCCTTCTACTTTTGAGACGACACCAATACAATGTGTTCTGAATAAATCGCATGAACTATAAAACCACCGCAAAAATCGAACAAGTGGTCATAAAAATTTAATATTTTGTGTTTTTCGTCGTTATAGATAATACTATAAATGTGGCAGGCATACTTAAAGTTCTGATTTTGTAGCATATGTGTAAAAAAGAAAAAAAAACTTTCGCATAATAGCGTTAAAATCAATAAAAAAATAACTGATTTTCACGAACGACGAAAGAGGAAAGCTCAAAAATTGCCCTTTACGCGAGTCCAAATCTATATTTTGAATATACTTTTTTATCGGTCACGGGAAATAAAATCACGGTCAACTGTATAACCTAAGTTTATAGAACAAAAATGTGCTTTAGATCGCTATAGAAGGAAATCGCTACGTTCGCCTCCAAATAAAACTTAAAGTACCCTATTTGCACTTTAAACATCGTTTTCATGTAATGGAATTGCAGAAAAAAGGATAACAATTACAAACTTAAGACTATTAACAAAGATATATTTCATTTAGATATCACATAAAAAATGTTAACAATGTATTTTAACATAGTTTGGTATGTATTGACATTTAGATATACATAAGATGCTTTTGATATTCCACAAAACATGCATACTTTTAAGAAATACCACATGCTATTATAATAAAACAACGTTTGTGTTAATCTGTTAAATAATCATATATTTCTCGCGCCAACGGACGGTGTGGGTGATGATCTCCTCTCTTGGCGACAATACCGGAATGGCTCCGTCTGTTATACATCCAGATGTTCCAAACACTGTACCAGGAGCAAGTGGCTTGGCCAGATTCTGATGATAATCCTGATAAGAAATAAGAACATATAAGAATGCACACTAGTTTTATCGCTACAGTTGTTTGAATTATGCACATGTAATATGCACAATTATTTCACATAAAACATTTGATATACATCTTAAAGTGGTTGTTTGAGGAAATTTTACAAAATAAACATCAGGGTTTTAGGAAACTTAATCTAAAATGTCATGAATGTTTCATTTTAATTCCAACTGGACACTATTTAACAGTAAAACATTAACGATAGATGTCCTGAATATATACTGACAGATTTACTTATGGAAAACGTCTAATCTAGAAGTAGAGCATCGGTTCCAAAGATTAGAGGGACGTCGGTTCGAATCCCCACCACGACCAGAAATGAATCCCTGAACAAGAAATCTAATATGCTTATTGTTTTTTTTTACCCAGAATGCTTTATTCGTTATTTGTCTAAGTTTTAAGGGCTCGTTTCACCATTGATGTAAATTATTGAGTTTGAAGTATTCGTTTAAATGATTAACAATATATCAGATAATGTTTTCTTACTGACGAATTTAAAGGTATGAAGTGGGGGAATACGGTGCAGTATATTTAGAGAATTGTGCCTTTTTTGAGAAAAACACCAAACTTGGTACAAACAAAGAACAAGGTTAATTGATTATTTTAACACCGAGACCCACTTCCAAAATGGCAGAAAATCCAAGATGGCCGCCAAAATTGACAAATTTCACGTTTGTCCTGATAGTTACAGTATTTTATGACATCTTATAACTCTTTATGACTAATATTATCAAATTATACATATATTTAATAATTCTACAGATATTGTAAAAATGAAATGAATTTATATGAGGTTATCAGAATTTTAAATATACATGGACCGGTTATATCTTTAAGTTCTTTTATCAAACATTAATCACATGGTTCTCCATTGGCCGGCATGATGCCGGAATTGGCCGAGTATTCCCGACAGGTTTATGATGCTGTCTGTAGACCACTTATCTCCTCATTGATTGGACATATAAAAAGCATTAACATTAACATTTTAAATATATATACTTTTACCTCTCAACTAGATGACTGTCTGCAACACAAACCATGATCGCCGCCTAAAGATGGCTGACAAAATGCTCCCGTGCCACACGTGCAATTTAACATATCTGCTGGTCCAACTGATTCTAAAAGGCAAAACTGACGTGGATTTATTGGCTCACTATCACTGGGGCATTGAATACGGCATCGAACCCCTGTAAATAATATAAAAAAAAGTTAATAAGTACACAAAACAACAGAAGTCTCCTGTGAACATCGACCTGATATATAAAAAATAAGCATTAAATAATTAAGCTGATTTAGTTCTGTCACTGCAGTACCATTTCTTTACATCCAATTTAGTGGTTATGGTTTCTTTATCACATACTATTAGACTTTTTTTAAATAAACTTATCAGTTGTTTATTTGATATGTCATTGCCTACTTCCTAACTCACTCCCGTACATGAAACTACCGTAAGACTGACCAAGACAGGTATTATAAAAGAGATGACATGGTCTCTTTGGATTCTCAAAAAAAAACGCTAAAAAGGAAAACTAATTGAGTGCTTAAATTCTTCTTAGTTTAGTTCACACAATATTTAATTCACATAAATACATATATTTAGCATACATTTAACAATAAAGCATAGAGTCATACGTTTAACGAATTATGTGGAAAGGATACAGAAAAAAGCTTTAGAAGCTTGTGTAAATCTGCTTCCATAACAGTTATTTTATATTTCATATATACTTTATCATTTTGTTCCGTAATAATTTCAATTAAGTCAAATGGGCAAAAAATGATAAATGAAATAATGGTTTATTCAGAATAAAAACAAATAAAACAAGAGTTGCCAGAAGACAACAAAGCTCGTCTATGGCATAAAACTCACCATCAATGCAAATATTGAGATTGGAGGCAAACACCAAAACTTAAACACAACTTAACGCAAAATTTTAACCAGGGTGTCTACAGACGAAAAATAAGACCAAAAGGGCCATAACTTTGCTAAAATGCAATTCCGAGTTATGGTTCTTGTTTCTGTGTGTTCAATTAATGATGGTGAACACACATGTTAAGTTTTATTCATATCCAATGAGTGGTTGCATAGATATCTTACCTAATAAAAAACTTAAACCTGAAAAAATAAATAAAAAAGGGCCATAACTCTGCTAAAGTGCAACCCAGAGTAACGGTTTTTTGTCTTTGTGTGTTAAATTGATGATGGTGAACTCACATGTGAAGTTTCATTCATATCCAATGAGTGGTTGCATAGATATCTTACCTGATAAAAAAACTTTAACCTGAAAAATTAAGTCGGAAAAGAGCCATAACTCTGCCAAAATGCAAAGCAGAGTTATGGTTTTGTCTCTGTGTGTTCCATTGATTATGCTGAACACACATTCATACCCAATGAGTGTTTGCATAGATATGTTAAACTTAAACGCAACTAAACGCAAAAATTTAACCTGTGTGGCTAAGTCCACATAGGGCCATAACTGTGCCAAAATGCAATCCAGAGTTATGGCTCTTGTCTATGTGTGTTCCATTGATGATGGTGAACACACATGCGAAGTTTCATTTACATCCAGTGAGTGGTTGCAAAGGTATATTAAACTTAAACGCAACTAAACGCGAAAGTCTAACCTGGGTGTCTAAGTCCAAAAAGGATCATAACTGTGCCAAAATGCAATCCAGAGTTATGGTTCTTATCTCTGTGTGTTCCATTGATGATGGTGAACACACATGCGAAGTTTCATTCACATCCAATGAGTGGTTGCATAGATATCTTAAACTTAAACGCAAAAGTTTAACCTGGGTGTCTGCAGACGACGACGCCGGCGACGACGACACCGGTTCATGGCAATAGCTCTCCTTGGAGTTCGTCCCGGCCAGCTACATGTAAAAAGAATATTGGTTGAAGAGAAGGAAAGAAAGAGTCTTCATTGATTTTATCTTCTCTTATCGGTTCATTCCGATACAGGGGATAGTTGTTTTGCAAGTTTATGTTTATAAATTCAATTCTGTCAGTATTTATTGTTTCTTACTATCTAAGATCAAATAGAGACGTGTCGTTTAATTATGGAAGAAAACGTAGCATCGAATATGATAACTCATTATCTATTTAACTGTGTACGATACTCAAAACGTTTGTTTTTTATAAACTAAATATATATTTAAACTGACATAAAAATCAAGTTGTTATCAGTTAGTGTAAGAGTTTCATTACCATACAGAAGGTCATTCAAATTCTTCTTTATAACGGTATTCAAGGCTTGTCATGTAAACATTGATATAAAAAAGTTCAAATGAAAATACTTCTTAGAGTTCCTGAGTTGGGATACAATTCAGTCCAACTGCGTTTCCTAGTTGTAACATGCTGACAATGGGTTTGACGCTATATTTGAGGCATGGAACCACTATTTAAAACAGGAAATGCGATACATAGACAAATATGTCATATACCCAGTAGAAGTGAATGAGTGCATGAACAAATGTGTAATTCACTCACTAAACGAATATACGAACGAATAAAAGAATGAAAAACGAATGAATGAGCTGACGAATGAACGACAGAACATATGAGTGAATGAATGTGAACAAATGAATGAATGAATGAATGAATGAATGAATGAATGAATGAATGAATGAATGAATGAATGAATAAATAAATGAATGAATGAATGAATGAATGAATGAATGAATGAATGAATGAATGAATGAATGAATGAATGAATGAATGAATGAATGAATGAATGAATGAATGAATGAATGAATGAATGAAGGAACAAACAAAGATTTATAGAACTTAATTTATTAATGAAAAATGCATGATTGATAATTGAATGAAAAATATATGCTAATTCAAATCGAACTGTTATGTTGTCATGTTATGTTTGTATGTACGTATAAATAATAAACGGGTCACAATATGGCTAAAAACAAAAAACAAAACAGGAAATGCTTCCGTGGGGTAGTCGCATAATGGCGGTTATAGATGATCCTTGTTTCTTCTTCTTTGAAAATGCAGTTTCTTAATTTTGATGATTTGTTTTATTTGAATGTCATTATTGATGTATTTTGAGATATTGAAAGCATTGTCAAGTTTTAACTGTGAATTTAGAAAAAAAAATAATGCTTAGAAATTGGGGTATGAATACATGATTTCGGAAGTCTACATTCACTTTGTCAACAGTGTACGCACTAAGCAGAATAAAATCTCTTATATGACACATGATCCCTACCTTTCTTATAATATTTTGCCAGTGCAGAGGTTGAAAAACAGTAAAATGTAAGTTTCACTTCTTTCATTTGGATCTCTCTATGAATAACAAGCCCTCAAACTTTTATTATTTACTATAGAATAAAGAACAAAAATCAATAGTGGGGTTACACCTTTTGGTTTGAAATAAAAACGGGATCGCAAGTTCTAATGTTTAAAGGGACACTGTGAAATACTTAAAGCCCTCTTACTCGTGTGCATGAATCATAAAGTTATTTACTGGCGTGAACGTATACTTTGGGTCAAAACTAGTTTAAAAAATTCTGGTGTCACGCAATAATTCTGAAAATATGAATAATAGAATCTTTAAAATACTTGTACACTAACATTCTGTCGTGATACCAACAAAAGCTAATACAGTTAAAAATTGTGTCATTGATAAAAGAACAATGATTCATTCAAACCATTTGCTTAAATTATGCCTCCTTTGCATAATAGAAAGAGTCATAAATGTTTCAGTTTAATTTCATATCTACATCATGTAGATACAATATTATTTTAAATATAATGTTAATAAATTATTAGATAATAGACATAACTGTCCTTTCCTTTCACTTTGGTTAAGCCAGGTCCGGTTATCTCAGTCGGTAGCGCGTCTGACTATCAATCCAGGGGTCGTGGGTTCGAATCCTAACCCGGCCACAGTCTCCGTGATGATTGTTATACGGCACTGCGTCTCATTATCATTTGTCTCGCACTGCTGATTCAAGTTTGAATGTTATCAGTTACTTGCTCCGGAACTGCTTAACCTTCCAGGATCCCAGGAAACAATGGTTAGGTTAATTGATTACCTTTTAGCCCTCGATGGCATAAAATGACGCTTAATATTCAATCCATATTCAATCACTTTGGTTTATCGATACTTTTATGTGTAAATGTTGTTATCATTAAATCATGTTAAGATTTTGTTTCAAAAGGTTCTTTATTTGTAAAATTTGCAATGTTTAAAGTATCAAAATCACATTTACCTTGAGTTCCTTCAGAAATCACAGAAAAGGTCATGTCTCCATTTACAAACAGCAACAATCCGAAGATGAATATTGTTGTTATTGCTTCGATCCTAAACATCGTGTGAGTAAATGTTTCTGTACTTCTGTAGTGACAATTTTATATACTCGGTTTCAATTGTATGTAAGTCCCTCTTTACACCTGGATGAACACTAGAACAATGATATACCGTTATACGAGACGTATCAAATACTACTGAAAAGAAATCACATGCGTTTAAAAAGTGATTAACCTACACGTTTATTGTTTTAACTAGATTTGTTTTATAGTTTTAAGAAACGCGTTAAAAGGGAGGATCTAGAACTCAAAAAGGAATTACAAAAAATCTACTAAGAGGATATAATTCTTATAAGACATTTATTATATTTGTAAGCATTTTTTTCGAATTTGATTAACGTGGGATCTTCTGTGGGCGAGTGGTCGAAGATGATGTCTCAAGAGCACGTTACCCCTCATCGCTATGACACATTAAGTGGGATAAGTAATTGGAAGAAGGGCAGTAATTTTACTTTGCAAGTTTCCTTTAGCAATAACACTCTTTGCCATATATGTAACAAAAACAACTCGATTAAAATGACTTCTGTTTCTATATTTGATTTGATTGCTATTAGTTGGAAGGTAACAAGTAACTGCCAAGCTTTCTTTAGTTTAATCAAATTCAAAAATCTGCAACAATGGAGTTGGGGCACTGTTTCTCACAACATTAGTTACGGACGTTCCACTAAATTATTACAAATAGTTGAAAAAAACATGATTTGACATATCATCTGGTAAAAGGATAACATTAATACAAAACGAAAAGAAATTAACCACAGTGAGTACATAATTATTGTTCAGTTAATTACAATTGAAATAACAAAAAAATAAATAATTAAAAAATCAGTAATTTCAATTCAATTTAGATCTTATAAGGTTAGAAAAAATAAAAGACAGGAAAATGAAAAGGGGTGCAATAGATGATTTAAACACTATGCAGACAACACAACAATAAAAAATGTGAACCCCGTATGATCAACACTATTGCCATTAAAATAACTTTATATATATTTCGAAGTTGTATTACAAGATTACGCATATCTTCTCACAATTTAAAAATTGAAACAGGAAGGTATTCAAAAGAAAGACTTGAACGACATGAAAGGGTTTGCCAGATGTGTGACAGTGCTGAAATTGAAGACGAATTTCATTTTGTATTACTATGTCCTATTTACCATGAACTTAGATGCAAATATATTCATAAGCATTATATCTGTAGACCAAATATGTTTAAGTTTATTAATCTTCTTCAATAAAAAAATAAATCGGATATTGTTAAATTAAGCAAATTTATATCCGAAGCATTTGTAAAACGACGTTCCATAATAAATAACTGATAAATGTGTTCATCCTCAAAATATTTATTTTATGTAAAAGAAAATTTGAGTATATTATACAATATCTAATAGATATGAGTATTGAAATGTCGATAGTAAGAGCGAATACGTGTGGTGGGTTGCAAGAGTGTATATATGTATGCGTGCGTGCGTGCGTCGTGCGTGCGTGCGTGCGTGCGTGCGTGCGTGTGTGTGTATGAAAATGTGTGCATGCTATTTACTCAACTTGTTATGTGTTTATGTGTTTAATTATTTACATGTTATTACAACATTGTAATTTGATGAGAAACTATGTATAGTTTAAATCAATAAAATATTCTTCTTCTTCATATTCTAGATATCAATATTGATTATGGTTGTTTGTCATTAATTAAAAAAGTTCTCTCACCTAAAGTACTGATTCAAACTGCTCGAATCCATGACCTCAGTGGTAAAGGTCAAAACATCTTAATATGGTGCATCGGTAATGCAGAACCTTCTATCAGATGTGAGATCCGCTCTTGTACACATTGCTTCATTTAGTTTGTGATTTACAAGTGTCATTATACGTCTTTTTCTTTACCATTGAAGAAACCACGAGCGAGTCCTCAGCGTTCACATAAATGTGGTTTTGCTAAATACAGCATGAGCGAGATTAAAAAATTAAGTAATTGTGAAATACTGATGAGTGTCACATTTAAGGTGTGAAGTGTACGTCAGCTTCGTTGGAGGATGGTGACAATATGCGTCATGCATACATCATGAGTCGCTACATAATCACATTGCCCTGTTGCTTTATTTGTTAGAACGTAGCAAACAACATAATTGATCAGTTAAATCTATTCTTTTTACTTCAATTAATTATTATTCACCTGCTGTTCTATTTTCTTTATATGCGTCGAGTTAATAGCATCACTTGCTTCTCTTGGTTTATATTTACAGTTTAATGTGTGTTTTGTTTTACTACGTTCACGTGTTTTGTTTTACTACGGTGGCGGTTCGCTTGTTTTGTTTTACTTCGTTCGCGTGTTTTGTTTTACTACACTCGCGTATTTTGTTTTAATACGGCGGCGGTTCGTTTGTTTTGTTTTACTACGTTCGCGTGTTTTATTTTACTACGTTCATGTGTTTTGTTAAACTTCTTTTGCGTCTGCCGGGCTCAGTCGGTTACGCGTCTGACTATCAATCCAGGGGTCGTGAGTTAGAATCCTCGCCCGGCAACAGTCTCCGTGATGACTGATATACGACATCGTGTCTCATTACCATTCGATTCCCACCGCTGATTCAATTGGGAAAGTTATCAGTTACTTGCGGAGATGGGGTGTGCTCGAGTACTGGTTAATCAAAGGAAACAGTGGTTAGGTTAACTGATCGTTTGTTAGCCCTCGATGGCATTAAAATGACGCTAATATTCAATCAATCAATCAATCAATCTTTTGCGTGTTTTGATTAATGTTAAAATGATTGATATAATAACTAAACCGGTCACGCGGGTCAATAACTAGTGAATTACGGAGATAAGGTGTGCCTTGTGCTGCGTAACCGTCTAACGGATCCGAAAAACGTTGATTAGATTGTCTGATCGCCGTTTAATAACTGAAAAGCTGTTGATAATGGCGAAAATACCATATATACACATATACAAACGAATCAGTTTAAAACGTTTAAACCCTTTACTCCATAGTTACGCGTTTTTCTGCAACAATCACAGAAAGCCTTTGAAAACAGTACAGGAAGAGTTCAGTCGAGCAATCTGAACACTTCCTCACTGTTTTCCACTCTGTCAGTTAATATAAACATAATTCACCAAAAAATTCAAAAGCCTTCTATATTAGGTGTCGAAAGGCGTCTATATTAGAGGTGTCCAAAGGCGTCTATATGAAGTAAAGGGTTAACGATTTACACTAAGACGTTTCATTTCTTTTGTCACTTTAATTATGACCAGTTCCGCATAAATGTTCTAGGGTCCTCCGTGGCCGAATGGTCTACGGCACCGTCTTAACACTACTTGTCTTTCACTACTAAGGTCTGAGGTTCGAGTCCTGCTCGCTCCAAAAACTTAGCACATTTCAGGTTATCTATGGTATATCCAGTTTTATTGGTAGATGAAGTCATCAGAATGAATCTGCATAGAATCATCGTCATTCCACAAGTAACTGGTAAACATCCTCACATAAAAAAATTTGATCGGGCAAGACTCGAACCTATGACCTTAGCGGTGAGAGGTCACTGATCTTAAGACGACGCCTTAGACCGCTCGGCCAAGAAGGTCCCATGTAGGTCCTTTGAATAGAAGGTGAAACATGAAAGTAAGAAACTTCAACCCTTTAGCAGGCACTATTATGTAATTAACGAAAAATAATAGCGAAAGTCGTTTCATGTAAAAATAAAACAGATAATTAAAGAACAGAAAAGTACATATTAAATTGTATTGGACTTATTTATAGTTTATCGTCATATAACAAACGTAATACAAAACACAATTTAATCACGTGACGTAGATATTGTAATTCTAAAGTAAAACAAGAATTCCACGGAGTGATATGTCTCGCCGTGTCCGCTTTGACCGTTAATACACACATGGGAGAGAAAAAAATAAAAATATTGTATTCATGCAAGAGTTATCTAACTTAGTTAATGCAGTAAGTTTAATGATTAAGACATATTGAAGGAAGTATTGTGTCGCCGTCGACGGAAAAGCAACACCTTAATCTTGTCTCTCCTTCGTCGCGGCTAGACATAAATCAGGCTATTAAAGACGAAGAAATAAACATCAGTTATGTGTTTGAGATAAAACATTTCTAATAATATGGGCTAAATTAATAAATATTTTTTTCTATTATCAGACTTTAACTTAAACATGCTTAGCTTTTGGTGAAAAAATAGAGAAAACCACGTAAGTGTTTGATATTATCAATTTTATCAGGTGAGGCTCTGTCGAGTCTTTTTTTTTGTGTGTGCCGAACATGATGAAGTTGATAATATCAGAAACTAACATGTATTCTCTTTATCATGTAAATATTACTTAATCGTCTTTCTTATGAAATTGAAAATCAGCATCAAACTTTTTTGTTACATTGCGTAGAGAGGTCAAAACTATCTAATTTTACATAATGACGTCATGTTCCTGATAAACGTGTATTGACGTGATAAACCTATGTTAGTCAGTCAGACTGTTTATCAACAAAAATTAATGCATTGACACGATAAAATTTCAAACTAGCACTAGTTTCTATATTTGAATGTCATTCCTGAAGGAAACAATCAATAACTCGCTGTTCAAATATATAAAGAAACATTTCACGGTATTCCCAAACATTATTAAAACCATAATCACATTTAAATATACATTCGTCCGCCCGAGAAACGTGTCCAAATTCCAAGTAAACATTTTTTATTTATATGTATACTTTCAGAAACAGTGAACATAATAATCATATTAAACATATATTTTCAGTATTTTTCAGTTTGAAGGATACACCACACTAAGTTACATCGTAACGACATTTTGGTTACACAGTAATACATGAACTTGTGTGCAAAGTTAAATTTTAAATGAATATAGAACTAAAACATTTAATTATCATTAATTATCCAAATACAATCCTGCTGCTTCTTCATCATCTTCTTCTTTTACTGTATATTTAGTTCCTCGAATAATCTGAGATTTAAAACATGTTCAATGACGATAATTTTCCTGATATTTTCATCGGAATTGTGTTATCTAAATCCCAATGCTAAAAAAAGATATGACACACGCACTGCTTGACAACCTTGACCTCGTCATTCGGAAACTTCTAATATTAACCAAAATTAAAAAGGAAATACTATTTTAGACTATCATAGACGTGCAGGCCAAGTCAGAAGATCCCTTTTCAAAAAATAGTGTGGCATGTTTTAATATATGTCATTTTGCCAATAAGGACTGAGTGAGCCTAAGAAAGATTAAAAAATTGAAGGACAAAACCCAACTGCATTTAAACGTTATGCCGTTTATGATGTCGATCCCTCATTGATTGTACGCCTACAGATTTCAGCTGCGTACAGTCTGTTTTTGTAACCGTAAGTTTTGCATGCCATTTTGATTCGTGCACTTGTAATGGTGTCAAATTTACTCTATCGGTACAGTATCCTTTAATGGTTTCTAAAATAGACTTAAAATAATTAACTTCTTCTTGAAACCCAACACCCTCAACTTTCACTTTTGCATCAAAGATGTCAAGAAAAGTATCATACAACACATAGTCTAAAAAACACGTTGATCTGAATTGTGTTTGCTCGGCGTCTGTGATATTAACATGCTCATGCTCGTGTGTGTTGGATTTTAGATAAATGATATCAGACATGGACCATTTCAACAGTCGTTTCATCAAAACTAATGATTCATCAAATCGCTCCATTACGAGAACCAAACTGAAACGACGCCTAACATGTTCTAAATGTTTTTCGATCGCCTGTTTATCGTTGATCTTTGTATTTCTGGAAAACCCGAAATCTTGACCCATGGAGTTCCTTGTATGTGAAAATGATTCTCTGTCGTATTTGTCAGGGAAGTTGATCAGATTGCGAATTAAACCATCTGGTATCTGTTTCAAATAATCATCACCTATCACATCTCTGTAATAAAAGGCTGCACTAATCATTCGATCCAAAGGTTCGCGAATAATACCGATGTATATCGAGTCGGGCGGAAGTACACTTTCCCACAATTCCGGACTGTAAACTGAGTGAGCTGCTAGAATATCGTAATGGTTATTAGGTTCAATAGCCATGATGTCACTCTTTCCACCCTTTTTATAAAAGTACGCACCGCTTTTAGGAAGAACAAAAGTAAGATTATGGCTCGAGCCAAATCTGTATAATAAACTTTCCATAGTGGTACTACCTGCTTTATGCACCTTTAAAAACCCAATATGCTTGACTTTGTTTTGATGTTTCTCTATATTTGACACTGACTTCTCGATTGTCATCGCCCGTGGATTTTGTGGCTGGTCAGCATGCAGTTGTTGCTTGGTTAATGGCACAATCCATTTCCATACCAGAAATACCAGTACACCTACCATTAAGCTGAAATTAATAAAAAAAAATTATATAAGTCGTACTGTAGTTATGAGTCGTCGACTTCGGTCCTCCATCGATATAACATAATAAAACAAGACATCTGAAACTCAGCCGCTTTGAAAATCTCATATATGCCATTTAACTGTTATAATGATCATTCCAAATGTACATTTGCTTATCAATTCAATGTTAACTACATATATGTATTATACCAGTTACATATACTGCTGATATATGACCTATTTAGTACACTACACTACTGTGGTAGTTTGTTATTGTGATTGATTGCATCAGTATAATTGTAAACCGTTAGTCTGTCGTTAATCTGTAGTACTGACCCAGCTCGTGTGTGTGTGTGTGGTACTAAGGTTTATAGTCCCTTCGTCAGGTTATCCCGGGGGCTTGCCCCCGGGCTGGCACAATAGAGTGTGGACTGTTAAAAGATTAATTTTGGAATTTTGATGTTTCGCTGTTCCGCCGCAGAACTGTTTCTAAATTTCCTAAAACTGTGAAAATAAGGATATACCTGTCGGTTAATTTAACCTTTAGTTGGTTTATCCTGATATGCCGAGTTAAGGAGACGTATTTAGTAGTGGTGTTGGGCATGCCGCCGTGTGAATCTAGATTCCCTATGTTTGGGTGTTGATTAAGATGGGGTCGGTATAATACTAGAGTGTATGTTGTTGTTGTTTAAGTATTGAAGGTCATGGAGGCGGGGAATAAACTCCGGCGGAATATGTGTATTGTTGTATATTGACGGTGTAGCTTAGATTATTTGTTGTGTTGTACGTTGTTTGTGTTGTGTATGAGTCAAGGTGGATCGGGTATGGTCAGAGAGGGCGCTAGTTCTCTTGACTGTAGTGGTGTGGTCATTGTCGGAGGTTGTTGCTCTGTGGTAGGCTGTGCTGCGTAGTTCTTTGTCTAGAAGATACCCGACAGTACTTGTACCCCACACTTTAGGTGTGACGTATCTAGTACCCCCGGGCTTGTTGAGTCGTCTTCTTGATGGGTCTTCTGGTCACGGCGCCTGTGAATTGGTCAGTTGGCCTCGATCAGTCGTCGTGCCGTCTGGTCCCTGGTACTTCTAGACATCTGGGTGCAGTGAACCTTTGTTAATTGTTAGTGAGCTTGTTATGGGTTGCTTACAAAAAACGGCCTGCTTTATGGGTATTTATAGTTGGGCATTGCCTTTATTTTCAAAAAATGATATATAGTATATCAAATAACTAAATCTACTTTTATTATTGTATGGTAAATATATTTACAGTTAATAGCTACATTTGTTGTGCTTAGCACCATAGTTTCACTAGCACTATGGTATACCGCTACTTGGTTTGGTTTTGGCATATTATTGCTTGTCTAATTATAGTTATGGTTAGTTGTTTAAGGTTAGTGTCTGTTATACTTGCCTTTTCCTGTACCATTCATCAGTTTCTGGTGTTGTGTCCATCTGTCTTTTCTACTATTTGTTTGTTCTATGTACATTTTACTCTATGTTTATAATACTGCATTTATTTATGTGTCCTTGTTGTAATTACCTATATATCTACTTATTTATAAATAGTTGGGTTTGATATGATGTTTTTATGTTTATATATCACTAGGTGAACAGCGCTCACTGAGCAAAGAGCCTATCCGCTTATGGCAGTTAGTTATATACTGTTTACCATGTGTATTTGTTTTGTATTTGTTTATATCGTTTCATATATTGCTTATTGTATTTCTATTTTTGTATTTAATAGTAATTTTGTTTTTATATCATTTTATATATTTGTTTATTGTATTTTTATTTTTGTATCATCTGGTATCCAGCGCCCACTGAGCTAGATCCTAGCCGCTTATGGCAGTTAGTTCGTTACTGTCTACCAGATGTATTATTATTGTATTTTTTGTATTCAATATTATTTTTGTTGTGTGCTTTTATATCATGTTATATATTTGTTTATTGTATTTTATTTTTGTATCATCTGGTATCCAACGCCCACGGAGCTAGATCCTAGCCACTTATGGCAGTTAGTTCGTTACTGTCTACCAGATGTATTATTATTGTATTTTTTGTATTCAATATTATTTTTGTTGTGTGCTTTTATATCATGTTATATATTTGTTTATTGTATTTTATTTTTGTATCATCTGGTATCCAACGCCCACGGAGCTAAATCCTAGCCACTTATGGCAGTTAGTTCGTTACTGTCTACCAGATGTATTATTATTGATTGTGTGTCGAGATGGTTTAATTTTTGTCTCATTTTCATATTTATATACTGTTTTGTTGTGTTCCTTTTCTGCTAGTTTATTGTTTATTATATTTTTAATTTTATATCACCTTGTGTGATGCAATAATTTGCCTTGTTTTAAATTCTATATTATTTTGTCTAATCCTGTATCTTCTAAAAATTTAAAAACAATGTTTCTGACTTGTGTTTTAATTTTTTCCTCTGGGTATAGTAGTGTTTTGTCGTTGATATTCGTTAGTCCTAGTTTGAGTAGTTCTGTTTCTAATGTGTATCTTTCTAGCCTATTGTTTGGGCATGTATTGTTTATATTGAAGAAAATGTGATTGAAGGTTTCGTTTTCACCACATGCTCTACATTTTGTTTCCTGTTTTAATCTTTTCCTAGTTTCGCCTATGCCATTTCATCCCACACGTAGTTTTGTGTATGCTTTATCTAGTAACCTTTTATCATGATACTGTTCTATTTTGGTGGGTATTTTACTATCTAGTTTTGTTTTGTAAGTTTTTAGATTTCTGCATTCTTGTTCCCATTATTTGTTAATTTTTTCCTTAATTATTGTGTTTGTCTCCTTAACGCTCGGTTTAAAATGTTTGTAATTGCCTGTTTTGGAACCATTTTTTGCTATTTTATCTACTGTTTCGTTGCCTTCTATCCCTACGTGGCTTGGTATCCATGCTATTTCGATGTTTATTGCTTTTTGTTTGATTGCTTTTATTCCTTGTAGTATTCTGATGGCTATATCTCCTCTATTTTTTGATGTGCCTGCCTGTATTGTTTGTACCGCGCTTAAACTATCGGTGAGTATCACCACTTGTTTTGGTTTATTTATTTGGATCCATGTTAATGTTGATACATTGTAATATGGCTATTAATTCTGTTGTGTATACTGATATATGGATCAAGTTTGATTCCCTTTTCATATATTACATTGTCGTTTTTATCGTATATTAATATTCCTGCTCCTGCCTGTTTATTTTCTGTGTCTTTACTGCCATCTGTGTATATTTTTACGTGATCCCTATAGTTCGTTTATGGTTATTAGTTTTGCTATGTGAGCTGGTGTTTCTTGTTTTGATATCAGGTTTGTAATATCTCTATCTGTGTTTATAGTATCTAGTTTTGTGATTGATGTCTATATGGGTTCTTTGACTTGTTTATCTGTTATGTCGTATTTTCGAAGTAGGTGTTGTATTTTGTGGGTGTATGGTAATATTTGTTTATTTTTGTTTGTTTCGAATACGTGTATGTCTGTTATCTGTTCATTTATGGGTAGATATTCTTTTAGTCTGTATGATCTTGCCCAATATTGTAGCATGTTTTCTTGTCTCTGAAGGTGCAGGGGTAGTTCTGCACATTCTATTAGTATTGCTTTAGCGTTTGTTGTTTTATATGCAACTGTATATACTATTCTAAGCGCCTTATTTTGAATTGTTTGTAATTTATCTGTATGTTTCGTTTTCGCTGATGCATATGCTATGCTGCCGTAATTTATTTTGCTAAGTATTAGTGCTTTATATAGATTAAGTAGTGATTTTTTGTCTGCTCCATAGGATGTACCTGTAAGCATTCTTAGTAGGTTTAGATCTTTGTTGCATTTTTCCACTACATATTGTATGTGTTTAGCCCATGTTAGATGTTTATCAAAATACATTCCTAAGAATTTAGCATATGGTGCTATCGTTAAATACTTATTGCAGAGTGTAAGTGTTGGGAATCCTGGTTGTTTTTCTGGATGCTTGTTTTTAGTAACTAACAGTAATTGTGTTTTTGTTTGATTAATTGTTAGTCCCTATTTATCTGCCCATGCTTCTATGGTGTTTAATATTTTTTGTCCTTTTTTCATTACATGTTTTACATTTATAGAGCTTATCCATGTCGCTCCGTCGTCTACGAATTGTGAGAGTTGTGTTTTATTTTGGTATGTATTTTTTGGGAGTTGAGTTCGTTTTTGGCTTTTTCTAATGTGTTCATAAATATGCAGAATATGATGGGTGATAGTACATTACCTTATGGGCATCCGTTTTCTGTTTTATGCGATTCTGATTTGGTGTTATTGATTTTAACTTTTATTTTGCGTCCATGTAGAAAGTTTGCTATCCATTTTAACATTCGTCATACTATACCTATACTTAGGAGATTCATTAGTGGTCCTTTGTTCCACTGTTTATCAAACGCGTTGCTTAAGTCTAAGAATATAGCTAATAGATATTTGTTTGATAATTGTGCTTTTCTACAATCACTTTCTAATCTAGCTAAATGGTCTTCACATGATCTGTTTGGTCTACAACCTGATTGGTATTTTGATATTAGATTATTGCGTTCTGCGAAGTTGACTAGTCTCGGTTTGATCATTTTTTTGCATTATTTTTGATAGTCAGTGATATTGGCCTGTATGATGCTTGGATTTGTTTGTCTTTGCCTGTTTTAAGTATGGGTATAATTATCGCTTCGCTCCAGCTTTCAGGTGAGGTGGATTGAGCCCATGATTGGTTAAATAGTTCTAGTAACTTTTGTTTGCCTTTTTCGGGTAATTGTTTTATCATTTCATAGTGTATTGTGTCTTCGCATGGGGCAGTGTTTTTACACTGGTTTAGTGCTTTGTTTAGTTCAAATATTGTAAAGTTTTGGTTATAATCTAGCTCAGTGTAGTCTGGTAATTTTTCCATTAGATTGTAATATTTTGATTCCATTTCTTGTTTTGTTTTTTGAAAGCTTTGAGTGTACTCAGTGTCACTGCTAACTTTTTGGTAAGGTTTGACTAGTATGTTTGCCTTTTCTTTATCTTCTATGATAATATTATTGTCCTGTGTTAGTATAGGTATTTCTGCCTGTTTATTTTGGCCTCTGAATCGATTGACTAACTGCCATATATCTTTTGATTTCGTTTTGTAATTTATTTTGTTAATATATTCAATCCAACTATGTTTTTTTGCTAGTTTAATTGTTTGTTTTGCCGTTTTTCTGAGTTCTCTGAATTTTTGGAGATTATGATCTGTTTTATTGTGGTGATATGTTTTTCTAGCGTTTTCTCTTTTCTTTACAGCTATGTTACATTCTTCTGTCCACCAAGGATATACTTTTTTATGTTTTTTTGATGCTTGCTTTGGTTTTTGGTATGGTTTCATTGCATATTTGTTTTAATTCTGTTATGAAATTATGGTGATTAGTTTCGGTGTCGTTGTGTTGATTGTTTTGGTTGAAGTGTGCATTGCATTTGCTTTTGAATAAGACCCAATCTGCTTTCTTTAGGTTCCATTTAGGTGCTATTATAGTTTGTTCTGATTTTGTGTTAAATTGTGTTGTTATTTTTTATATTTTTTATATTTATTTAAAGTGGATCCTAGGGAAGGCATACTGTATTGTGGTTAGTGTTATTAATGTCCACAAACCGTGATCATTGTTTACATTGGTTTTTGGGGTGTCCTTCGGAGGGCCCCTTTTGTTGTTTTTGTTTTTAATTTGTGTCCATGGGGTTTCCTCTAGAGTTTCATTAGGTGCTACTTTGTTTCCTGATTCGTCATAGTCCTCTAATATTGCGTGTAGTGCCTTTAAATGATTGTCTACTGATTGATCTGCTTCTATGTCTCTTATTTCTTCCTCGAAGTACGCTTTACATAATCTATCCTCTCTTGATCTATCAGAGTCGTGCGAATCACACGACTCGTCTATTACTAGCGTACACGCCACTTTCTTTACCGGGCTCGCTTCACTACTACTATTTACACTATCTATACTTCTATCTCTCTTTCTCGTTACATTGCCTATTTTTACTAGATTCGGCGTACTTGCCGCTATTGGACTATCTCGCACCGTGAAGTCTACTAATTTCTTATTCGCCGGTGTGAGTGGCGCTACAATCCTGGCGTAAGTGGTCTTATTTTCCATAGTTTTATTTGATTTGTTTTACTTGTTTGTTTATTGATGTGTTGTTTATGTTTAGTTTTGTTAATTGAAAGAGGTCGGTTTTATTGAGCTTGATTGAGATATCGGATTGAAATTATGTCCACTAGTAGTACTTGTTATAGAATTAGATCGACTAATCAGATCGATCGTTATTTTGTATTGATAATTCTTTCTGAGCTGAAAGTTAGCTTTCTAAATACTATCTATGTAATATATATAATCGTTATATATACTATATTGTACTATACTATACTTAATTATTTTAAATAATATCGGTATATATTTTATGAGAATATATATATATATAATGTATCTTTATGGTGGTATATATATACTGTTTGATCAGAAATATAGTTATATATAGAGGTTGTGTTAGTTCTTACTATGTCTTGGTCTTGTTTGGTGGTCTGTAGCACTGCTGTTGTCTACACACCTTGTATTGTTGGAATATTAAGTCCTTTCTTAAAACTAAATGTCAATGTTCAATGTTTTATTAACAGAAGAATGATTCTATTTAAAATGTCACTAGTTCCGAAAATCCAAATCAAATCAAATAATTTCGATCACAAAAGCACTTAACACAGTTCCTAATCCTAATCTTAATCCTAATCTCGGCGAGAGCAGCTAAACACGTCTTAATCCTTACAGTACACAAACGAGAATGACGGACCTAGCTCTCACGATTGGGTCCGTTAAATAGCAATGTTGGGAAATCTCCATTTGAACACTTTCATTGGTTGGTTGGTTAACTAAAAAGACTGACGGTAGTTTGTTATTGTGACTGGTGTGAATCAGTATGAATGTAAACCGGTTAGTCTGTCGTTTATTTGTCTAACCATACTGATCAACCAGACTGTGTAATGGTCATTCTCGGCACTTGTATGTATCATAAAACGCACGCATTAAAAAAAACCATCTTAATAAAACAGACAGAACGTTTACAGACAGTTCGTGCAATTGCTACGTGCTCAAATGAATTACAAACACACCAGTACAGTTTTAAAGGCTCATTAAACTTCCGTAATAACCAATTTCTGTTTATAATTTGAGTCTATCTGTTCCAGGTCATTAATTGCATGTCTTTTTACTGAGAAGGTATGCATGTTTCATACATAAAATGCATTATTTTTAGATAATTGCGAACGGGTGTTTGTTTACAAATCAATAGTGTTTTTTTTAAATTAACACATTCGGCATCAAACAGGTAGCCACGAGTCCGTTTGGAGCGGCGACGGACTGTATGTACATATATGTTTATAGGCCATGAGCTAAACAAAAAATTGGTACCATTTTTCTGGCAAATTCCCCCTATGATTTTTTGAAAGATATATATCTCTACACCAAGAAAATTCTGGGGGGCCATATCTCGGGCACAGCTTAATGTCTGAAAATGAGCAATTCCAAAATGGCTTCCAAAATGGCCGCCAATTTCTTAAAAAATGTCATCATCTATAATATACACCCGATTTTCACATTTTAACTGCATAAATGTATGTGTTTAAAGTTACTTATCACATTAATGTATGAAAATTGTAATGTTCTTCATTAAAACACACTCTGTTGAAAAATAAATGGATTTTTGTTAATAAAAACTAAAAACATCAACACCAAGAACACATTTTTGCATTAAAATTGTATAAATTTTATGTTTTTTATATGTTAGATGGTATATGTCCTAATATTTTAGTCAGATATGATATAAGGTTAAAAAGAACTATAGATTTTATCAAAATAAGGTGTTAAACTGTCTTTTTTGTGAATTACAGCAAAATCAAAGTGGATGGGGTAAATCGCACAATATTTACACAATTTGACAATTAGTCATAATTTATATACATATATTGTTCAATCAATTTTAACATTTATTTCTAATGAAATTAATTCATGAACACTAAAAATTGATGAAAATACAGACTTGAAATATTTATACATTTGTTTTAAACAAGAAGCCCATGTAAGTCGATCACCTGAGTAAAGGATTGACCCCTGTGGAGGCCCTAAATTTGACAAAAGCAGTCCAGACTGATCAAATTTTATACAGGGCTACCAGACAATACTAGATGTAAAATATTCCAACACGATACAGTGTGCTTATTAACACTTTGTAAAAGTTAACCTCTGTGGAAGCCCTTAATTTCACCCCAGCAACCCAGTTTGAACAATTTTGATAAAGGACTACCAATTGACATACAACATATCACTTGCAGAAGATTTAAAAAAGCTATATTTACCTATAGCATTCTCATATACTATAGAAGTGTTTGAACAATTTTGATAAAGGACTACCAATTGACATACAACATATCACTTGCAGAAGATTTAAAAAAGCTATATTTACCTATAGCATTCTCATATACTATAGAAGTGTTTTTAATACAAGGCCTCGGTAGACCCCAGGCCATTTATTAGAATAAAGAAAACTCTATCATAGGGATATTCTACAGGAAATAGGAAAACATTTGACCTACATTCTTGAGTTGAAGCTTTTTGAAGATTCACATTTTCATTTTTCCTAATCGAAGTGGTAGTCTAGTAATAGAACTTCTGCCTTGCATGTGGTAGGTTATGGGATCGATCCCCAGTCGGGTCACACAAAAGATTTAAAATGATACTAGAATCTTCCTCACTTAGTGCTCATCACTTAGAGAATAAGTCTGGCCGACCTGTTGTCAGTATCATGTGACTGAGTGGGTATCATACCATATGTCTGTGACATGATATTTCAGTGTGACAACGCTTAGAATATTGTCTGATTCAAGTAGAAACCATCTTGATATGACTGAAACAATTTTGAAAGGGACACTTAATACCATACAACATTAATCCCTTCTCTTCTACCCCTGCTGGTCCCTTATTGATATTTATTCCTCTTTAAAGGGCCCAGTCTCAACCATTATGACTTATTACTGCTCAAGATCTGAAGATGATACTTTTGAAAATCCACAAAAAAAAATTCCATCCCTTTTTAGACCCCTGCTGAAACTTTATGGAGAGCATAAGATCACTGTTAAAGGACCCAGTTCCAACTGTTATTACTAAACAATAGAGTTCTCAAGATGAATAAGATATAATTCTAAAAATAGATCAGAAAAACATTCAGCTCCATGGGTATCTAACTAACATGTCAAAATATCAACACTTTCGTTGGTTATATTTTGCTGAATGCAAGCCAATCCCTGGTCCGTATTTAATTGATTATGCTATTTAAAGAAATACACTTTTTATAGCAGGGTGAAGATATATGCACTCAATCCTTTAACTACAGTGTGTATATTCTAATAAAACCAAACGTCCATAGCAGAATAAGGGTTAAAGGACACAGTCGCCCCAATTGTTATGATTAAACAATGATTCAGCTCTTAAGATGATCAAAATAATTCCCTTTTCTGGGGCCCCAGTGAGTCCTAACCCTTTCATTTGAACAAACTTGAAACCCCTTTTCATAGGGATATCTATACTGAATAAAAACGAATTTGGCTGGTCGGTTATTGAGACTTTATTAAATTAAGATTTCTTGTCATAGCATAAATAAAACTGAGAGATACTTATTGCAAAAATCAAAGCCAGGTATTACACTTTCCAAGAAGAATATTGTTGAAATTTTGAATAAGAAAACAACTGATAAGTCTCTGGGACGGGTCCAGTCATGGCACCAGGGTCTTGATTTGAACAAATTCTTCACTTCAATGTAAGAATGCTTCACTTAAAATTTGGCGAAAACCTATTGCGCAGTATCTGAGGAGTGATTTATAGAAATTGTTGACAGACATTCGAGCTAATAGGTATTTAAGTGATCATTAGCCATATAAAAGCATATTTTAAGTAATTAGAAACAGTTGCATATTTTTTCATCTGTTTATCAACTGTCAAAAAAATTTATCCTACCCAAACCATAGGCATTTAAATACCCATTCGGACATTCGGACAGACAGACAGATGTATGGACGAAAAGCGATCCTACTAGCTAATTTAAGACTTATCCATGTTGATCTTGAAGCACAGCTCATTCAAAAGGATGACAATTTAGACCAAGAAATATACTTGAGAATAAATGGTTGTGCTCTTTTATCAACAGCTACAGTAATATCTACTGCCATTGTAATGATCTTTTAAGTGATAGGGAAAGGGAAAAGAATGGTTTATATATGCTTTTACATATCAAGAATATAATTTTTTGAATGAAAATCCATATGATTTGTTTTACGACATATTGCGAAGGAAACAACTAAATATATTCGGTAGCGTTCAGAAAACAAATTAAAATATTTTGTAAAGAATGCATTCTCGAGGTTGATAACCAGTTATTTGGATACATGGTTTTGGAAGCATCTAGCTGACATTTGGTTGTGAAAGAAGTACTTCAAAATCCACCAGGACCATTAACCTTGGCATTGGCTAACTGTCATGGTATCCTCAAGAAAACAAATAAATCTGCACTTGCAAGGAACATGTCCAACCAGTATGTGTTAGTGATGCTATGATGATTGTCAACAAAGTAAGTGTTGAGAACCTAACGTTTGGAGATCTGTACAAAAACACATTTGATACTGCAATGCAAGAATAGCTTTAGAATTATTGTGGTATTTGATGTAAACTATAATGCAGAGATGAATAATAGAAGCTCGGTTAGTCGATTGTGGATCTGTAATATCAATAGAGGGCAACCAATTCAGCAATAGAGATGCCTCTAAGGTTTTCCAGAAGGCAAGACAGCATTAACCAATTTTCTTGTTGATACTTGGAAGGTCCCGTAGTACCTTGCCGTTCTAGGTGACAAAGAGATGTTTGCAACATCAGAAAACAAATGTTATAAACTAATGCATGATAGTGTTTGTCATGTGGAAGAGCCAGCATCTTCACACGAAAACCTGAAACTTGCACCCTGTTAAATGCTGCTACATGCCAGTCAACACTTTAACTCTATTGCCATTGAATCAGAAGATGTGTGTATGCTATGTCTGGCACTTTACAGGGAGATCGAGCATATATTTATCAGATGTAGGACCAAGAATAGACAGCGATACAGAGATATATGGAAACACTCTTAGTGATAATTGAAGTTTTTCAAGCATTTACCAGGTGTGACCCAGTGTGTGCCTTCAATGGTCATGGAAAGGTGTCTGCAATTAGATTTGTTATGAATTCCAATCAGCTATGTTAAAGTTAGGTGAAGAATGGATCTCACCAAGACTTCAAATGTAGGATATATGTTGCAAAGGCTACTGATACTAAAGTGAATAGCTTGTGCAACATGTTTCAGGTTTAATATTTTGGTGTTGAATCAGGAAAACTTCCACCCTGTGAAGGCACATTATATCTCCATTCATTGCGAGCAAATTGTCAGACATCTGGCGTAGAAGCCTAATAGACTTTACTGAAATTCAAGTCCAAAATATCACGGATGGTCCATTGAAGATGTTTAGTTGGAAGCTAAATGGATGAAGTGATATAATGCTACACAGGTTGTTATAGAATTCATGTTTCCTGCAAGTACACTAGATAATGTCAATTACCAATATGTCATTGTCTGTTAAATGCACTAAAATGCTCATCCGTCTGCAAAAGTCGAGTAAGAGTTTTGATACGGAACATAGAGAAAGCTCTGATGGAGAGAATGGCAGTAATGATGACATGTACACTATCAAACTACTTCTTGTAACAACGGAAATGTACAGAATGGATTAAAAACACATAGTGTTTTATAACAGTATAAGCTTATGTTACTTTAGAGTTCAAAATTGCTTGAAACAGAATTTTATGTTGTGTAAAATTTTCCTAAAAACACATTCCATATTTTGCGAGTGTACCTATATGTATCGTCATTCTAATTATGTTATATGGAAGTCATTAGAAGGCTTGTATGATTTAAATTACAGTTCATATGATCATATAATTTAAACTTGATAATTATATTTTAAAAAAATGAATAAATACTACTTGTAAATGTTACATTTCACATTTTTGTAACATATTTTTATGTTATATAAAGTTATAAAAAATTGTTTGTATTGTACTTACATGTATCAACAGAACATTATATAAAAAACATAAGGACGAGATGATACCATTTTGGTGTTAATATTAATCAAAGCCTGCAGGAATTTGATATGATCCAATTTAAACTTGATAATTAAATTTTAAAGAAGTGAATAAATACTACTTGTAAACGTTACATTTCACATTTTTGAAACGTATTTTATGTTATATAAAGTTATAAAAATGTGTTTGTATTGTACTAACATGTGTCCACAGAACATTATATAAAAGCATTAGGACGAAAAGAAACCATATAAGTGTTAATATGAATCAAAGCCTGCAGGAATTTGATCTGCTTTTTTAAGATGATTTTTGGAACGATTATATAACTGTTTTTATCAGATGATTGTAACGTAAATATTGTTTAGAAAAAATAATTAATAATAATAAATTACATATAACATTACTTATCTGATACACTTGTGTTTCATTATGTATTTTTGCTTATGTTAATTTAATACTTTATAAACAAATCTAGGAAGGGATTTCAATAGAAATATCGGAAATCAATATTACTTCTAAAAAGTAACGTCAAATGTAATTGTAACGTAAAAATACAAAATGATTACAAAATAATTGCTTAATGTGGTATTTTATATCAGAAGAACACTTCTGCTCTTGTTTAAACACCATTGGACAACACATATAACAATTATTCACTGCACTAATGCAACTGTTTTGTATACCAAAAAATAAGAAATTATTTGTAATGACTTTAATGAAATTACAGTAACCATAGAAACTCACTAAAATCAGACACTAAGCTGTGCCTCAGAGGTGGCCCCCTGACTTGTTCATATACCATAAACATGTATCTATTCAAAAAATAGTATAGCAATTTGCCAGTCTGATTGGTACCAATTTGTTAAATTTTGGGTCTTAGCTCATGGCCTATTATATATTATTTAAAAACAGTCACTAAAGAGTATACAGGAATGGTTTTAGTAATACTGTAAACATATTTGATTAAAATTATTTTTGCTTTTATCAAAATGTGTTCATTTCGTAAGTTTAATGAGGCTTTAAGCACTTGGCACATTGATACAATAATGCATAAGGTATTGTTACACTATATTTACTAATTGTTATAATAGTTGCCAGTTCCTTGTGTAAGGACAAGTATTCTTATCAGATTGATGACATATTTCACCAGTTATGCATTAAAAATGTGAATTAATTGATTAAAATGCACACTTTGTACTCGACCAGTATTAATATAACTAATCAATATAGCGTGATAATGGAAAATATATCATTAGTGTACAATTCTTCATTTGAATACTCGTCCTGTTTGGGCGAGTGGTCTAAGGTACTGTCTCGGTATCACTTACCTGTCACCGCTAAGGCGAATGCCTCTAAGGCGCCGTCTCAGTATCACTTACCTGTCACCGCTAAGGCGAATGCCTCTAAGGCGCCGTCTCAGAATCACTTGCCTCTCACCACTATGGTGAATGCCTCTAAGGCACCTCACCACTATGGCAAATGCCTCTAAGGCACCGTCTCAGTGTCAATTGCCTGTCGCCACGCAGGCGAATGCCTCTAAGGCGCCTTCTCAGTATCACTTGCCTCTCACCGCTATGGCGAATGCCTCTAAGGAAATTCTCTACGCTAAGGCAAATGCCTCTAAGATGCCGTCTCAGTATCACTTGCATCTCACCGCTAAGGCGAATGCCTCTAAGGCGCCGTCTCAGTATCACTTACCTCTCACCGCTAAGGCGAATGCCCCTAAAGCGCTGTCTCAGTATCACTTACTTCTCACCGCTAAGGCGAATGCCCCTAAAGCGCTGTCTCAGTATCACTTACTTCTCACCGCTAAGGCGAATGCCTCTAAGGCGCCGTCTTAATATCACTTACCTGTCAACGCTAAGGCGAATGCCTCTTAGGCGCCGTCTCAGTATCACTTACCTGTCACCGCTAAGGCGAATGCCTCTAAGGCGACGTCTCAGTATCACTTACCTGTCACCGCTAAGGCGAATGCCTCTAAGGCGTTGTCTCAGTATCACTTACCTCTCACCTCTAAGGGGAATGCCTCTACGGCGCCGTCTCAGTATCACTTACATCTCACCGCTAAGGCGATTGCCTCTACGGCGCCGTCTTAGTACCACTTACCTGTCACCACTAACGCGAAAGCCTCTAAGGCGCCGTCTCAGTATCAGTTACCTGTCACCGCTAAGGCGAATGCCTCTAAGGCGCTGTCTCAGTATCAATTATCTGTCACTGCTAAGTCACCACTAAGGCGAATGCCTCTATGGCGCAGTTTCAGTATCACTTACCTGTCACCACTAAGGCGAATGCCTCTAAGGCGCCGTCTCAGTATCAGTTACCTGTCACCACTAAGGCGAATGCCTCTAAAGCGCTGTCTCAGTATCACTTATCTGTCACTGCTAAGTCATCACTAAGGCGAATGCCTCTAAGGCGCCGTTTCAGTATCACTTACCTCTCACCGCTTAGACGAATGCCTGTAAGGCGCCGTCTCAGTATCACTTACCTGTCACCTCTAGACAAATGTCTCAAAGGTGCCATCCCAGTATCACTTACCTGTCACCACTAAGGCAAATGCCTCCAATGCGCTGCCTCAGTATCACTTACCTGTCACCGCTAAGGCGAATGCCTCCAAGGCGCCGTTTCAGTATCACTTACCTCTCACCGCTAAGGCAAATGCCTCTAAGGTGCCGTCCAAGTATCACTAACCTCTCACCGCTGAGGCGAATTCCTCTAAGGCGCCGTCTCAGTATCACTAACCTCTCACCGCTAAGGTGAATGCCTCTTAGGCGCCATCTCAGTATCACTTACCTCTCACCGCTAAGGCGAATGCCTCTTAGGTGCTGTCTCAGTATCACTAACCTCTCACCACTAAGGCGAATGCCTCTAAGGCGCCATCTCAGTATCACTTACCTCTCACAGCTAAGGCGCCATCTCAGTATCACTTACCTCTCATCACTAAGGCCAATGCCTATAAGGCGCCGTCTCAGTATCACTTAACTGTCACTGTTAAGGTGAATGCTTCTAAGGCGTTGTCTCAGTATCACTTACCTCTCACCTCTAAGGAGAAAGCTTCTAAGGCGCCGTCTCAATATCACTGACCACTCACCGCAAAGGCGAATGCTTCTAAGGCGCCGTCTCCTTATCACTTACCTCTCACCGCTAAGGTGAATGCCTCTAAGGCGCAGTCTCAGTATCACTTACCTCTCACCGCTAAGGCGAATGCTTCTAAGGCACCGTCTCAATATCACTTACCTCTCACCGCTAAGGCAAATGCCTCTAAGGCAAATGCCTCTAAGGCGCCTTCTCATTATCACTTACCTCTCACCGCTAAGGCGAATGCCTCTACGGCGCCGTCTCAGTATCACTTACCTCTCACTGCTAAGGCGAATGCCTCTAAGGCGCCGTCTCAGTATCACTTACCTCTCACCGCTAAAGCGAATGCCTCTAAGGCGCTGTCTCAGTATCACTTACATCTCACCGCTAAGGCAAATGCCACTCGCTCCGAAAACTTTATTTGTTGGTTACTTGCAGAATTACGATGGTCCTTCTCAGTTTATTTCTGTGGCCTTCCTGCACCAAAAACAAAGGATGTGCCATATATAACCTGAAATGTGTTGAAAATGCGTTTAACCTCATTCAAGAGAAAAAAATACTTACCACAGTCTATAATTGCCTTGTAACCTCATAATCCCCATACAGTATGGTTTTACCGTATATATCGTTTCTACAAGGAATCTTCACATATACCTGGAAATAAATAACCATATCAACAGCTCGTTTATATAATAATGTGTCGAATAAAACACGAAATAGTGTAATCAAATTTCACTACAAATCAACAACGCATGTCAACCAAATGTACATGTATAATTTTATTCGAGACTACCAAATTACAATGCACATGTATAAAGATTTTAGCCAACTTCAGTCTGCTTTATTTGAACATATTATATCATATCACATCACATCACATCACATCACATCACATCACATCACATCACATCACATCACATCACATCACATCACATCACATCACATCACATCACATCACATCACATCACATCACATCACATCACATCACATCACATCACATCACATCACATCACATCACATCACATCATATCATATTATATATCAGGCATTCTAAAATTCCAAAATGCAAAACGGTCCAGGTTTTTTACTACCGTAAGAATCGCACTTATTTTTAAAAAAATCACTAAAATTGCCTTACATTATGCCTTTACATGTATGTATTACCCCACCCACCATGTTAGCTGCATCATGTATTTTCTCCGTTTATTTATTAATACGGAATTATTTATAACATAATTTATCACAATGTGTACATTTTAATGACTGACATTATGTTTCCGCTTTACTGAATAATGTTCATTATATTAAAAATGTTCGATCGAACCGGAAGTGTTGCAAGTTCCGGAAGCTGCGTGAAATAATCACCGTGGAAACCAATGTAATGGTTCAACCACCAAAATAAATCATCCAGCACCTGTCCCACATCAAAACAAAAATCTGTCCGGGTTTTATCATTTTCAGTAATAAATGTCATTAATTTTATAATTAAAGTTATTTTTTTAAAAAAATGAAACAAACAAGTAACACTGCACGTTTTATCAAATATTTTAATGGCGCAAACAATATTCGGTCCGACCGTCCCAGCTTTGGCTAGTGGTATATCAAAGAAATTACGGACGCAAACACAGTCTTTTGATGAACCGACAAAATGCTATGGGCCGCTGATCACACATCGAAGATGTGCTACATAGCGATAGACTCTTCCGATAAACTCCCCTAATACTGGCAATGGTTTAGTCGAAATTTACATAATTTCGCACAGCAGGTGACAAAACAAACGGATTATGATATTACCGCAAGGTGTATTTCACAGGTCAGTATGGCATGGTATGAACAATTTATGAGATTTTATACGACCGATAGAAAATATCTGGACCGATTTTTAATTGAACTTTGAAAATATCTGGACCGATTTTTTATTAAACTTTGAAACGAAAACCGGTTTTAAACTTCAGAAATCGGTCCAAAAACCGAAAAACCGGCAATTATATATATATGGAGATAATAATTTGTGAATAACTAAGACATAAATGTACAGACCAGACTACCGCGAGTGCGCCTAGCTACAATGCAAACCATAGATACAATGTCAAGGCCTCTGCCAAACCAATGAATTTGGTATCGACCATGACTTATATACTATGGAATTACATGTAACACATCTGGACAGGGTGGACAAATTTACATACATAGCATGATAGCTTTATATGAGTAGGATCCAGTTAAGGATCATGACTACTCATATGCTATATAAAGAACAGATTAAAACCCCTTGGATCATATACATACAGTGAATTCATATAGATTTTACTTCAAAAAGGGAGATAATTAAAATCACAACAACGGAATTTACGATTTTTGGGATCTTTTTAGATGCGCATTATATAAATAATGAGCATCTGAAAAGATAGTATGTAATCGTATTACATATATGACAGTATGTTTGTTATCACGGATTATTAAATTACAAATAAAGTATATAAAGATATAACTGAAGACGTGTGCATATTTCTATATATGGACAGGCAAGAACCTACGAGTATCGAATATCAAGAGGAACAAAACTATTCATGTTGGCAGGGCTGGCGAAGAGACAAGATTTCAAACGAGATCTCGTTGTTGGCGAGTTTGAATGTCATTCCACGAGATTTTCGATAATTTGCGCTGCCATTTTTTATTAGCTACGAAACGGTGAGACAGCTATAGAAAAATGATGTTGGCATTTTCAAAGCTATTAAACTGATTTTTCTCTAGTTCTTCGGGAAAGGTATATAGAGTTTTTGCGTATTAAATGAGTAACATGGTTTCATGTGGATTTAAAATTGAACAGTTATATTGGTTACACATTTCAGATTTTTTTCTCATCCAAGAAAATCCAACTGACCAGGTGAAGATCTCCAAGAGGAATTTGCCTGTTATCTACTTTTATACTGGGGATATCGTGTCATTTCATCTCTTCGATTAAATATTGTTTTTTAGTCACGTTTTTTTGCGGATTTAAATTGTCACAGATTTTCTATTTCTTTTAACCCATTTATTTTGCCACTAACTTCATACGCACCTGTATTATTCTTGTATTAACTTGACTATTCACTCTTATAATAATACACATTCCAAATTAAACATGTACGTTGAGTGAATGGTCAGATACTGACAGCGCTCCTTGAGGTTAGACAGAGAAATAAGAATGTAGGACAAAAGCCCCTTGGAAAAAAGTCCCTTGGTACATTTTAGATGTAGGACAAAAGCCCCTTGGTCGATTTAAGAAGGTGGACAAAAGCCCCTTGGTTAATTTTAGAAGGTGGACAAAAACCTCTTGGTGGATTTGAAAAAGTGGACAAAAGCCCCTTTATTATTTTATTACATTTTATATATTATGAAATTTACTGTATTGATGTTACATTCAGAATACAGATTATTCTATTATGATTTCAATCCTAAAAAACACATTCAAGAAATAACATTATTTCTAATTTTTTTTATTTATTGCCATTCTATTATACGGTAATATAAACATAAAACTAACTTCAAAATGCACTGTCAGTTTGCATTTATTCATTGATTGACTGAATTGGTACTAATACAATCAGCAGCTTAATTACTTTTCAGATAATAAATTGAAATAAATCAAATATAAAAGAAATAATATTCATTTAAAAATACATATATAAGCTTAAATGGAATAAAATTTATCAAGATTATGTCAAACAATTAGAACTATAGACTTCAAACAACAACATTCAATTTACCTGTTTTTCATGAAATTAAGGGCAATTTACATGAATTGAAATAAATTAGGGAAACACTTAAATTAATTGTAATTGGTTTCTGATCAAAACAACATTTAATTGATCTCTTTTACCTAAAATTAAGAGCAAGGAATATGAATTGAAATACATTGTGAGCAAACTTTAGTTACCTAATAACTTCAAACAACAATATTTATGCTTTTGTCCACTCCTTCAAAAGAATTAAGTTTTTTTGTCCACCTTTTCAAATTTACCAAGGGGTTTTTGTCCATCGTCTTCAATCTACTAAGGGGCTTTTGTCCACCTCCTAAAATCTACCAATGGGCTTTTGTCCACCTCCTGAAATCTACCAAGGGGCTTTTGTCCATCGTCTTAAATCTACAAAGGCGACTTTGTCCATCTCCTAAAATCTACCAAGGGACTTTTGTCCATCGTCTTAAATCGACCAAGGGGCTTTTGTCCACCTCCTGAAATCTACCAAGGACTTTTGTCCACCTCCTGAAATCTACCAAGGAGCTTTTGTTCATCGTCTTAATTCGACCAAGGGGCTTTTGTCCACCTCCTGAAATCTACCAAGGGCTTTTGTCCACCTCCTGAAATCTACCAAGGAGCTTTTGTGCATCGTCTTAATTCGACCAGGGGCTTTTGTCCACCTCCTGAAATCTACCAAGGGGCTTTTGTCCACCTCCTGAAATCTACCAAGGGGCTTTAGTCCACTTCCTAAAATCTACCAAGAGGGTTTTGTTCATCGTCTTAAATCGACCAAGGGGCTTTTGTCCACCTCCTAAAATCTACCAAGGGGCTTTTGTCCACCTCCTGAAATCTACCAATGGGCTTTTGTCCACCTCCTGAAATCTACCAAGGGGCTTTTGTCCATCGTCTTAAATCTACAAAGGCGACTTTGTCCACCTCCTAAAATCTACCAAGGAGCTTTTGTTCATCGTCTTAATTCGACCAAGGGGCTTTTGTCCACCTCCTGAAATCTACCAAGGGCTTTTGTCCACCTCCTGAAATCTACCAAGGAGCTTTTGTGCATCGTCTTAATTCGACCAAGGGGCTTTTGTCCACCTCCTGAAATCTACCAAGGGGCTTTTGTCCACCTCCTGAAATCTACCAAGGGGCTTTAGTCCACTTCCTAAAATCTACCAAGAGGCTTTTGTTCATCGTCTTAAATCGACCAAGGGGCTTTTGTCCACCTCCTAAAATCTACCAAGGGGCTTTTGTCCACCTCCTGAAATCTACCAAGGGGCTTTTGTCCATCGTCTTAAATCTACAAAGGGGCTTTTGTCCACCTCCTAAAATCTACAAAGGGGCTTTTGTCCATCGTCTTAAATCGACCAAGTGGCTTTTGTCCACCTCCTGAAATCTACCAAGGGGCTTTTGTCCACCTCCTGAAATCTACCAAGGAGCTTTTGTTCATCGTCTTAATTCGATCAAGGGGCTTTTGTCTACCTCCTGAAATCTACCAAGGGGCTTTTGTCCATCGTCTTAAATCTACCAAGGGGCTTTTGTCCACCTCCTGAAATCTACCAAGGGGCTTTTGTCCACATCCTGAAATCTACCAAGGGGCTTTTGTCCATCGTCTTAAATCGACCAAGGGGCTTTTGTCCATCGTCTCAAACCGACCAAGGGGCTTTTGTCCACCTCCTGAAATCTACCAAGGAGCTTTTGTCCATCGTCTTAAATCGACCATAGGGCTTTTGTCCATCGGTTTAAATCGACCAAGGGGCTTTTGTCCACTTCCTAAAATCTACCAAGGGGCTTTTGTCCATCGTCTTAAATTGACCAAGGGGCCTTTGTCCACCTCCTAAAATCTACCAAGGGGCTTTTGTCCACCTCCTGAAATCTACCAAGGGGCTTTTGTCCATCGTCTCAAATCTACAAAGGGGCTTTTGTCCACCTCCTAAAATCTACCAAGGGGCTTTTGTCCATCGTCTTAAATCGACCAAGGGGCTTTTGTCCACCTCCTGAAATCTACCAAGGGCTTTTGTCCACCTCCTGAAATCTACCAAGGGGCTTTTGTCCATCATCTAACATCTACAAAGGGGCTTTTGTCCACCTCCTAAAGTCTACCAAGGGGCTTTTGTCCATCGTCTTAAATCGGCCAAGGGACTTTTGTCCACTTCCTAAAATCTACCAAGAGGCTTTTGTCCATCGTCTTAAATCGACCAAGGGGCTTTTGTCCACCTCCTAAAATCTACCAAGGGGCTTTAGTCCACCTCCTGAAATCTACCAAGGGGCTTTTGTCCATCGTCTTATTTCGACCAAGGGGCTTTTGTCCACCGCCTGAAATCTACCAAGGGGCTTTTGTCCATCGTCTTAAATCTACCAAGGGGCTTTTGTCCACCTCCTGAAATCTACAAAGGGGCTTTTGTCCACCTCCTGAAATCTACCAAGGGGCTTTTGTCCACCTCCTGAAATCTACCAAGGGGCTTTTGTCCATCGTCTTAAATCGACCAAGGGGCTTTCTTCCATCTCCTGAAATCTACCAAGGGGCTTTAGTCCGCCTCCTAAAATCGTATATGTATATTTTTTCACCAAGAGACTTTTATCCAAGGGGCTTTTGTCCGGATACCGAGAAACAAACATAAAAAACATTAAAGAGAATCATGACTGAATGATTAGCACAGTACTATTGACTGAATAATTAACACAGTCCTCATGAATAATGATTAAAACAGTCCCAATGACTGAATGATTTAAACACAGTCCTAATGGCTGAATGATTAAAACAGTTCTAATGGCTTAATGATTAACACATTCCTAATGAATGAATGTTTACCACAGTCATAATGACGGAATGATAAACACAGTCCTAATGGCTGAATGATTAAAACAGTCGTAATGACTGAACGATTAACACATAGTTAATGGCTGAATGATTAAAACAGTCATAATGACTGAATAATTAACACAGTGTTAATGAATGAATGAATGATTAACACTGTTCTAATTACTTAATGATTAACAGTCCTAATGATTGAAAGAATCATTAACGCAGTCCTAATGACTGAATGATTAACGCAGTCCTAATGACTGAATGATTAACACTGTTCTAATGAATGAATGATTAACACTGTTCTAATTACTAAATGATTAACGCAGTCCTAATGGTTGAATGATTAAAACAATCCTACATTTATTGATTGAATGATTAACACCGTCCTAATGACAGAATGATTAACGCAATCTGGCGTTATGCATGCGTTTAGCTCTCAGCTAAGCATTATATATGATGGCTTTTAAGTCATTGACCCGATGTTAGATTAATGTGTTTGAGTGGTGCACCGTTAATTATCAGCAAAATAAATCTGTAGTTAGCTCATGTATTTTGTAAGGTGGGTTCATGTACATTGTACAGTGGGTTTATGTACATTGTACGGTGGGTGTATGTACATTGTACGATGGGTTTAAGAACATTGTACGGTGGGTTTATATACAATGCACGGTGGGTTTATGTACATTGTACAGTGGGTTCATGTACATTGTATAGTTGGTTTATGTACATTATATAGTGGGTTCATGTACATCATATAGTGGGTTCATGTACATTATATAGTGGGTTTATGTACATTATATAGTGGGTTCATGTACATCATATAGTGGGTTCATGTACATTATATAGTGGGTTAATGTACATTATATAGTGGGTTTATGTACATTATATAGTGGGTTCATGTACATTATATAGTGGGTTTATGTACATTATATAGTGGGTTTATGTACATTATATAGTGGGTTCATGTACATTATATAGTGGGTTCATGTACATTATATAGTGGGTTTATGTACATTGTACTGTGAGCTCATGTACATTGTACTGTGAGCTCATGTACATTATAATGCATAAATGTCATTGGGAGGGACAGCTTTGGTAGTCAATATGACATAATTCATATACATAATAATGTCTTTGAAAACATTTCTCAGTATTTAATACATTTTTATCCCAGATAGGCTGTCATTTGTATCGTTTTATATGTCTACCGCAATTAATTTGTTAAATTTGTGTTTTTGGAATGTCATTATGTAAGAGCCTCAGGTCCATAACTTTTGTATTTCAAACAACCAACTTTTCAACATCCGTTATCAAAATATATCGTTCGGGTTATATAACTCTTCACTAGTTCATTTACTTAACTGTATACTATTACTTGCTAAATACTTCATATTTAAGAATAAATACACGTAGACAGTTCCCAGTATTGAACCATTCATACCAAATCTACAAAAAAAACAAGCAAATAGAAAAACTAATTGCAATAAACAACCAGAGACCCAATAGGGCCTGAGGACGCTCTACTGACTCATAGTGGCCATAGCACTTCTTGAAATTCTACTATGCAATAGAGACATCGGGGCGGGGTCATTTTTAACTCTAGGGACACCATTTGAACAAATCTAACAAAACTATAGTTGGTTATCATTACTACATAAACATTTTGAAAATCTGTTGGACCGTTCATGAGAAGAAGATTTTTTAAGTTTTTGACTATTTTTAGTAACGGCGACCATCTTGAATTTCAGATCGAAAAAAAAATCTTTTTTATTGTCTCCTATGCAATAGAAACATCCATGTGAAGTTTCAGTTTAATTGGCCTAGTGGTTTCAGAATAAATGAAAAAAAAAGAGAATTTTCTGTTTTCCCACAGTATCCCTTTGTAAAACTCTAAGTCCCCTTACAGGGCCCCTATATATGTTAGCCCCTAAATTCTTATCTGCAATCAAACCCCTACACATAGGGATAATTTATATCAAATGTGTACAAATCTGACATACCGGTTGTTAAGAAAACGATTTTACTAATTCCCAATTTATACCCTTTTGGGGCCCCTCCTGACTCCTTAAGACATAGGATCCCAGTCATTTTTACAAATCTGAACCTCTTTCACCTTACAATGCTTTAGTGAAGATATAGGCAAAATCATTTCCATTTAAAAAAAAGTATATTATATTGACATGTGTCCCCTAATTTAAATCTCAAGACAGGGTCATATTTAACCCTAGGGACACCATTTGAACAAATCTAACAAAACTATAGATGGTCATCATTAATAAATAAATTTTGAAAATCTGTTGGGCCATTCATGAGAAGAAGATTTTTTAAGTTTTGGACTATTTTTAGTAACGGTGGCCATCTTGAATTTCAGATCGAAAAAAAAACTTCTGTATAATCTCCTACGCAATAGAAACATCCATGTTAAATTTCAGTTTAATTGGCCTAGTGGTTTCAAAACAAATGAAAGAAAAAGATAATTTTCTGTTTTCCCATAGTATCCCTATGTGAAATTCTAAGTCCCCTTACAGGGCCCCTATAAATTTTAGCCCCTGAATTATTAATTGCAATCAAACCCCATAGGGATAATTTATGCAAAATATGAACAAATCTGACAAACCGGTTCTTGAGAAAACAAATTTAGTAATTCCCAATTTGTACCCTTTTGGGGCCCCTCCTGACCCCTTAAGACAGTGTAACCAGTAATTTTTACAAATCTGAACCTCCTTCACCAAACAATGCTTCTGTGAAGATATAGGCAAATTCATTTCCATTTAAAAAAAAATAAATATATATATATAATTATGTGTCCCCTAATTGAACCCTCGGGGCGGAGTCATATTTAACCCTAGGGACACCATTTGAACAAATCTAACAAAACTATAGTTGGTCATCATTACTACATAAACATTTTGAAAATCTGTTGAGCCGTTCATGAGAAGAAGATTTTTTAAGTTTTGGACTATTTTTAGTAACGGCGGCCATCTTGAATTTCAGATCGGAAAAAAACTTCTGTGTAGTCTCCTATGCAATAGAAACACCCATGTGAAGTTTCAGTTTAATAGGCCTAGTGGTTTAAGAGAAAGTGCTGCTAACAGACGACAGACGACAGACGGAGGACGACAGACAACGCGCCATCGCAAAAGCACTTCTGGCCTTTCGCCAGTGGAGCTAAAAACTAACTTAGGTCACATGAAAACAAATGGGGAAACATGCAAACTATAAAAACGAAAACTATACTGCATACAACTTCTCATCTGTAAATTTCTACTTGTCTTATCTTTGCTCTTTCTCTAGTCTCTTTTATCCGTTTTTAATATTTTTTTTTTTAAACTCACCCTTAAAATATTACTTGTAAGACATTTTATGCATATTATGTTATCTAAAGGAATCATGTAATGTGTTAAGAAAAAATATATAGCTTGTATAAATACATGGACATATTTTGTATAACATTGTATTATTTTTTTAAGTGATGAAATTGTTGTAGTATTATTGTATGTGTGATAAACAATGCAGGAGAGTTTGTCTTTGTAAATCATTTCATGTCATATCTGGATGAGATACAATACACATATTTGCTTTTTTATTATTGTTAAGCATATGTGTAAAATATTACGGTGACTCACTTCTCCATATTAATCTCTCTCTCTCTCTCTCTCTCTCTCTCTCTCTCTCTCTCTCTCCTAAATCATGTTATTCCTGGTTTAAATACACACAGCTGTGTGCAATGTAACTTTATAAACGTTAAAATGAAAATAAACGGGCTACCACTTGTTAACTAAAAACAAGAATATTATACAACGATACTTACATTCAGACTGGCGCTTAGATACAACCAACACTTTAAACAACGGACCTATATCCTGAAACTCCGTAAATTGTACCGTTACACATATACAATTTTACGCAAACATAACACAAAATAATAAGTAGGCCTAAACTATTCATTCATGTCAAACGAATAAAAGGGTATTCATCATATATTGCCCAAGCGCTACGCACACACGGTTAAGCAAAATAGCGACTGTATTATCACTAAAGTTTACCCAGGTAAACAATATTGTTAAACCGAATACGCTATTATGCTTTCTATTTTTAGATGGAAGCGTCCGTATAAGGGGTGTTTGTAGTTTGATTGCAGGTTTAAATAATGAAATAAACTAATTATCAATAGTATTAAAACATAAATATTTAAAGATAATATATATATATAATGATGCTTGGACATTGGGTTATGAATACAGGATTTTGAAAGTCTGCTTTCACTTTGTCAACAGTGTACACACTGAGCAGAAAAAAATGATCCCTACTTTTCTCGTCCTATTTTAATAGTACAGAGGTTGACAAACAGTAAAATGTAAGTTTCACATGTTTCATTTGAGTCCCTTTATGAATGACAAGCTTCAAACTTTTATGATTCATTTCAGAATCAAGAATAAAAATCAATGGTGGGCTTACACCTATAAAAACAAGGTGAGTTTACCGGTGCGGCGTATTTTCAACACGTTGCAAGAATCAGACATATCGCGAACATGCATACAAACAGTATTTTTTTAATTTGTATTTTTGAAATGATATATCCACAAATTAATTTAAAATATGTATTCACATTATATAAACATAAATATTGATCACAGTAGTAAATTTTATAGAACATAACAGTAAGTACGTTAGAAAATATATAGGGTAAGTTTCAAAACATTTTTTTAAATATGCAAATTGAAATGCATAATGATTGAGATTATTATGTTTAAAAACCAAAGTTTCTATTAAGCACACCACATTTGCATTTTCCCTGCAGCGGAAATTTTGCCGTATCAGCCGGAACCAGGTCGGGATATGGTGTCACCTGTGTATTTAGTACCCTGGGCGTGGTTGTTTTATATTTCTTCAATTAAATATGCTGTTTTACTAATATTTTGCATCTTTACATAAAAGCAAGCATGTTTCGTACGAACTCAAACTTACATATTCATTCACACTAATTGCCACCTCTCGATGCTTTTTAAAAGCAGCCAACTAGTTTGATATAATCTAGTGGTAAACTCATTAAGCCCGGTTGTTGCCCATGAACACGCCGTACCTCATGCATCGATTTCTAGTCACATGTAGGTTATAGTGGTAAACTCATTAAGCCCAGTTGTCGCCAATGAACACGCCGTCCCTCATGCATCGATTTATAGCCACTTGTATGTTATGTTGGTAAACTCATTTAGCCCGGTTGCCGCCCATGAACACGCAGTACCTCATGCATCTATTTATAGCCACCTGTATACTATAGTGGTAGACTCATTTAGCCCAGTTGCCGCACATGAACATGCAGTACCTCATGCATCGTCTTCTAGCCACATGTATTTTATAGTGGTAAACTCATTTAGACCGATTGCCTCCCATGAACATGCAGTACCTCATGCATCTTTTTATAGTCACATGTAGATTACAGTGGTAAACACATTTAGTCCGGTTGCCGCCCATGAACACGCCGTACCTCATGCATCGATTTTTAGTCACATGTAAGTTAATGTGGTAAAATCATTTAGTCCGGTTGCCGCCCATGAACACGCCGTATCTCATGTATCGATTTCTAGCCACATGTAGGTTAAAGTTGTAAACTCATTTAGTCCGGTTGCTGCCCATGAACACGCTCTACCTCATGCATCGATTTTAGGCACATGTAGGTGATAGTGGTAAACTCATTTAGTCCGGTTGCCGCCTATGAACATGCCGTACCTCATGCATCGATTTCTAGCCACATGTAGGTTATAATGGTGAACTCATTTAGTCCGGTTGCAGCCAATGAACACGCCGTACCTCATGCATCGATTTCTAGCCACAAGTAGGTTATAGTGTTAAACTCATTTAGTCCGGTTGCTGCCCATGAACATGCAGTACCTCATGCATCGATTTCTAGCCACATGTATGTTATAGTGGTAAACTCATTTAGTCCGGTTGCCGCCAATGAACACACCGTACCACATGCATCGATTTCTAGGCACATGTAGGTTAAAGTGGTAAACTCATTTAGTCCGGTTGCCGCCCATGAACACGCCCTACCTCATACATCGATTTTAGACACATGTAGGTTATAGTGGTAAACTCATTTAGTCCGGTTGCCGCCTATGAACATCCCGTACCTCATGTATCGATTTCTAGCCACAAGTAGGCTATAGTGTTAAACTCAGTTAGTCCGGTTGCCGCCAATAAACACGCCGTACCTCATGCGTCGATTTTTAGCCACATGAAGGTTATAGTGGTAAACTCATTTAGCCCGGTTGCCGGCCATAAACATGCTGTACATCATGCATCGAATATTTATCCACATGTAGGTTATAGCGGTAAACTCATTTAGTCCGGTTGCCGCCCATGAACACTCCTTACCTCATGCATCGATTTTTAGGCACATGTAGGTTATAGTGGTAAACTCATTTAGTCCGGTTGCCGCCCATGAACACGCCGTACCTCATACATCGATTTCTAGCCACATGTAGGTTTTAGTGGTGAACTCATTTAGTCCGGTTACTGCCCATGAACATGCAGTACCTCATGCATCGATTTCTAGCCACATGTATGTTATAGTGGTAAACTCATTTAGTCCGATTGCCGTTCATGAACATGCAGTACCTCATGCATAGATTTTTAATCACATGTAAGTTAAAGTGGTAAAATCATTTAGTCCGGTTGCCGCCCATGAACATGCCGTACCTCATGCATCGATTTCTAGCCACATGTAGTTGATAGTGGTAAACTCATTTAGTCCGGTTGCTGCCCATGAACATGCAGTACCTCATGCATCGATTTCTAGCCACATGTATGTTATAGTGGTAAACTCATTTAGTCCGATTGCCGTTCATGAACATGCAGTACCTCATGCATAGATTTTTAATCACATGTAAGTTAAAGTGGTAAAATCATTTAGTCCGGTTGCCGCCCATGAACATGCCGTACCTCATGCATCGATTTCTAGCCACATGTAGTTGATAGTGGTAAACTCATTTAGTCCGGTTGCTGCCCATGAACACGCTCTACCTCATGCATCGATTTTAGGCACATGTAGGTGATAGTGGTAAAATCATTTAGTCCGGTTGCCGCCCATGAACACGCCGTATCTCATGTATCGATTTCTAGCCACATGTAGGTTAAAGTTGTAAACTCATTTAGTCCGGTTGCAGCCCATGAACACCCCGTACGTCCACCTGTATGAGAAAATTCATAAGACTAAATATATTATTGTTCATTCTCTCTAGATTGTCAGCCATATCCTCGCGGAATCCTCTAGATTGTCAGCCATATCCTCGCGGAATCCTCCAATTAAGGTCTACAAATGTGTTAAATAGTACGGGACAAACTGTGGTAAAAATGGCTTTCATACCGTAGTCTGTTACAACAACAACAACAACAACAACAACAACAACAACAACAACAACAACAACAACAACAACAACAACAACAACAACAACAACAACAACAACAACAACAACAACAACAACAACAACAACAACAACAACAACAACAACAACAACAACAACAACAACAACAACAACAACAACAACAACAACAACAACAACAACAACAACAACAACAACAACAACAACAACAACAACAACAACAACAACAACAACAACAACAACAACAACAACAACAACAACAACAACAACAACAACAACAACAACAACAACAACAACAACAACAACAACGACGACGACGACGACGACGACGACGACGACGACGACGACAACGACGACAACAACAACACATTAACAACAATATGTAATGTCTGCCAAGCACACTTGTGCAAGCATGAGAATATATTTTGTTTTCAGATACCACTCCTATTTAGAAATACGTATTGAAGTCAAGGTAACATTTGTATATTTGTACATATTGATATATAGTTCCATATCGGTAATATTTCATCCTAATGTACAGTTTACTATTCGGAGGGCTGTAGGTGAAGGTTATATTTCCAAACGCACACGTGTTGCATTAAACAACAAAAAATAATTTTATTTTGTCGTAGCAACATTTTTCATTAAATAATGTCATGTTTTCCGTTTATGCGTTAAAAACGGCCGGGGTGAAAATACAATTGCCAATGTTTTTGGGTTGTTGGTGTGAAACATCTATCAAACATCATTAAGTACGTGATTCACAAGTGTCGTTATACGTCTTTTCAATATCATTAAAGAAAACCACGAGCAAGTCCTCAGCGTTCACATAAGTGTGGTTTTGCTAAATAAAGGATGACCGAGGTATAAAAATTAAGCAATTGTTAAAAAACAGATGAGTGTCACATTTAAGGTGTGAAGTGTACGTCAGCTTCAGTTCGAGGATGGTGACAATATGCGTTATGCATACATCATGAGTTGCTACATAGTCACATTGCCCTGTTGTTTTTTTGTTAGAACGTAGCAAACAACATAATTGATTAGTTACTACGTTCGCGTATTTTGTTTTACTAAGTTCGCGTGTCTTGTTTTACTACGTTTGCGTGTTTTGCTTTACTTCGTTTGCGTGTTTTGTTTTACTTCGTTTGCGTGTTTTAGTTTAATATGTTTGCATTTTTATTAATGTTAAAATGATTGATATAATAACTTAACTGAGTATAATGCTTGGACTGAACAATGTCAGTTGGATTTTACGACACGCGGTGCTGCCGCCCTTTAAGTTGCCCAGATCCGGTCACGTTGGTCAATAACTAGTGAATTTCAGAGATAAGGTGTTTCCTGTACTGCGTAACCGTCTAACGGATCCGAGAAGCGGTGATTAGATTCTCTGATTGCCGTTTAATAACTGAAAAACTGTTGATAATGTCGAAAATACCATATATACACATATACAAACGAATCAGTTTAAAACGTTTTAAATCGTTTTGCACTAAGACGTTTCATTTCTTTTGTCACTTTAATTATGACCAGTTCCGCATAAATGTTCTAGGGTCCTCCGTGGCCAAGTGGTCTAAGGCACCGTCTCAACACCACTTGTCTCTCACTACTAAGGTCTGAGGTTCGAGTCCTGCTCGCTCCAAAAAACTTAACACATTTCTGGTTATCTATGGTATATCCAGTTTTATTTGTGGATGAAGTCATCAGAATGAATCTGCGTAGAATCTTCCAGCAAGTAACTGGTAAACATTCTCACATTAAAACTTATGATCGAACCTATAATTTTTGATCGGGCAAGACTCGAACCTATGACCTTAGCGGTGAGAGGTAAGTGATCTTAAGACGACGCCTTAGACCGCTCGGCCACGGAGGTCCCATGGAGGTCCCTTGAATAGAAGGTGAAATATGAAAGTAAGAAACTTCAACCCTTTAGCAGGCACTATTATGTAATTAACGAAAAATAATAGCGAAAGTCGTTTCATATAAAAATGAAACAGATAATTAAAGAACAGAAAAGTACATATTAAATTGTACTGGACTTATTTATAGTTTATCGTCATATAACAAACGTAATACAAAACACAATTTAATCACGTGACGTAGATATTGTAATTCTAAAGTAAAACAAGAATTCCACGGAGTGATATGTCTCGCCGTGTCCGCTTTGACCGTTAATACACACATGGGAAAGAAAAAAATCGTAATATTATATTCATGCAAGAGTTATCTAACTTGGTTAATATACTAGGTTTAATGACTAAGAAATATTTTAGGAAGTATTGTGTGAAGTTTCGATCAAATACATTATGTGATTTTCGAGATATAAACTTGATGGTAGTTGCACACAAAACTTTAACCAATATTTCTAAGTAAAACATATTTAAAAAAAACAAAACAACTTTAACCAGTATTTCTAAGTAAAACATATTTAAAAAATAATAATAATAAAAAAAAAAAAAAAATAAATTAACAAAAAGGAAAGTACTCAGAATCTGCAGTATATAATGTGATGCAGGGTGTTAGTTGTAACTATGACCCAAGTATGAGTGTCCTACCACTTGTACTTGTTGAAAAATAGTGTAAAAAGGAAAACTTAACGTTGGCGCTAAATATAAATGTTTGACACCGCCGCCGTCGCCGTCGACGGAAAAGCAACACCTTAATCTCGTCTCTCCTTCGTCGCGGCGAGACAAAAAACAGGCTATTAAAGAGGAATAATTAAACATCAGTTATGTGTTTGAGATAAAACATTTCTAATAATATGGACTAAATTAATAAATATTTTTTATCAGACTTTAGCTTAAACATGCCTAGCTTTTGGTGAAAAAAATAGAAAATACAATGTAAGTGTCTGATATTATCAATTTTATCAGGTGAGGCTCTGCCTAGTCTTTATTTTTTGTGCCGAACATGATGAAATTGATAATATCAGACACTTAATTATTCGTCTTTCTTATGAAAGTGAAAATCAGCATCAAACTTTTTTGTTACATCGTATAGAGAGGTCAAACTGTCAAATTTTATATAATGACGTCATGTTCCTGATAAACTTGTATTGACGTGATAAACCTATGTTTATCAGGCAGGCTGTTTATCAACAAAAAATAATGCATTGACACGATAAAATTGCAAACCAGCACTAGTTTCTAAATTTGAATGTCATTCCTGAAGGAAACATTCAATAACTCGCTGTTCAAATATATAAGAAACATTTCACGATATTCCCAAACATTATTAAAACCATAATCACATTTAAATATACATTCGTCCGCCCGAGAAGCGTGTCCAAATTTCAAGTAAACATTTCTTATTTATATGTATACTTTCAAAAATAATTAATATAATAATCATATTAAACATATATTTTCAATATTTTTCAGTTTGAAGGATACACCACACTAAGTTACATCAGTAATACATGGACTTGTGTGCAAAGTTAAATTTTAAATGAATATAGAACTAAAACATTTAATTATCATTAATTATCCAAATACAACCCTGCTGCTTCTTCATCATCTTCTTCTTCTACTGTATATTTAGTTCCTCGAATAATCTGAGATTTAAAACATGTTCAATGACGATAATTTTCCTGTTATTTTCATCGGAATTGTGTTATATAAATCCCAATGATAAAAAAAGATATGACACACGCACTGCTTGACAACCTTGACCTCGTCATTCGGAAACTTCTAATATTAACCAAAATTAAAAAGGAAATACTATTTTAGTTTAACATGGACGTGCAGGCCAAGTCGGAAGATACCTTTTTCAAAAAAAAGTGTGGCATGTTTTAATATGTCATTTTGCCAATAAGGACTCAGTGAGCCTAAGAAAGATTAAAAAATTGAAGGACAAAACCCAACTACTTTTAAACGTTATGCCGTTTTTGATGTCTATCCCTCATTGATTGTACGCCTACAGATTTCAGCTGCGTACAGTCTGTTTTTGTAACCGTAAGTTTTGCATGCCATTTTGATTCGTGCACTTGTAATGGTGTCAAATTTACTCTATCGGTACAGTATCCTTTAATGGTTTCTGAAATAGACTTAAAATAATTAACTTCTTCTTGAAACCGAACACCCTCAACTTTCACTTTTGCATCAAAGATGTCAAGAAAAGTATCATACAACACAAAGTCTAAAAAACACGTTGATCTGAATTTTGTTTGCTCTGCGTCTGTGATATTAACATGCTCATGCTCGTGTGTGTTGGATTTTAGATAAATGATATCAGACATGGACCATTTCAACAGTCGCTTCATCAAAACTAATGATTCATCAAATCGCTCCATTACGAGAACCAAACTGAAACGACGCCTAACATGTTCTAAATGTTTTTCGATCGCCTGTTTATCGTTGATCTTTGTATGTCTTGAAAACCCGAAATCTCGACCAATGGAGTTCCTTGTACGTGAAAATGATTCTCTGTCGTATTTGTCAGGGAAGTTGATCAGATTGCGAATCAAACCATCTGGTATCTGTTTCAAATATTCAACACCTCTCACGTCTCTGTAATAAAAGGCTGCACTTATCATTCGATCCAAAGGTTCGCGAATAATACCGATGTATATCGAGTCGGGCGGAAGTACACTTTCCCACAATTCCGGACTGTAAACTGAGTGAGCTGCTAGAATATCGTAATGGCTGTCCGGTTCAATAGCCATGATGTCACTCTTTTTACCCTTTTTATAAAAGTACACGCCGGTTTTTGGAAGAACAAAAGTAAGATTATGGCTCGAGCCAAATCTATAAAATAAACTTTCCATAGTGGTACTACCTGCTTTATGCACCTTTAAAAACCCAATATGCTTGACTTTGTTTTGAGGTTTCTCTATATTTGACACTGACTTCTCGATTGTCATCGCTCGTGGATTTTGGGGCTGGTCAGCATGCAGTTGTTGCTTGGTTAATGGCACAATCCAATTCCATACCAGAAATACCAGTATATATACCATTAAGCTGAAATTAATTAAAAAATTATATAAGTCGTACTGTAGTTATGAGTCGTCGACTTCGGTCCTCCATCGATATAACATAACAAAACAAAACATCTGAAACTCAGCCGCTTTGAAAATCTCATATATGCCATTGAACTGTTATAATGATCATTCCAAATGTACATTTGCTTATCAATGTTAACTACATATGTATTTTACCAGTTACATATACTGCTGATATATGACCTATTTAGTACACTACACTACTGTGGTAGTTTGTTATTGTGATTGATTGCATCAGTATAATTGTAAACCGGTTAGTCTGTCGTTAATCTGTAGTACGTACCCAGCTCTCACGATTGGGTCCGTTAAATAGCAATGTTGGGAAATCCCCTTTTGAACACTTTGATTGGCTAGTTTGTTAACTAAAAGTTTGAATGATGTCACAGTTTAGTATATTAATATAGGACAGGTATAGAAAACCATGCTTTTTCATTGGGGGTTAATACACCTGATTCGGGAGATGGGGTAGACTGATGGTAGTTTGTTACTGTGACTGATGTGAATCAGTATGATTGTAAACAAATTAGTCTGTCGTTTATTTGTCTAACGATACAGATCAACCAAGCTGAGTCATGGTCATTCTCGGCACTTGTATGTATCATAAAACGCACGCATTAAAAACATCTCAATAAAACAGACAGAACGTTTACAGACAAAAAACCCTTCGTGCAATTGCTTCGTGCTCTAATGAATTACAAACACACCACTTCAGTTTTAAAGGCTCATTAAACTTCAGATATAACCGATTTCTGTTGATAAATTGAGTCTATATGTTTCAGGTCATTGATTGCATGTTTTTTTTTTACTGAGAAAGTATGCATATTTCATACATAAATATGCATTATTTCAAAAAATTACGAACGGGTGTTTGTTTAAAATTCAGTAGTTGTTTCTTTTCAATTAACACATTCAGCATCAAACGGGTATCCGCGAGTTCGTTTGGAACGGCGACTGACTGTAATTTATACATAAATCTGTGTACTGTTGAAAATTGGCGGAGGAAAAGAGTTAAACGCTCGGTCCGCTCTTTCAAGAAATACACATTTCCATCAAAGTTATTTATTTACTCGCTTTTTAAAAACAGTCACTAAGGGGTATATAGGGATGGTTTTAGCAATACTAGCAACACTTTTGATTAAAATCATTTCTACTATTATCAAAATGTGTGCATTTCGGAAGTTTAATGAGGCTTTAGGCACTTGGCACATTGATACAATAATGCATAAGGTATTGTTACAGTATATTTACTCACTGTGATAATAGTTGCAAGTTACTTGTGTAAGGACAAGGATTTATATCAGATTGATGATATATTTCACCAGTTATGCGTTCAAAATGCGACTTAAATGAATAAAATGCAAACTCTGTATCTCGACCAGTATTAATACAACTAATTAATATAGCGTGATAATAGAAAATATATCATTAGTGTACGACTCCTCATTTGAATACTAAGGCGTCCTGCTTGGGCGAGTGGTCTAAAGCGCTTTCTCAGTATCACTAACCTCTCACCGCTAAGGCGATTGCCTTTAAGGCGCCGTCTCAGTATCAACTACCTCTCACCGCTAAGGCGAATGCCTCTAAGGCGCCGCCTCAGTATCAATTACCTGTCACCGCTAAGGCGAATGCCTCTAAGGCGCTGTCTCAGTATCACTTACCTCCCACCGCTAAGGAGAATGCCTTTAAGGCGCCGCCTCAGTATCACTTACCTCTCACCGCTAAGGCGAATGCCTCTACGGCGCCGTCTCAGTATTACTTACCTCTCAATGCTAAGGCGAATGCCTCTACGGCGCTGTCTCAGTATCACTTACCTCTCACCACTAAGGAGAATGCCTTTAAGGCGCCACCTCAGTATCACTTACCTCTCACCGCTAAGGCGAATGCCTCTACGGCGCCGTCTCAGTATCACTTACCTCTCAATGCTAAGGCGAATGCCTCTATGGCGCTGTCTCAGTATCACTTACCTCTCACCGCTAAGGAGGATGCCTTTAAGGCGCCGCCTCAGTATCACTTACCTCTCACCGCTAAGGCGAATGCCTCTTTGGCGCCGTCTCAGTATCACTTACCTCTCACCGCTAAGGCGAATGCCTCTAAGGTGCCGCCTCAGTATCACTTACCTCTCATCACTCAGGTGAATGCCTCTACGGCGCTGTCTCAGTATCACTTACCTCTCACCGCTAAGGCGAATGCCTCTACGGCGCCGTTTCAGTATCACTTACCTCTCACCGCTAAGGCGAATGCCTCTACGGCGCTGTCTCAGTATCACTTACCTCTCACCGCTAAGGCGAATGCCTCTAAGGCGCCGTCTCAGTATCACTAACCTGTCACCGCTAAGGCGAATGCCTCTAAGGCGCCGCCTCAGTACTTACCAGTCACCGTTAAGGCGAATGCCTCTAAGGCACAATCTCAGTATCACTAACATTTCACCCCTAAGACGAATGCCTCTTAGGCACCGTCTCAATATCATTTACCTGTCACCGCTAAGGCGAACGCCTCTAAGGCGCTGTCTCAGTATCACTTATCTCACAGCTCTTAGGCGAATGTCTCTAAGGCGCCGTCTCAGTATCACTTACCTATCACCGCTAAGGCGAATGCCTATAATGCATCATCTCAGTATCACTTACCTCTCACTACTCAGGCGAATGCCTATAAGGTGCCATCTCAGTATCACTTACCTATCACCGCTAAGGCGAATGCCTATAATGCATCATCTCAGTATCACTTACCTCTCACTACTCAGGCGAATGCCTATAAGGTGCCATCTCAGTATCACTTACCTGTCACCACTAAGGCGAATGATTTAAGGCGCCGTCTCAGTATCACTTACTTCTCACCGCTAAGACGAATGTCTCTAAGGCGCCGTCTCAGTATCACTTACCTCTCACTGCTAAGGCTATCACCGCTAAGGCGAATGCCGCTAAGGCGCAGTCTCAGTATCACTTACCTGTCACTGCTTAGGCAAATGCCTCTAAGGCACCGTCTCAGTATCAGTTACCTCTCACAGCTAAGATGAATGCCTCTAAGGCGCCGTCTCAGTATCACTTACCTGTCACCACAAAGGCAAATGCCTCTAAGACGCTGTCTCAGTATCACTTACCTCTCACCACTAAGGCGAATGCCTCTAAGGCGCTGTCTCAGTATAACTTACCTGTCAACGCTAAGGCAAATGCCTCTAAGGCACCGTCTCTGTATCACTAACCTCTCATGGCTACGGCAAATGCCTTTAAAGCGCGGTCTCAGTATCACTAACCTCTCACCGCTAAGATGAATACCTCTAAGGCACTGTCTCAGTATCACGTACCTCTCAACGCTAAGGCAAATGCCTCAAAGGCGCTCTCAGTATCAATTACCTGTCACCGTTAAGGTGAATGCCTCTAAGGTGCTGTCTCAGTATCACTTACCTCTCACCGCTAAGGCGAATGCCTCTAAGGCACTGTCTCAGTATCACTTACCTCTCACCACTAAGGCAAATGCCTCTAAGTCGCTGTCTCAGTATCACTTACCTCTCACCGCTAAGGCAAATGCCTCTAAGTCACTATCTCAGTATCACTTACCTCTCACCGCTAAGGCGAATGCCTCTAAGGCACTGTCTCAGTATCACGTACCTCTCACCGTTAAGGCGAATGCCTCAAAGGCGCTCTCAGTATCAATTACCTGTCACCGTTAAGGTGAATGCCTCTAAGGTGCTGTCTCAGTATCACTTACCTCTTGGTGCTAAGGTGAATGCCTCTAAGGAGCTGTCTCAGTATCACTACTGTGTCACCACTAAGGCCAATGCCCACAGGCGCCATCTCAGTATCACTTAACAGTCACCGCTAAGGCGAATGCCTCTAAGGTGATGTTTCAGTATCAGTATCACTAACCTCTAACCGCTAAGGCGAATGCCTCTAAGGCGCCATCTCAGTATCACTTACCTGTCACCGCTAAGGCGAATGCCTCTAAGGCGCCATCTCAGTATCACTTAACAGTCACCGCTAAGGCGAATGCCTCTAAGGTGATGTTTCAGTATCAGTATCACTTACCTCTAACCGCTAAGGCGAATGCCTCTAAGGCGTGTTCTCAGTATCACTTACCTGTCACCGCTCAGGTGAACGCCTTTAAGGCGCATTCTCAGTATCACTAACCTCTCAGCGCTAAGGCGAATGCCTCTAAGGTGCTGTCTCAGTATCACTTAGCTGTCAACGCTAAGGCAAATGCCTTTAAGGCGCCGTCTCAGTATCACTAACATCTCATGGCTAAGGCGAATGCCTCTAAGGCGCCGTCTCAGTATCACTTACCTCTCAATGCTAAGGCAAATGCCTCTAAGGTGCTGTCTCAGTATCACTTACCAGTCACCGCTAAGGTGAATGCCTCTAAAGTGCTGTCTCAGTATCACTTACCAGTCACCGCTAAGGCGAATGCCTCTAAGGCGCTGTCTCAGTATCGCTTATATCTCAATGCTAAGGCGAATGCTTCTAAGGTGCTGTCTCAGTATCACTTACCTGACACCGCTCAGGTGAATGCCTCTAAGGTGCTGTCTCAGTATCACTTACCTCTCAGCGCTAAGGTGAATGCCTCTAAGGCACTGTCTCAGTATCACTTACCTGTCACCGCTAAGGCGAATGCCTCTCAGGTGCCGTCTCAGTACTTACCAGTCACCGCTAAGGCAATGGCCCTTAGGCGCTGTCTCAGTATCACTTACCTCTCAGCGCTAAGGCGAATGCCTCTAAGGCACTGTCTCAGTATCACTAACCTCTCACCGCTAAGGCAAATGCCTCTAAGGTGCTGTCTCAGTATCACCTACCTGTCATCGCTAAAGCAAATGCCTCTTAGGCGCCGTTTTTTATCACTTACCTGTCACCACTAAGGCGAATGCCTCTAATGCACTGTCTCAGTATCACTTACCTCTCACCGCTATGGCGAATGCCTCTAAGGTGCTGTCTCAGTATCACCTACCTGTCATCGCTAAAGCAAATGCCTCTTAGGCGCCGTTTTTTATCACTTACCTGTCACCACTAAGGCGAATGCCTCTAATGCGCCGTCTCAGTATCACTTACCTGTCACGGCTAAGACGAAGGTCTCTAAGGCGCCGTCTCAGTATCACTAACCTGTCACCGCTAAGGCGAATGCCTCTATGGCACCATCTAAGTATCACTTACCTGTCACCGCTAAGGCAAATGCCTCTAAGGCGCTGTCTCAGTATCACCTACCTCTCACCGCTAAGGGGAATGCCTCTAAGGCGCCTTCTCAGTATCACTAAGTTGTCACCGCTAAGGCGAATGCCTCTAAGGCGCCGTCTCAGTATCACTTACCTGTCACGGCTAAGACGAATGTCTCTAAGGCGCTCTCAGTATCACTAACCTGTCACCGCTAAGGCGAATGCTTCTATGGCACCATCTAAGTATCACTTACCTCTCACCGCTAAGGGGAATGCCTCTAAGGCGCCTTCTCAGTATCACTAAGTTGTCACCGCTAAGGCGAATGCCTCTAAGGCGCCGTCTCAGTATCAATAACCTGTCATCGCTAAGGCGAATGCCTCTAAGGCGCCGTCTCAGTATCAATAACCTGTCACCGCTAAGGCGAATGCCTCTAAGGCGCCGTCTCAGTATCTCTTACCTCTCACCGCTAAGGCGAATGCCTCTAAGGTGCAGTCTCAGTATCACTGACCTCTCACTGCTAAGGCAATGACTTTAAGGCGCCGTCTCAGTATCATTCATCTGTCACCGCTAAGGCGAATGCCTCTAAAGCGCCATCTTAGTATCACTTATCTGTTACCGCTTAGGCAAATGCCTTTAAGGTGCCGTCTCAGTATCACTTACGACTCACTGCTAAGGCGAATGCCTCTAAGGCGCCGTCTCAGTATCAATAACCTGTCACCGCGAAGGCGAATGCCTCTAAGGCGCCGTTCAGTATCACATACCTCTTACCGCTAACGCGTATGCCTCTAAGGCGCTGTTCAGTATCACCTACCTCTCACCGCTAAGGCGAATGCCTCTATGGCGCCCTCTCAGTATCATTTACCTGTCACCGTGCTCTATATAACCCGAAATGTGTTGAAAATGCGTTAAACCCCATTCAGAAGAAAGAATACTAACCACAGTTTGAAATTCTTTTGTAACTTCATAATCCCCGTATTGTAAGGTTTTACCGTATATATCGTTTCTACAAGGAATCTTCACATATACCTAAAAATAAATAACCATATCAACAGTTCGCTTATAGAATGATGTGTCTAATAAAACACGAAATAGTGTAATCAAATTCCACTACAAATCAACAACGCTTGTCGACAAAATGTACATGTATAGTTTTATTCAAGTTTACCATATTAGAATGTACAAATATAAAGTTTTGAGCGAACTTCAGTCTTTCCTATTTTAACAAAATTTATATATAGAAGGTAATCGTATTACAAATATGAACCACAGTATGTTTGTTATCACTGCTTATTGAATTAAAAATAAAGTGTTTAAAGTTATAACTGAAGAGGTGTGCATATTTCTAAAGCATTATATGGAAAGGCAAGGCGAGTATTGAATATCAAAAGGAACAAAACACAGTGTTAGTGCCCTATTCATGTTACATGTAGCAGGGCTGACGAAGAGACGGGATTTCACACGAGATCTCGTTGTTGGCGAGTTTGAATGCGATTTCACGAGATTTTTGATTAGCCACGAAGCGGTGAGAGAGCTATAGAAAAATCTTGAATCATGGCAATTTGGAAATTACTGCTCAAAATATAATGTGTTTACATTGTCTGATTAATTTATATAGCTATTAAACTATTTTTTCTCTAATTCTTTGGGAAAGGTTTATAGAGTTTTTGCGTATTAAATGAGTCACATGGTTTCATGATGATTTCAAACTGAATTGTAACATTGGTTACATATTTCAGATATTTTTCTCATCCATGAACATGTATACAGATTTTATCTTTCTTTTAATCCATTTAGTTTGCCCCTCACTTCATATGCACATGTATTATTCTTGTGTTAACTTGACGATTCACTTCTGAAATAATACCAAATAAAAAGTGTACAGTAATTGAAGTGTACATTTTAGAAGGTTGTTAAAAAAAAACATTGGTCGGGTTTAAATGAGGACAAAAGCCCCATAGTGAATTTTAGAAGGTGGACAAAAGACTCTTTGTGGATTTGAAAAAGTGGACAAAAGCCCCTTGATTATTTTATTATAAAGGTAAAAATGGCACGTACGTGCCAAAACATACGTGCCAAAACATACGTTTACATATAAACATACGTGTCAAAATGTACCTTATTCATAGGAATAGAACCAGGCATGTTAAACATATGTTTAACGTACGTTTAACATACGTTATAATACGTACGTTATTCATATAAATAGTACCACGCATGTCAAACATATGTTTCATGTACGTTTAACATATGTTCCAATACGTACGTTTTTCATAAAAATAGTACCACGCACGTTTAACATACGTTTAAATTTGTATGTTTTTCATGAAAATAGTACTATGAATGTTTATGTATACTTTAAAAGTATGTTAAACATATGAACACTCATGTTTAACATTTGATCAGTCGGTAACTTTAACAAACTTGAGAAGCTTGGTGTAAGAATGCTTGAAGCGCTATACTTATTTTGGTGAAAATCTCCCCAGCGGTATCAGAGATGTCATTTAGAGAAATTGTTGACAGACAGGTGGACAAAAAGTGATCAGAATTATAGCACATTTAAAGCCTTTGGCAAGGTGAGCTGATAAGGCATAAAATGCCATACAAACAAACTATGAAAAAGGTATGACAGTAACTGTTAATATTTAAAAAATATTACAAATACAATCTATTTGTACATCTATCTGATGTGTTCATTTATGTTTTACTTCCCACCATAAATTCTTTTAAAATTTGATTAAAACTATCAAATAAATCTGTTTATTATTGTACTCAATGGGACAGACATCATAATTCATTATTTTGTAAACATACTGTGTCTTTCATTGCATGCTCTAATGCTCTAGACAAAAACTACCATAGATAGCAAAGGAGAAAGACTGAAAGACAAATAAAATATTATGACTGACACAAGCTGATCACATAATAACTCAATAGCTTTTGGCTCATGAAAGCGAATAATAATAAACAATGAAATAAATCTAAGCAAATTTATATCAGTCATGATGAGAAAGCAGATTTCTTTCATCGATGGTTCACTTTTACATACTAGATTCTTAAATTAGTCACAATGAATGAATAAATGAATGAATGAATGAATTGATATGATTTTACGGCGTACCAACATATTATAGGTTATTCGACGCCAACTGGAAGGAAGATTCCAGGTTCACTCTACATGTACAAAAACAACAAATTAACTTACATATTAAAAAAACACACCAACAAATGAATATGCAGAATGAACCTAGAACCTTGAAACCTGCGGAATTGTAGAGTTTCACCAAATTCTATCGTAGCACTCAAATTGTCGCTTCTTACGACATGCATAAGCTACAGTGATCCTATTCTTGCCATCACTTGTATGGCTCCCTGGAATCACACAGGAATTGATAATTTAACCACAATAGTGAACATGACAGAAAATGATAAAATTAACATGAAAACCATTCGGAGGATTCCTATCCCTCTGCAGAGATCGACAGTGATTCTATTCTTAGCCGAAACCACACGGGCTTAAATCAGTCACAGTAAGTGTTGTCTTCCAATAGGAGCGTCACAATGTTGTTAGTCTGCATTTTCCTTTTTGTAAAAACTTCCTTCTCATAATATATGTAGCAAATAATCTGTAATCTCCCTTTAATTTCTCCATTATCATAGCAAAATCGGTCGGGACAACAGCACATTTTCCGATAAAAAAGTTCATGTGTATAACTGACATCTCATCGCATGTAATTTTGAACTTCAATGTATGATTTTGTAACTTGTTGTCTTCAGGTTTAAGGTATACAACTCTACCATCTATTTCCAGGTTTACTTTTCTTCCAACTGAGCTATATTATTCCATGTCTCACTTCTCAGCAATGTTCCATACAAGTTTGTCACTGGAAAATAAATATGTATGCATGTATACACATTACATATAATATATACAAGAGGCCCATGTGCCTTATAGGTCACCTGATTATCAAAAAATCATTCGCATAAGTGTATTCAGTCGTAAGAAATAAAGATTTTTGTCAATTTCTCATAAATATAGATTTAGTAAAGTAGGCCCTTCCCCCAGAGCAAAACCGTGAGATCCAGGGACATGAAATTCACAAATTTTATAAAGGACTTATAGTCATCAATAATCATGCTTGCTATAATAGTAAGAAGATTCTTATAGTCTACCTTGAATTTGACTGTTCTGGCCCCGTCCCTATGACCTCTGGGGGGTGGGGACCATGAAATACACATAGGTATTCACCGTCATGTCAGCAACAACAAAACATACCAAAATACATTCACACAAGTATGTTCAGTCATAAGAAATAAGTTTTTTTGTTATTTTCTCTTCTGTACCTATCATCATTTTCCAAGAAAATATAAAAAAGGAAACTAAAATTATAATATAGAAATTTATGAATGAACAAGGGGCCTAAGAGAGCCTTAATTGCTCTACTACCAACAAATGGACAGATGTTCATTTTAGATTTAATGTTTTTTTGTAAGTTTCTCTTCAACAAATCTTTTAGGAGACCACCATACAATGCAACACGTAAAATATTTAAACATTGATCTTTCAGAGAAAATGTATTTTAAAATTTCGCTTAAAATGTGCTTTTATAAGCCTTGTTGTGGGAGCATTTGTGGTCGAATCATGCTGGTTCAAGACCTTGTCCAAGATCTTGTAGTTATATAATAGTTAAACTGCTGTGCAAGTTTTGTTAAGATTCAATGAAAAATGAAGGTGCTATCGCGTCTACAATATTTTCCTTAAGTAAAACAGTGACCCCTGTGGCAGCCTCAAATTTGACACCAGGGACCACACTTAAACATTTTTTTAGGGAACATCCATTCAATGCTACATGTAAAATATCTAAGGTATAGGCCTTAATGAAAGTGCTACCATGTTACATTGTCTAAAAGAAAAAAAGGTCAACGGACGACAGACAATTTATCAGGACATAAGCCCTGTTGGCCTTTGACCGGTAAAACTCAGGGTTGTCAAAATGTTTCAAAGTAGAGGTACTAAATTTAGAAGCAGCAGTATCCAACTTGTGAGTGCCACCGGCAAGAAACGAGTGCCAATGGCGCAAGTGGGGGAGAGTACAAGAGGGGTGGTCCGGGGGCCTCCGCCGCGGATAATTTTGAAATTTAGATTGCAGGAAATGGCTTTTCAGCCATTCTGAGCTATATTTCAGTCTTAAATTATGATGAGATTTCACTGTTTTTTTTCCCCCTCAAATTGTCAGCAAGATCTAAATTATAACTTCTGAAATAGGGCATACACAAAACAAGACGTATTGGCAATTTGAAACATATATGGGACATGTAGTAGATTGTAATCCCCCCCCCCCCCCCCACTCCCCAAACCCTGAGAACCCGGTAACAAATGACTAACAATGAATTAAATTATCTATCCAGATGCAAAATCTTAATATTTTGAATAAAATGGAGAGATTTAAGATATAAATTTATTAATGAATTCAATACTGTATTTCATTTATAATATCAGGAATACTAATCAATACGGTAATTTTCTCTACCTTTTCCAAAGACATTGTCACCGGTGAGGCACACCCGATTTTGGACCATTACAGATAGATTACCAGGTCCATATAGAATGTTCTAGTGTAAGCTGTTAAAGCTGAAACAACAGATAATTTGTATACCACATGTATTAGCAAATTGTTCACTTTATATGATTGTTTACAGTTGATCGCTATATTATAAATTACAAAAATAATTAATTGAGGCTTAATGAATATAGTAAAGCGGTAAGCCGCCTCCGATTTTTGAGCGTCATTGATGACCCACTGACTAAAAATCTCGGGGTCATTTTCAAAATCTGGGGGTCATCATTGACTAGTTTTAAACGTAATCAACTTAATAAATAGGGGTGAAAACGACATATTTTACTTAAACAATTTAACTTCCTATTTTACACAAATTTTAAAATCAAAACTTCAACTGAAGTTAATAACTTCAAAACAATCTAACTTCCAAACGAATTTTCACTTCTGGCCCAACAAATTACAACAACTTGAAACTAGTTGTCTTTTCCTTACTAACGACAGTTTTTATGATCATGGCCACAGGGCCATGCACTTTTCAAAGGTCATGGCTACAGCTCAGTCATCATTGCCCTAAATATTTTTAATGAAAAGCATTGAAATTATTAATTTCAATATTTTATATTTCAGCTGAGCTACATGTTTAGCGTTACTAAGCATTGTAATCCTCGAAAAAAAAAACTTTCATTTCCCCATATATATAAGTATTTCTGTTCTGGCTCACACCCATTTTAGAGTAATGTTACATCAAACATTATCTCAGATCACTGTGTTACTACTGGTTGGTTTTGTTTCAACATCAACGACAATCAAACTGAAAATCACACAGATAATGAAACAAATGTTCCTTTTAAATATGTATGGAAGTCAAACTGTATGAACGATTATATACACGAATTAGAAAAAAAATGAAACTGTTTCTGAACTTGTTAACTTGCAAACTAGATTGGATCAAAGTAGCAACAATAATGATATAGATAGTTGTGTTGTGTACTTATTTAGTATTATGAATAGTATTTGTTCACCATCTTTTCGAAAACAATTGAATAATTATAAAGAAAAGAGTAAACATGGCATATATGAAAGTACAATGACAACTGTGCTGAACTTAAATATAACTTTTATCACAAACTGAATGCTAATAGAAATAGCAAAACAGATGCAAATAGGCAAACTATGGTACATGCCAAATCAAATACAAAAGTGCTATTAATAAAGCCAAATTTGAATGCAGACAAATTGAAACAAATAAGGTCATTAATGCACGTTTTAAAATACTAGGTCTTATTGGAATATGGTGAAAGGTATGTGTTGTTAAAAAACAGGAAATATTACGCTAAGTATTTTTGAGCAATATTTTAAAGCTGTTATCAATCCTGAAGCCACATGTTTCGTACCAGATGAAGTAGTTACCATGTTTAACGATATATTTGAAAATCACGAGTTTGGGACTATGTTTTCTGAGCTTGATAATAAAATATCTGACACTGAAATTACATACGCTGCCAAACAACGTACAAATAATAAAAGCAGTGGCCCAGATTTATATATTTATGATGTTTTTAAATATGGATTCCAGCAGTTATCAGATACACTGAAATGTTTATTTAAAACAAAAATAAAATAGCGGATATTTTCCAAAAGCATGGTCAGTAGGATATATCATTTCACTACATAAAAACGGAAGTATTAATGAGGTAGAAAATAATAGAGGCATAACTTTGTTAAGTACAATTGGTAAATTGTTTACAAGAATTTTAAATAATAGGTTTAGCAATTGGGCAGAAAAATACAACGTATATATACTCGTAGAAGCTCAATCAGGATTCCGTAAGCATATGTCTACTATTGACAATGGTTTTATTTGAATTGTTTGATAAATAAAGTTTGAGATTCTGGCAAGAAATTATATTGTGCATTTGTGGATTTTAAAAAAAGCGTTCGATTATGTTGTCCGAGATAATCTCTTGTATAAAATTATTAAAGAAGGTTTTCGTGGTAAAATGCTGTCTGTTTTAAAGTCTATCTATAATGATGTTAAATTAAAAAATACACTTAGCAATGACTTCACATGTGATTTAGGCGTACGTCAAGGCGAGTGTCTGTCACCTTTTTAATTCTCATTTTGTTCTAAACGACATTGACATGGTATTTAGTCAACATGGTATAGAAGGAATTGATATCTTGCATATGAAATTGTTTTCTTCTGTATGCAGACGATATTGCTGTTTTTTTCTAAAGATGCTGTAGATTTACAAAAAGGCCTTGATTTATTATTTGAATAAGTCAAAGATTGAAATTAGTTGTTAATAAGTCAAAGACAAAAGTTACGGTCTTTAGAAAAGGTGGCTTATTAGCAAGATATATGGAATTTAGGTATAATGGTATTATATTAGAAATTTACTTACCTAGGCACAGTATTCACGACAGGTAATTCATTTTCTGAGACACAAATTAAATTGTCTGGCCAAGCATTAAAAGCTATTTATTGAATAGAAACATATTTATATAATTTCGTTGATCTATCGCCAAAATAAGTTTTAGAACATTTTGATAAGCTAGCTTATCGTATTTTATCATACAGTTGTGAAGTTTTGGGGTTTTCGCCAGCTACTTGTATTGAATGCGTCCATACTCATTTTTGCAAAAAAAACGGTTAGGGGTTAAAACATCTACACAAAATGATTTTATATATAGTGAGTTAGGTAGATGTACTTGCAAAACTAAACGATTGTTATGTATCATGAAATATTGGTTTAAAATTGTTCAAACAAATGAGCTTAAATATATTAAATTAATATACAATGACATGTTCAGCGATATTGAACAGTGACCTCGTGTTCAAAACTGGGCCAGTAAAGTTCGAGAAATATTGAGTAACTACGGGTTTTATATTATTTGGTTAAATCAAGGTGTAGGTAATATCAAACATTTTTTAGAAGTTTTTAAGACACTGCTAAACGATATATTTGTACAAGAATGGACAACTAGATTTAATTTAAACAATCTATCCAGAGCTGTATTCTACAGAAACATAGCTAGTTTTGATATGCAGTTTTATCTTAATAACATAAAAAATAAGCCAGTCAGGCAATCACTGTCTACGGGTGTCATCTCATAGATTAGAGATTGAATCAGGTCGATGGGCAAGAAACAGGGTCGACGTTGATGAGAGAAATGGCGAGTTTCATTTTATCATATTTTGTCCTTTGTATGTTGTTTGTCGCAAAAGTATGCTAAAACTAGTGTTACTACAAAAAACTGAAAACAAGAGAGAGATTTTTAATCTTGGTCTGTTTTTACAGAAAGTGTTAAAATTAAGAAATGAAATACTGTATAATAATTAACATGATTTCCTTCTCCCAAACCACTCAGAAAAGAAGAAATCATATGTTTCTTAAAAACAAAAATACTGCGGAATATTAAATGGGGATAATTAACATAATTATGTTGTAATGCATGCATTATTCAATATCAAATTTTCATATAACTATGTTACATATATATGTCATACTTAATAAAAACACAAGTCTCTGTGGGACTGATGATAAATATATGTTGTACCAAATTGTATTGTAAAATTTTCTATGTAAAATGATGAATGTCATATTGTTTTGTAAAAATGTTGACTCATGGACCAGTCAGATCCTTTGTCATTAAAGAAAAAAAAGTTCAAGTTCTTAGAAAATTATTAAAACATTTTAATGGCAACTTAAAAAAACTGGAAATACTGTCATAAAACATGGACTGGCCGATGTTTAAACTGTATTTAAATGTCTCGATACCTTATAGAAAAACAAAATATAAAGATTTTCAGATAGAGTATCGTCCGTACATTTTAAACAACTTTTTTTATAAGTTTCGCGATCTCCACATTTCATCTTTATATACAAACAACCTAAAACTGGGTATATCCCTAATATACCTAGTACCGCGATATGCGTATTACTGCGATTGCCCATATAATAGCATTATCTCAAACATGGGCACTTAGAATTTCTTACCTATGGACAGTATAACATTTGAAATGGTTGGGTGCACTTAAAATACTGTACACCAGTAAGATTTCTTGGGAGGGGGTCAACATTTTTGTACCTCATTTTAGCAAAACTAGAATCAGTGCAAAAATTATTAAGTGTACAAAACTCACTGTTTATGTTGATTTGAATTTTTTATTATATTTTTCATACAGGACTTACTTAAAATTATTTGAAAATTTAATCCAGTAGCAGTATTTTACCTGATGGCGCCATTTCTAACCGTCTGAATGGCCAATTCGCGGTAATATGTATACTAGGAAATAATAAGAATGGCCGACTTTGTATAATAAATTTTTAACCACTGTCTTTTCATGAGTTTATCGTTTTCAAAGGTAAATAATAAAACAAGAAATAACCTTTAGAAGGATTATTCAAGACAATACAATTACTTTATTATTGATGTCGTCATTTACATGACTATTGAAGTTTTATACTCGCGGTTATAGGTATAAACAGTATATATCAGTGCTATTGTTGAAGTGCTCGTTTGTTTTTGAAGATATTTTCTTCAAACTACAATATGCTTAGAGGAAAATTATGTACGTGATCATAATCGTCCATAAGATTGCATCAATATGGCGTTAATAACCAATTAAAGCGTTTACGTAACTTTGTAGAACCGCGCGACAGGGGTTTCCCTGAATCATACCAAGTGATCTGTCAAAACTGATAGCAGTGTAAAAATAATAACTCTGAAAACCACATGCCGAAACAAATCTGTGTAGTTTGAATTTCTGTATTTTTAAGGTTGCGTCATGAACAAACTTGATTGCCTCAAATGAGATTTAATTGCGTCACAAACACAAGAAACGCGCTCTGGAGAAAACACTGCTAAAAATAATAATCCTTTGTCATTGCCTTTAAGTCTAGTAATCGAGGTAATAAGCATGACTGTGGTCTACTGAAGTTTCACAACAATCCGTTTAGTGGCTAAATATATTCTGGCTGTCTAAATTAACATTTGTTTATTCGATGTTTTCTTATAAGATATTGAGACAAACTTTAATCCGAAATCTTTGTTTTATTAGATTGCTTAATGTCCCGTGGTTTCTCCCTTCACACCGGATGTCTTTAAGAAGTGTCCTACCTCTCCATTATTTACTATAAAGTGTAAAGATATCCAAAAGCTATATCAAGATAGGGCCTATGCCTCTGGCTGAAAAATTGCCTGTGCATGGTTCAAGTTCAATATATCAATTCAGAGGCCAAGAAATTCTTTGTAGAAAATACAATTATAATTATTGAACATACAAAGTCACAGTGGGTGGGGTAAGGTTTATGGTTTAAACTGAAAATATTTCCAGTTCAACAAATTGCATAGCGTACTGATGTATATCTATAACTACATTGATATACATAAACATAATACTAACAGCTATATTTTTACTTTACACATGATTTACATTTAATTTTAAAATACCCATACATTCTTATACTTACCTTGTTTTTCTTTAAAGGTGAGTGACTTTATCATAAAAAATCCCAAAAATGATCTTTGTTCAAATGTTCAGTATTTTACAGTTTTACAGCATTTAGCTGCTTTACGGTTTATTTAGTCTGAGTAAGCCAGTAACGACCTTTACCTTGAAAAATACCAGGAAACAGGAAACATCGTTGTTGATTGACAATTTTTAATCTGTTGAACCATATAGGCCTATCTCTGACAAAAGTAATAAAAGGATTCAAATAAACATTTTATTGCATATTGTGTGTTAGTGAACCGATGTGAATACACGTTTGGTAGAGGTGAAAATGGGATAATGCAAAACCGAAAGTACAATCTTGTACAGAAGTCACATGGCCAAGATAATCACGTAGATATACTTTTTATGTTTTTAATTACTATTTTAATAAAGATATTTACTATTCTGATTGATTAATTATTTTGTGTGTATTGATTTATATGCAAAAGTTTACAGAAGTAGGTAATACTTGACATTTAGATATATTCTTTAATTCATATGGTCTTCATTGAGGCCCTTTATCTCACAAAAGGAAATAAAAGATGCCATTATATTTGACAGCTTCACAATAAAACAGATCTAGTTATAATATATATAAAATTAAGAATATTTGATACTGTTTTTCAGTTATGAAGCTGTTTCAACTATAACATTCGAGTATGCCAGCAATGTGAAGTATGAACAGTAGGCCTAATTAAATATTGGACATAATACCACACACCATTTATTTGGAACTACCTAGATGGTGTATACTTGGATGATTATTAAATTGTGGTTATACTACAGGAGACAAACAACAAAATATTGGGAAAATATTGCCGGTTCCTTTTATATCTCGTGTCAGCTGTGATAATTTATCAGTTATACATGTAAATGAATTAAATCATTTCGATTAAACATATGTATGACACACTTATGTTTACATATGGTTTTGTATATGAATAATATGTAACATGATTTTTTTAAATGAGCCTCTGCCTCTGCTAGTGATATTCCTTAAATCATTATGTCTTAAGTGTTGTTGGAGGTTTTAGCGCAATAATTATATAGGATTTTTAACATATTTTAAACGTATGAATCGAAACGCATATGACAAACGTATGTTTCACATGCGTTTAACATATGTTGATGTAAACGTATGATTTACATACGTTTTTTATTGTCAAATATATATCTATTATTCTCTTACTTAAATTAGACCCTTTTTTTTTTAAATTAGACCCTGCCTCTGGCTCTGCTATTGATATTTCCAAAAATAGTGAGTGCCATGTGCTATGGAGGATTTTAGATCAATAGTTTTATATTCATTTTAACGTATGTTAAACATATGAATTGAATCATATGTTTCTGTAAACGTATGTTTAACGTGCGTTTCTGATTATTATATGTTTCTTTACGTATGTTAAACGTTTGTTTTGAAACGTATGTTAACCTAAACGCATGTAATACATACGTTAAACGTATGTTTAACATATGTTGGACAAAACATATGTTAAACAAACGTGGCATTTTTACCTGTGATAATTGCTAAATGATTTACGTAGTCGTAATGGCTGAATGATTAAAACAATCTTAATGACAGAATAATTAACGTAATCTTGCGTTATGCATGCGCTTAGTTCAGCTATGTATTATATATGATGGCTTTTAAGTCGTTGACCCGATGTTAGATTAATGTGTCCGAGTGGGGCACCGTTACCTAGTATATCTGCGTTATAAAACTTATGTGTATCAGCAAAATAACTCTGTAGTAAGCTCATGTACATTGTATGGTGGGTTCATGTACATGGTGCAGTGGGTTTATGTACATTGTACGGTGGATTCATGTATACTGCACGGCGGGTTTATGTACATTGTATGGTGGGTTCATGTACATTGTATGGTGGGTTAATGTACATTGTACGGTGGATCAATGTACATTGTAAGGCAGGTTTATGGACATTGTACGGTATATTTATGTACATTGTACGGTGAGTTCATATACATTGTTCGGTTAGCTCATATACATTGTACTGTGAGCTCATATACATTGTTCTGTGAGCTCATGTACATTGTATTGTGAGCTCATGCACATTGTACAGTGAGCTCATGTACATTGTTCTGTGAGCTCATGTACATTGTACTGCAATCAGGTGATTGCCTAAACCAATAGCATCTTAGCAGAGTTTTGCAGCTTACTTCTATGCCGATGCGGACAGCGGACTACGGACTAGATTCGGGGATTTTTCTCAAAACAGCCTTGTCATAATTTTAGACCGATGAGCGTGATCATTTATGAATTCGTGTAGTTGCGGATATTTTTTTAATTGTTGGGAGCAATAGTAAGAAACGTATTATAAAATATAAGAAAAACAGTTTTCAATATTTAAGCATTTAATACGCATTTTACATATCATCATTATCCAAGTCCGAACTGATGATTCCCAATTCTTTTAAAATCTTAGGAACATTTGTATTGATGAATTTGCTCTATGCAAGCTGATTGTCCGAATTTGTGCCGCTACCGGTATCTTTCGAGCTCTGTGTCGGTTGTTAGCGGCACCATTGGCTGGCACCGCAACTGCAAGTCCATGTTGTTGGTCTGGAGCTTAAAATATAATATAATACAGCGTTTAAAATATGCTTCATAAAAGCTGATTTAAATTACAATATGTTTCTTTTAAACTGGAATGTAATTACTAAAAACTTAGATTTATGATGATTAAAACTAATTGGGAATGTGCAAGTTATTTACTGTTCTGTTTTAATATGTTAAAAATCATTATTTTTTTTATAAAAAGAACACATTAAAAGCAATATAGCTACAGTTGAACTAAAAAGTGTATCAATATAATTGAGGTCCATATACAAACAAGATACAATTTTGTTATAATTATGTAACTTACGTTGTATATGCTCTAGTTGTATATAAACGGGTGCATGGAGAGGCGGAGGCTGTTAGGGTGGAGCTTGTCGGGGCGGAGCCTGTTGTGTAGGAGCATGTTGAGGAGACGAAGCCTGTTGGGGTGGAGCTTGTCGGGGCGGAGCCTGTTGTAGTGGAGCATGTTGAGACGAAGCCTGTTGGGGTGGAGCTTGTCGGGGCGGAGACTGTTGTGTAGGAGCATGTTGAGACGAAGCCTGTTGGGGTGGAGCTTGTCGGGGCGGAGCCTATTGTGTAGGAGCATGTTGAGACGAAGCCTGTTGGGGTGGAGCTTGTCGGGGCGGAGTCTGTTGTAGTGGAGCATGTTGAGACGAAGCCTGTTGGGGTGGAGCTTGTCGGGGCGGAGCCTATTGTGTAGGAGCATGTTGAGACGAAGCCTGTTGGGGTGGAGCTTGTCTGGGCGGAGCCTGTTGTGGTGGAGCATGTTGAGACGGAGCCTGTTGGGGCGAACCTTGTTGGGATGGAGCCTGTTGGGTGGAGCTTGTTGGGGCAGAGCCTGTTGTGATGGAGCATGTTGAAACGGAGCCTGTTGGTTCTACGGTACCTGAGCTTGTTGGAGAATGTGCTGTTCTTTGCGAGGAATATGGTGGGGAGCCTGATCATCCGAATCATTGAACATATTATCCACCATTGCATCACGCCTATCTTATACAGGCAGACCCGTTCTAAGCTTGCCTCAGCCGCCCTTTTCTTTGCTATCTCACTCGGCCGCTGCACATGTAACATATACTAGCGGACTGTGCATGGGTATAATATGCTATTACTTAGGAGATATATAAGAAATTACAAAAAAAATTTCAACAGGGTTTTATCTGACCTTTATTTAAAATCAGCTCAAATGATATGGTTATAGCATCAGCAGCGTATTGGATAGAGATCAGTTTTCAGTTTTCTAAACAAAGTTCATCTCATCAATACCGTGTATGTCCACCATTGGAATCGATGCATGCTTGGCAACGACGCCTCATTGATGCGACAAGAGAGCTGAAAAATGCCTGGGGAATACCATTCCAGATTCTCACAAGCGCACGTGACAGGTCAGGTAACGTCAACGGCTGATTTTGGAGGCGACGTAAGCGACACTGCATCTAATCCCACACGTGTTCTATAGGCGACATATCCTGTGACATTGCAGGCCAGGGCAGTACATTCACATTGTTCTGGATCAAGAAGTCGGTGACGACCTGCGCGACGTGCGGGCGAGCGTTATCCTGTTGCAGCGTGGCGTTACGTTGCTGCACAAATGGAAGGACGTGACGCCGTATGATTTAGTCACGGTATCTGATGCCTGTAAGCGTGCCGTCCACAACCACAAGAGCTGTTCTGCCACGGGATGAGATGCAACCCCACACCATGACATTACCTCCGCCGAATGGACGTCGTTGAATCACACATCTGTCATGGAAATGTTTACCAACACGACGGTTTACTCTAGAACGACCGTCGCTGCTGTCGAGATGAAACATGGACTAATCTGTGAAAAGTCCCGTTGCGTGAAGTGTATGTGTCGTCTACACCAGGCAAAACGTGCTTCACGATGACGTTGCTGGAGAACAGGACGTATGGCTGGACATCGTGGACGTATGCCTCGTTCAAGCAATCGATTACGTACCGTTCGGGGACTAATTCTCTAAGGCCAGGAATACTTCTAGCCGTCAAAGTAGCAATTCTGAGTCGTTCACGGAGATGAACGACCAGGATGTACGTATCCTGGCGATTAGACGTTACGCGTGGACGTCCTGACCGAGGCCGGTCTCTGGTGGTCCCAAACTGTTGGTACCGTCTCCACAAGGCGTTGTATTTCGGTGCACACCAAATTGTCTGGAAACGTCAGTATGACGTACACAAGCTTCAATCATGCCTTCGGCGCGGCATCTGTCAGTTTCATTCAACTTTGGCATGGCGTATCAAAGACGTTTTTCAAAATTATGCTGGTTTTGTGTCTAACAGGTATCAACACTATGCTTTTACACAGGTTTAGGCGACAAACGTGTTTGCTATTGACTGCTGGCCGAAAAAAACGTGAAAACGTTGGCCAGACAGACAAACTACCCGTGCAACTCATGCACTGACCAGTGTAAATGACCGAGAGGGATACACAACTTGTCTGTGTAAAGTTTCAAGCTTTTATTTATAAAATTGAGCGATACATGAACATTTTTCACATGCACAGTTTCTTTTTTCCGCTAGCATATATCGACAAATATATAGTATACATAGCATTACTAACCTGGGCACGTGCAAATTGTGAATAACAAGCCGCGAAGCCATGCATATCGACACCGAGCGTGTACTGACTTACCGCATGGTTATTTTGTACTGTGTCCACGTGTGTATACACAGATATTGAGTATGATTACGCCTCGGACACAATACTGAGTCAATATCTCGATATGTACAAACACGACTGTTATTATAATTTGTTCACTTTAAAATTGTAATAACCCAATAAAATACAGTTTTGAGAACCCCACGAATTTAGTCCTTAGTCCGCTGTCCGCATCGACATCACAGTAAGCTGCAAAACTCTAACAAAACTTACCTCGAGCAATCCACTTTATAAATTCCTTTCACGCACGTGTTGTTATATAAATCCATGGACAGCATACTGTTGTAAGATTTAAACACAAACTAATATTTCCAAACCGAAAACTTCATGAATATAAATTACAAATCACTATATTTCCACTGATACAAGGTGATGATAAATTGTGCCACTGAATTTACATAAAAACAATCTATTTCAATTGCAGTTTTTATGTAATATACTGCATTATGCTGATTTTTAAGCAAATATTGCTCGACATACCTTTATCTTTACCTGCCAGGTCGTTATAATTCGATGAATTTATGCACAACAAAAATCACGGGAAATTGTTTCCAAGATTACCATTACAATGGCCTCAGCTATTTATAGCCGTGTAGTTTATTGTAATGTGGTTGATATACATTCTTTATATCTGTCGGGTCGATCGTTATATATATAGTTGTTGTTGTTGTTGTTGTATGGTGTTTAGCGTCGCTTTCAACAATTTTTCAGTCATATCGCGACGGTGTCTACTTGAGACAGTATTCTAAGCGCTGTCACACTGGAGTATCATACCGGAGACACATGGTATGACACCCACCCAGTCACATTATACTTACACCGGGCCAACCAGACCTAGAACTCTCCTCTAAATAATGAGCATCAAGCGAGGAAGCTTCTAGTACCATAGTCTTTGATATGACCCGGCCGGGGATTGAACCCAAAACCTTCCGCATGCGAGGCGGACGCTCTTCCACTAGACCACGCCGCAGTCTTATATATAGAAGTTAAAGTCAGAATAATAAATATGCCTGTGAAAATATCTAACTTCATCATTACAAAGACCCGACACTAAATTGCTGTTTCGGATGTTGTATAATTTGTATTGTTATAATTTGTCATCGTACAATATGCGTAAGCACTTTATTCATTAAGTGTATATTTGTATATGTACAACTATGTATATAGAAAGAAAGTTTATTCACAATTCAATAGGCCATTCATTAGGCCATAAGCCCGTGTGAACATATACAAAACAGGAATAAATTTACATACATGACGTAACACATACTGTATCTTATATTACAAAAATGTACAAAGAGAAAATATAGCGTATACATAACGCAATGTGCATACATATATACATACATAAAACATATATACCAGATACCTGTTAATCAATTGGTTTTATTTAATGAGGTTATATTTATTCAAATCCATACATAAAAAAATTGTAGAAAATCAAACACAAAAAAATGGGGAGATACTGTCATGTTTTCTTGTTACGGAGAAAGTACATGTATGATGTTAATACACAAGTAAGTATACTTTATAATTATTAGAATAAACCAATTATTTTTTTAAGCCACAATCAACATGTTAACAAGCAGACTTTTTTTTTTTTTTTTTTTTTTGTTAGTCAGATCATAGAAAAAATATAAATTTATTTCATGTGATTGAAAATGAACATGCTTAACATTTTATTTATGCATATAATATAGTAACACATGTCATAACACAAGTACTTACTTACACATACCATATGCATATACGTGTACACATTCATACGTATATACATTTTACATATATATCAAATACAGTTCAAGCCAGAGACACGGTAAATACAATAGTGTTATGTATTTTCAATGATGTTCCTCTTTTCAAAAGATTTAAAAATATACATGCTTAATCTTTACTACCGAAAAGTTGTACTAGTTTAAACATACTTGGTCTATACCAAAAGTATTTATCTACGTAATTCTACATATAATGAACACTCCATAACAAAATGATATTCGTCTTCAATTGTTTGACAAGAGTTGCATTTTCTATCTTCAAAAGGGGTGATTCTCGGTCTATGCTATCTACCAGATTCTATTTTAAGGTATCTATTTATATATATATGTGTGGATATGTATATGCATATGTGTGTTGTCTGTAGTATATAGGTGTAAATGGAACACGTAATAATTATTGTAATTTTATTTTGTTTAGCTAATTATATATTTATTCGGATCCCGCCTGTTGGCCTTTCATTTCGTTACGGTAAGGTTTACTACAATGTCGGAATCAATGAACTGTAGAACGGACCTAACGCATTGTTTATTAACAGTTATAGTGTAAAACAGTTTTTCTCATTGGATCCTGATATCGGTATAGATTAGCATGAGCGTTTGCTTTTGATCAAATATGTCGATAAAATCTTGAAATGTTTCTTTTAATAGAAATATACAATGCATGGTCATTCTATTTATCTGTTACTTAGAATGCAAAAACATATTTCGCTATATGCTGCGATATCGGCTTAGATCAGTTTGTACGTTTTGGGCGAACAACCGATACATGTTTTAATCTCATTAAATGATATAATGATAATAATTATATGTGAGTACATATGAAGAGATGGGCATCAGAAACTCGGTGTGAAATTTGGCTTTATATGTGTTTGTTATCATACATTCATAAGTATTTTCACTGTATGCTTGAATATCGGTTAGGATCAGCTTGTACGTTTTGTCTGAGCCGATATTTCAGGATATAGTGCATATTCAACTAATAACCACACTGTGCGTAATAAATCATAAACAGGCAATCTCATTTAAACATGTGTAACATTTAAATAAAATAATAAATGAAAGCATTATTAATACTTTAGTACATTGCAATATCTTAATGTTTCAAACTGATCCAAAATTATTCTGCAAATATGAGTATATCAGGTTACAGTGTATTTTAAAATCAAACAATCTCATTGTGACCATATTACGGTGCACCATTACTTAGATATCTGAACGTGTTGTTATTGTTTTGTTTTCTTCGTGTGTTTTCATTTTGAGTTTTGTTCCCATGTCCAGTAATTTCAATTTTATTATTTACATTACACGAGTCAGTCGATTTGTTATTTTGAACATTTGCTACTTTTATTTCCTCCAATTGTTTAAGGTTTTTTGTATGTTATTTTTCTATTTAAGCATTTTGTCATGCTCGTTTTCATCTGTATAATGCTTGTATATGATTGCTCTTTTGTGCCCTAGCTGTTTCCCTGACATCGACATTCATATTCTTGTTTAATGACGCCCTATTCACACGACAATTGGTCCTTTGGTCGCTTAACGTTAGTATTGATTTTATAATATATCCTCATGGGTAATGACTAAGCCTTATGGAGAGCGACCATTGGATTTTATTATAGAAGTCGACAGCCGAATCCCAAATCATAAACCTTTCATCAATACCCGTTAAACTTTTCATAATATATCCACAATATATATTAATTAGCAATCTTAATGCATTAACAACTTCTGTTTTGCATTTACAGTTTATACTGCTCATTATTCTAATATTTTGCCACTTTGTGCATGTATTACCTGAACGGTTTGGCTATAAAGACTGTGTTTATACAGCAACCTATGACATTCAAAATATATGTTATACACCAATTTCATTTCATTGGGATATAGAACTTAACCCTGGTCCGAACGATGGAAACAACCAATGCTTCTCAATATTGCATCAAAATATTCGTAGTATTAGGAATAAATTTCTTAGATTATGACATATCATGCTTCATTGAAACCCATCTTATGATTGATGTCCGTGAAATTGTTTTGGTTTAAGAGGGTTTTAACAAAATGTATCGTAAAGACTGTTCAGCACATTCAGACGGGTTGTTAGTATATGTTTCTTCTGAAATAGTGTCATCTAGAGTCATTGAATTAAAAAATTTTTGCTCCTGAATCTATTTTGAATTGAAGTTAAAGATCCAAGTCAATCGTTTATGATAGGCACTATTTACCGACCTCCACACTATGCCGTTGAATTCTGGGACAATGTTAACATATGTATTGAGAAAGTATTGGAAACATAAACTAATATTATTATCTTAGGGGATATAAACGAAGACCAACTAAACCCATGTAATCATAAATTTCGAGATATACGGTCACTCAATGACATGACCAATATTATCAAAGAGCCAACACGTGTAACCAACACTTCCAGTACATTGATAGACCCTATCGCCACCTTGGATCAAATAAAATGTCTCAATTCTGGTGTTTTTAAAACACCTGCTTACGTAAGTGATCATTACGGTACATATGTTTTGATAGAAAGTAATTTCTATACAAACAAGCCATTCAAACGAAGAGTTTGGAATTATAAACGAGCTGATTTTCATACATTGAATAACCTTATTTCATCGACAGACTGATCAATTTTATTAAACGGATTTCTCGATTCTGCCGAAAAATTTTAAATACAAAATTTATCGAGTTGATAAAACTATGTATCACAAACAGTCTCGTCAAAATCCGGCCAAAAGATAAACTATGGTACAACTCTGAGATACGACATATTTCTCGTAAACGTGACAGACAAAAAGTAATGGCTCTCAGCTCAGGTAATAAATCGAATTGATAAAATTACAAAAACCTCATAAATAAGATTACTAACATGAAAAAACATGCTAAAGAACTATTTTGTAATAATCTTGAATATGCAATATGTGACATGCACTCATCTAATTCACGAAATTGTTGGAAAACTATCAAAATGTTAATTAAGGAAAGAAAATTTTAAAAGCTGTGAGACAGTACCACCACTAATTAAAGCTTATTATTAGTATTCTGTTTCTGATGTAGATAAAGCTAATACTTTTTAAACATAATTACAATTATTTACATACAAAAAAAAATATTTGAAAAACAATCTAGATTCTTACCTGGTCATTCGACTGTTTATCAACTAATAAACATTTACAATCAAATTTGTAAAGCTTTTAATGAAAATAAGTCTACATGCATGGTATTGTGTGACATTTCAAAGACATTCGATCGCGTGTGGCACAAATTCGTCAGCATGGACTATCAGGCAATCTAATTAACTGGATAAATAATTATTTGACAAATAGGAATCAAAGGGTATTTGTAAAATCTTCCTTTTCAGAAATAAAATACTTAAATACAGGTGTTCCTCAAGGCATTGTGAGGACATTGAAGCCGTTCATGAAGATGGTATAATTGATGAAAATGACATGCAACTAAATGTTGACGAACGAGCAAGACACTTCTAACAACCGTATCTGAAGAAAGGGCTGATTCTGCTAGTGACGATGAAAGAGAAAATGACCCTAAAGATGATAATGTAATGTTAGAGGGCGACCAAGATGTACAGAGAATAAGGCAATTTATGTTTACTGGGTGTGATTCCAATGACGACTGTCATACACATTTTAAAGAGCGAGATATTTACAAACATGTATGATGTGCGTGAAATGGAAAAAAGTGATAAAGAAATGTACATTATGGCAACGCTGGTTCACTGTTCAGACAATGATCAACGAAACGCAGAAAGAAAGACAGAGAGTAAGATATAAGTATTTTTTTCTTGGAAAACATGTATGTAGGAACCCATTCAAACTTATTTTTGAAATAAGTAATCACAGCCTTCAAAACATTGACACACATCAGTAAACACGGCGCAAACCCAGGAACACATGCAAATAAAGGACGGAAACCAGCTAAGTCCCTTAAATTTGATAACATCAAATTGGTCGTTCAATTCATTTTGAATTACGCAGACGAATTTGGGATGCCACAGCCAGCTGCTCCAAGGGGACGGGACAATATACCTCCAATTTGTTTGCCAAGTGATTCAATAAAAAAATGTGTCCATGATAAATATGTTCCTGGTTGTATTGAAAAGAACCCAGAATGCCGTTCTGTAAAATATACCAGTCTGCAATGTATGGAATACATGTCTTTCTAAAGTAAAAATAGCGACACCTAGAGACGATGTATGTGCTTTTTGTGAGAAAATGAGAAAAAAGCTATAAAGGATTCTGTTACTGAAGAAGGAAAGCTGGAATCTACAAACAAAATGAAAGAACATATTTTTTTTTTATTATATTGCAGGCGCAAAAACAAAGAGAAGTATACAACACATGAACTAAATTGGTCAAACAAGCCCATGGCATCTCTGAGGCAGAACAGTATGTACACTATCCGGTTATTGTATTTCTTAATCGATGAAAATGAGACGATTGGAAAAGATGGAACATCAACTCACGGTCCGAATTCTGTAATATCAATGATCAACTGGACTTTACAGTCGCACGGCAGTGGCGAGACAACTTGTTCTATACATGCAGACAACTGCCCAGGTAAATTTTAGATTTTTTTCCTTTTATGTCCGACTTATTTGTCAGAATTACTATCAAGCATGTAAAATTATTTTCGTCTTATGCTTATTTATAAATGTATATTATGAAAATGAAGTTGGAGTACAACTAACATATTGGCTAATGTAATACACATGTAATTGGAACCGCACATGACAATTCTGGCACATATATTTGACAGAAAAATAAATGTCTTTAGACTACCATCCTTTGTTGTTTAAATAGTGAAGTCCGACAACTAAATTCAGGTATTATATTATAAAAATATTCCTATCATTTTAAAATACATTTTATGTGAATAAAATAGGCCTTATTGAAAGAATTCCTTATGAAAAATAAAAACATGATTTATCACTTGAAATTAGTGATATCAAAATTTATCAAAATAAATGCTGTAACGATTGATCTAAAATGGAAAATATAATTTGATTATTTCATGTGATTGCGATTTTTTATTCTTTGAAATAGAAATAATCTATTCCTACAGGCAATACCAGTACTTCATGATGTCGTCTGCAGAGCCCGGTATTGTGAAAGTTAAGAAAGCCTTCGATGCCGACAAGACTTCATTGAATTTATTAAAGTCTCGGGACTTTACCTCCGAAGATGCTATGCCAGGTATTCCCTCCCCCCCCCCCCCCCCGAGGGCCTGTCCAGGGAGCGTCAAGACTACTTCCATAGAATTGTCAGACCGTTTGTTCGGCCGGCGTACCAGGACATAACGTGCCCAGCGGCTATTGACAGACTTTAAAAGTTTATTCAATTTATATGGTCAATGTCAACATGGACGCTTGGTTTCGTTCAAAATAAAACAATATCAATTATATTACATGATGCATTTCAGTGTTTTAATTTATAAATAAGCGTTTGAATTAAGTCAGTACATACACATAACTACATCGAGCATATGAGCATCATCTACGCAATTGGGTAGTTATAATCTGAATGTGAAATTTATGCAAGCCCCGTTTTCATATCATTTTCACTTGATAGTTTGAAAAAACAGGGATTTGTACTTTTGATTTCACACGTAAATGTTATCTTCCTTCTGTAAGATAAGTGGACAAACGTGATGTGAAATTATGCTGAGCGTTGTTGGTGTTTTGGTTATTATAAACAACAAAACCTATATTTATTGTCATCTTGTATGTTTGTATATAACTACAGTTATGATCGTTGAAGAAATACAAGTACAAATTTGATTATTTTCCACTCACATCTTTTAATTTGTGCTTAATTCGATACGTTGTGTTAATTTCATTTCAATCATCAAGGTATACAGACTAACTAAGAGTTGTAATTGCCATCGCAGTATAGTTCGCGCACAAAATAACGTTTTTTTTTTTTTCTGAAACATTACGCCAAACGTCGTACATTAACGACGCACATTGACGTCATGCATTATTATACATCTCGTAGGAAAACGTTGATATTAGAAAAAGAAATCGGCGTAAAATGGAAATGAAAGCAGTTTTATGTTCAGGAAACTTTCTTTAATACGAAAATAAAAAAAACACTAAATTGTCAAAAAATGTCATTTAGCCCGGTTTTCCTGGAGAACGGCCCATATTATATATATATAATAGTGCTTGGATATTGCGTTATGAATACAGGATTTCGAAAGTCGCTTTCACTTTGGTATCAGTGTACACACTGAGCAGAAAAAATTATCCCTACTTTTTCACCATATTTTGGTAGTACAGAAGTTTACAAACATAAAAATGTAAGTTTCGAATGTTGCATTTGATTCTCTCTTTGAATGACAAGCCTTCAAACTTTTATTATTTTAATAAAGAATAAAAAATCAATGGTGGACTTACACCTATAAAAACAAGGTGAGTTTACGGTTCGGCGTATTTCAAACACGTTGCAAGAATCAGACATATCGCCGAGCATGCAAAAAACAACAACACAGTAAATATTTTTTTTTGTATTTTAAAAAAAAATATATCCGCAAATTAGTTTAAAATATGTATACACATTATCTAAACATATAAATTGTATAGAACATAACAGTAAGTACGTTAGAAAATATATAAGGTAAGTTTCAAGACATTTTTTTTAAATATGCAAATTGAAATGCATACTGATTGAGATTATTATATTTAAAAAGTTTCTTTTAAACACACCACATTTGCCTTTTCCTTGCAGCCGAAATTTGGCCGTATCAGCCAGAACCTGATCGGGATTTGGTATCACCTGTGACTTTAGTACCATGTGCGAGGTTGTTTTATCTTTCTTATATTAAATATGCTGTTTTACTAACATTTTGCATCTTTACATAAAAAACAAGCATGTTTCGTACAACCTCAAAATTACACATTCATTCACTCTGATTGCCGCCTCTCAATGCTTTTTAAAAGCAGCAAACTGGTTTGATATAATCTCGGCCATATTTTGGCGACTGTTTGTTATAATGGTAAACTCATTTAGCCCGGTTGCCGCCCATGAACACGCAGTACCTCATGCATCGATTTCTAGCCACATGTATGTTATGTTGGTCAACGCATTTAGCCCGGTTGCCGTCCATGAACACGCAATTGCTCATGCATCGATTTATAGCCATATGTAGGTTATAATGGTAAACTCATATAACCCGGTTGCCGCCCATGAACATTTTGTATCTCATGCATCGATTTCTAGCAACATGTAGGTTATAGCGGTTAACTCATACAGCCTGGTTGCCGCCCATGAACACGCCGTACCTCATACATCGTCTTCTAGCCACTTGTAGGTTATAGTGGTTAACCCATACAGTCCGGTTGCCGCCCATGAACATGCCGTACATCATGCATCGATTTCTAGTCACATGTAGGTTATAGTGGTTAGCTCATACAGTCCGGTTGTCGTCCATGAACATGCCGTACCTCATGCATCGATTTCTAGCCACATGTAGGTTATAGTGGTTAGCTCATACAGTCCGGTTGTCGTCCATGAACACGCCGTACCTCATACATCGATTTCTAGCCACATGTAGGTTATAGTGGTTAGCTCATACAGTCCGGTTGTCATCCATGAACACGCTGTACCTCATACATCGATTTCTAGCCACATGTAGGTTATAGTGGTTAGCTCATACAGTCCGGTTGTCGTCCATGAACACGCCGTACCTCATACATCGATTTATAGGTACCTGTATGTTATAGTTGTAAACTCATTTAGCCCGGTAGCCACCCATGAACATGCCGTACCTCATGCATCGATTTCTAGCCACATGTAGGTAATAGTGGTAAACTCATTTAGCCCGGTTGCCGCCCATGAACAAGCATTACCTCATGATTCGATTTATTGCAACCTTTATGTTATAGTGGCAAATTCATTTAGCCCGGTTGCCGCCCATGAACGTGCCGTACCTCATGCATTGATTTCTAGCTACATGTATGTTATAGTGGTTAACTCATACAGCCCGGTTGCCGCCCATGAACATGCCGTACCTCATGCATCGATTTAAAGGTACCTGTATGTTAAAGTGGTAAATTCATTCAGCTCGGTTGCCGCCCATGAACAATCCGTACCTCATGCATCGATTTCAAGCCACCTATAGGTTAAAGTGGTTAACTCATTTAGTCCGGTTGCCGCACATAAACACGCCGTACTTCATGCATCGATTTATAGCCACCTGTAGGTTATAGCGGTTAACTTATACAGTCCGGTTGCCGCCCATGAACACGCCGTACCTCATGGATCGATTTCTAGCCACATGTAGGTTATAGTGGTAAACTCATTTAGCCCGGTTGCCGCCCATGAACATGCCGTTCCTCATACATCAATTTCTAGCCACATGTAGGTTATAGTGGTAAACTTATATAGCCCGGTTGCCGCCAATGAACATGGCGTACTTAATTCATCGATTTATAGCCACATGTAGGTTATAGTGGTAAACTCATTTAGTCCGGTTGATGACCATGAACACGCCGTATCTCATACATCGATTTCTAGCCACATGTATGTTATATAGGTTAACTCATACAGCCCGGTTGCCGCCCATGAACACCACGTACCTCATACATCGATTTCTAGCCACATGTAGGTTATGGTTGTAAACTCATTTAGTCCGGTTGCCGCCCATGAACACGCCGTATCTCATGCATCGATTTCTAGCCACACGTATGTTATAGTGGTTAACTCATACAGCCCGGTTGCCGCCCATGAACACGCCGTACCTCATGCATCGTTTTCTAGCCACATGTAGGTTATAGTGGTAAACTGATTTAGTCCGGTTGCCGCCCATGAACATGCCTTACGTCATGCATCGATTTCTAGCCACATGTATATTATAGTGGTAAACTCATTTAGTCCGGTTGCCACCCATGAACACGCCGTACCTTATGCATCGTTTTCTAGCCACATGTATGTTATAGTGGTTAACTCATTTAGCCCGGTTGCCACCTATGAACACGCCGTACCTCATGCATCGATTTCTAGCTACATGTAGGTTATAGTGGTTAAGTCATTTAGCCCGGTTGCCACCCATGACCATGCCGTACCTCATACATCGATTTCTAGCCACATGTATGTTATAGTGGTAAACTCATTTAGTCCGGTTTCCGCCCATGAACACCCCGTACCTCATACATCGATTTCTAGCCACATGTATGTTATAGTGGTAAACTCATTTAGCCCGGTTGCCGCCCATGAACATGGCGTACCTCATTCATCGATTTATAGCCACATGTATGTTATAGTGGTAAACTCATTTAGTCCGGTTGATGCCCATGAACACACCGTACCTCATACATCGATTTCTAGCCACATGTAGGTTATAGTTGTAAACTCATTTAGTCCGGTTGCCGCACATGAACACGCCGTACCTTATGCATCGTTTTCTAGCCACATGTATGTTATAGTGGTTAACACATTTAGCTCGGTTGCCACCCATGAACACGCCATACCACATGCATCGATTTCGAATTACATGTAGGTTATAGTGGTTAAGTCATTTAGCCCGGTTGTCACCCATGACCATGCCGTACCTCATACATCGATTTCTGGCCACATGTATGTTATATAGGTTAACTCATACAGCCCGGTTGCCGCCCATGAACACCCCGTACCTCATACATCGATTTCTAGCCACATGTAGGTTATAATTGTAAACTCATTTAGTCCGGTTGCCGCCCATGAACATGCCGTACCTCATGCATCGATTTCTAGCCACACGTATGTTATAGTGGTTAACTCATACAGCCCGGTTACCGCCCATGAACACGCCGTACCTCATGCATCGTTTTCTAGCCACATGTAGGTTAAAGTGGTAAACTGATTTAGTCCGGTTGTCGCCCATGAACATGCCGTACCTCATGCATCGATTTCTAGCCACACGTATGTTATAGTGGTTAGCTCATACAGC